>QRDG01000496.1:0-195027 GCA_012064385.1 Puccinellia tenuiflora
TTTATCAACATGAGAGTGGTAGCCAAAGCGTCACGGCGAGAGCTTCCAAACCAACTTCAAGAGAGACAACCATAGCGAGGAAGGGCTATATGTTGTTGTGGGAAGGCGCCGTCGAACTTTCCGCGTCTAAATGGGGCGGTGACGATGATTCTTTTGGGGTGGGAGAGGAGATGAGGTGGGCAGCGACGAATGCCTAGGTCGTTGACTTGTGGTACCCGTTTGTCGGTATCCTACATGGTGCAGATTGCCGTGGTGGGAGTGTCGGACGTTTATTGGGCCCATTCAGCAAAATTGCCGCTATTAGGGCCATGACGGGGTACTATTTTTACACCCAACATCCCAGTATAGCTACTGGGAAGGTTATTGAGATTGGCGGTGGAAATGCTCTAATATGTATTGACTACTCCTACTGCTTCAGTTGGTTCATGATTTTCTTACAAAATTGCTAGATTGATGCGAGTTAGTGATATGAGAATATCCTCCTGCTATGAGGTCATTTAAGTTGTCTATTCACATCACCTACTATATTTGCCAATCAATTGTACATGTCATCCCCCACTAACACCTATCCACGTCATCTATTTTTCAGGCATTCAATTGTCCACGTCGGGTATCTTTCTAGTTTATCATCATGGTGACAGCCAACATACAGTACATAAAAGGTAATAAGGATACGACGAAGGGTTATTTTTCGTTGAATAATGAACAAGTACTGTATTATGTTTGACTCACATTTATAATGTTAGTAAATTCATTTAAGTCATATTCTTATTTCACCAATTGGAATCCCGTATAGTCACGGATTGATGACTAGAAATAATACTTCATCAAAGGACTTGGAGAGTGAAAGGAATACACAACAGATAACATGAAATAAATATCAACTCAAACAATTCATAATCTATTATGTGACCGCGAGTGTCACCTATGTAATGATCTCTTCCAGTACATATTAGAAATTACCAAAAAAAAAAAGGAAACATTGGGTCGAGTCAAAGAGAGACAAAAATCCCAAAATTAGCAATCGAACCAACCAGTTGTCCACACAATCACGCCCCCACCTCAAATTTTCCGAATCTCTATCGAGTAAACCACCAGATATCCGCTTTCTATTTCTGCGCTATAATTTTCCATTTGGTTACTTAGTACATATTAAAAAAAAAAAAACTCGTACAAATCATGTGAATTCTGTTGGCTTGTGATTTAAGTGAAAACGATCGAACTTCATGATCATCTGTACACTGCAGAAAAAGCTAAGTTATGATTGAATATGTGCTAGATCTTTCGATCATGTGAAATATGTACTACCTCTGTTCCATAATATAAGTCTTTTTAACAACCTAAACTAGTTTGCTAGAAAGTCTTATATTATGGAACGGAGGGAGTACAAGCTAAACTGTGAGAGCAAAGAACACATCTTAGCTCTTACTCTAGGAATGAAAGCCTCGACTTAAGGAAGTATGCACATAAAAGAAAAAAACATTAAATACCTTCTAAATCCTCATTTTGTTTAGTATTTAGCTATACACAACCAGGGCCGGCCCTGAGGGTGGGCAAGCGGGGCGGCCGCCCCGGGCCATCGAAACCATGGGGGCCCCAAATCCCAGCTAGCTAAGACATACAAAACGCACGAAGAACTAATTGGCGGCGACGCCATTGGAGCTAGAGCTGTGGTCCGAAGTTCGAATCAGGGAGAGGGAGACGAAGCGAAGCGATATTCTGCGTGCGTTCAACTGGACCGAAACTTGGGCCGAATCTCTTTCTACTAACTTGGGCTTTTTCTTCTGTTGGCTTGGGTAGTATTTTTCTAAGGTTAGCTCTAACAGATTACGTGCGGCCCGGTTAATTAAAATAAAAACTAGTCTGAGGCAGGTGGTCCACACGACTAGACCAGTGCAAGAATACCGATCTACCTGTAAAAAAAATTTGATCCAGATGTGGTGCACACAATCGACTCGTTAAATGAAAAAAATCTCATTTTCCTTTTCATTATGTGCGTTGATTCCTCGTAGTGCAAGACCATGTCGAAGGACTAGTCTAATTGTGTGTTGTGCACTGCACTGTCCGACCAGTCATGCGGCCACGTCAAGAGGGGAGAAGCCGAAGCCGAGTCAACGAGTGGATGCAACACTCGTCTGAAACCCTCTATGATGACATGGTTCTAGGCGTTATCAATAATCAATATGTGATGGATATTGATAACACAACTGCGATGTTATGTTGTCCTACCCGGAATCTTGGATCTTGTGAGGTCCGTCACGCGTCACTCCAACAAACCCCACCATTGCACCATAATCCTAAGTGACCATGTAATCTCTCGACTAAAGTTCCCCAACATGGAAAGGGAAGCGCTGTACATTTTGTCCAATACTTGGTAGGAGAACTACAGAAGCCGCGACTTTCATCTGATACTGATCTGAAACTCAAATTTCCAATGCATCCCATTTCTAGAAAAATGTCTCCATTCGATGGCCGTTGGCACTTATCCTGCTGGCCATTTTTGCTTACCTATTTAGCTTTTTTATGGTTGCCTCACACACACCTTTACTGGTATCGGGCATGCTTCTCCGGAATGAGGAAGAGAGTTATTTATAGATACGATGAAGTACATATTTCATTGATTTACTAGCCAGCAGACTTCACCCACCAGCTGCTTGTTGTTTCATTTTTCTTTCATGTGTTTGTAGTTTTCTTTTTAGACGGAAGGCTCGAGCGGGGCCCCGCTTTAAATTAATAAAGTCCCAAAGGCAAGTCATACAAGTCATACAAGAACAATACATCTCGGTAAATGCAAACATGCTCAAGGAGCACAAATGACAACAGGTTCCGGTCGAAACATGGCAAGACCACAACTAGATAGGGGTAGGGCGGGCAGCTACTCCGGCACGTCCCACATGGTGACATGAAGCTGGCGGATCCTACCAATCGCTAGCTCCAAAGCTTCCACACCTGCAAGTAAGAAAACATTTTGTAAAGGCCGCAGCCTGTTGAGTTGGAACTTCCCCTCAATCGATCCCTTGTTTCGCATGGTCCATAGGGTCCAATACAGGGCCGCACAACACACCCACAAAACCATACTATCCTGCCCCGAGGTAGTAGAAATCAACCGATACACGTCTGCGAAACAAAGGGGGGTCACAGGGCTGTCCAAGCAAACGACAGTCTCTTATGGCTTGGTGATGTGTTCACAGGGCTTGAAGGATGTGTGAACGGGACAAATGACAAGGCGTGGTGCTATCCCTTAGAGCATCTCTAGCAGAGACCGAAAAATGGGCAAAACCGAAAAATTCCGGCGGCTTTACGGGCTGATGCCGTTTTTTTTTGCCAGAACAGAGCCCGTAAAGCCGGCGCGGCCCGAAAAAGTTTTTCGGGCGCCCGAGAAACCAAGCGCCCGAACCCCATAAAGAGGGGCCGGCGGGGTTTTCCAGTCCACAGCCCCATTCCCTCCGCCCCGCTCCGACGAGCAATCCCCGCTCCGCCGCCCAAGCTACGACGAGCAATCCCCGCTCCCCGCCACCAGATCCACCACCGCCGCCGCTCGATGGCGCCGAAGAAGCTCACGCCGAAGCGCGAGCCTGACTCCCGCCCGCATATTGACCCGTCGGATCTCTCCGACGCCGCGCGGAAGCGGGCGGCGCACGCCTTCCCCGAAGGGATGGTGCCGCCCAAATACCTGTACCGTGCGGTGCCGGAGTTCGACCGCCTCCGCGCAGCCGCCCGAGCCGCAGCCAGGAGCGGCGCGGGGAGCTCTTCCCGCGCCATGGTGGTGAGGACGGTGCCGCAGCCGCAGCCGGAGGAGGAGGGGTACGACGCCGCCGCCTTCGGCCGCTCGCTATCCCACCTCGACTTCGTCCCCGCGAACGCGGAAGACGCCGTCGTCGCCACCATCATGGCGCGGTCGGTGGCGGACGCAGCGGCGCTCGAGGAGCAGCGCCGCCAGACCGCCGAGGCCAACGAGGCGCTCCTCAAGCAGGGCATCGCAGCCTCGCTTGCGGATCCCCTCGTCGTCGCCTCCTCCTCCGACGAGGAATGAAGAGCGGCGCCGTTGCGCCATCGAGGTCGCCGGCGCGCCCCCGGGTAGGGTTAGGGTTAGGGTTAGGCTAGCTTATGTCTAGGGGCTAGTCTATTTTGCATCTCCGGTGATCCCGTCGACGTATTTTGGCTGTAAATCGGTGATCACCGCCGCCCCCGCCGTGGTCGTCCGTTGGTTCGCGGCAATGAAAATATTAAGTTTAAATTCCCAGTTTAGTTTTCAGTCTGCTCTGGGCCACACTACTTCGACGCGCAAATACACCAAAACGCGAACTGAAAACCTAGTTTTCGGTTTCGTGGTTTACGGTCACGGCTAGAGATGCTCTTAGGGTGGGGAGTTTTTTTAAGATCCGGCCAGAGTCTGTTATGGGCTATCCGGGTTGTCACAACCACTTACTAGCCCATAGCTTGTTAACGATTAGGCTAGTTAGTGGCATCTGGTACCACTAACTGGCTGCAGTGATAGTCTTTATGGGCCATTGGTCAGTGTTGGTAACCTGTTAGTCCTGACCAGCCGCACAACACCAAGAAAAATACTGCCTAATTACCAGTCAGTAGTATTAGTCACTATCAATAAAAGGTTGTATGCATCAGTCCATGCAGAGACCGGGGCTTCCCCATTTCGAAAAAAAAGTAGTATTAGTCACCTTAGACCGTTAGCCGTGCTGACCGGCTGCAATGCTTACAATGCCCATCGGTGTTGACTTTGAGGAAGCAAAACTTTCTGTCGAAGTTACTATTGCTAAGTGCTTAACGCTGTTTAGTAATCTGATGTTTTCGTACCAGAGCAGGAAGCAAAAAGAAACGGAAGGGAAATAAACAGCAGACTACGACCCTGAACATACTGACAGATGGTTAAAGGGTACGTAAGAGGGATTTAGTGGGTCTTCAGCGCTGAACATTGGAGCGTTGTTGGAGTTCGATCAGATTTTGGGTCCAAGGGCAGACTTCATGACTGATCTGATTCCAACCTTCGGATGCTTGATTGAGGAGGCAGTTAATTGTGCTGCTGCTTCGGAGTTCGGACAACAAAGTACATGTCAGGCGGTCAGCCATTGGGTCGATCGAGGTAGCAGGTCGATGTGCAAAAGCTAGGACATTCCACAAGGCCTCGGCAAGAATCCAGAATATTCAGCTCAAATTACCGATGCATCCTATTCCTATATACTTTGAGTGACCATTCTGCTACGATGTGAAGCCAACTTTTATAGTTCGAAAGTATTTAGGCTACGCATTATTGCATCATCAAACTTCACCCAACAACTCTTGGCCGGTTATTTCCTTTTGCAATCAAGAAGTAACATCTACTCGGAGCCTAGTTAGTTGCTTCTCTGGCCCCCATTACTGTACAGCATTTAGCCACGAAGCGCCAGTTACATCGATGCATAGACGAAGTGTTATTTTACGGTACATCATACTACGGATTCTAGTGTGTGTAGTATTAAGTAGATCCAATGATCGATATTATTTGGGTCAGAGTTAGTCCAAGGATAACTCTGTAATTTCCTACGATAGGATTGTCCTTTGACGTCTGATCAATCCTAATTAATTGAATTGCTGTTTGTTGTTTCAACATCCGTGTGAGTGTAGAGACGGAAAGAAACAGAAAATCGGGGAACATTCTCGTCGGACTCATGACCTGCTGCTACATATCGTCCGTGTACAGGGACAAAACCAGTGCTTAATTTGTTGCAGATATCCAATACGGAGCTATGGATATAGATGTAACATGTTGAGAAATTCACTTGTACACCCGAGCTCACATGCACCTGTTATTTTCGAAGAAAATAAAAAAAATAAAACATTATGAAAAAATCTGAAAATAATTGGAGATACACATATATGGGTTGTTCACATTCGTGCAAAATTTCGGAACTAAAAGACAATTTCTGTGCTCTGGACAAAAAAGACAAAATCAGTGATTTCAAAACTGTGTTTTTAGATCTCATTTTGACAACTATTTTGTCTTTTTTGTACAAAGCCCAGTAAATGTCTTTTCATTCCAAAAATTTGCACGAATGTGGAAAACTCATATATGTTTGTCTCCAAAAAATTTCAGATTTTTTTATAATGTTTTACTATTTTTATAATTTGTTCGAAAGTATCAGGTGCATGTGCACCCGAGTGTAGAAACGCCCCTCCCACTAACATGTTCCCCTATATGCACCTAAAGATCGCAATGGTTCGAGCGGGTTGTGGGAACAAAGCAATTGCATAGGCGGAGGTTGCTCATTCTTGGACGTGACGGCAGTGGCGGACCCAGGAAAAAATGGAAGGGTGGGCACACTTTAAAAAATATCGCGCAGCGATTTTTTTTTTTTTTGCAAACGAACAATATAAATAGCCAATTGATTCACAACATTGTAGTTCAATACATATTAAACAAATGTTAGCTCGGACCATGCATAAGATATCAATTAACATTTATAAATAAAATTTATCAGCTAGAGAAATCTAGAATATAAACATACAGTATACTGCAGTATGCAGCTAGCTACCTAGCTCTAAACCTGTCAAGTGTCAATCGCAGCAAAATACTAATGATCTGCTAGGAAAGGTAACTATATATTTATATATTCTGTGTACATTTCACACAAACGACGTTCGCACCTGTTGGCTAGCCCAACTTGCTAGCTCCTGCCCGTGTTGGAGGTGGCCGGTTCGATTCTGCCTATTGCCATTAGTTTTTTCGCGCGGGAAGGCAAAACAGTAGTAGTAGTAGTCAATTTGCCCACATTCTGGGTGGGCCACGGCCCGCCCGGCCCACCCTCTAGGTCCGCCCCTACGTGACGGCCACCATGAGTCGGTGATGATTGAGAGGTCGATCGATGCAGGGCTGCGCGCGGAGGGAGTCTACGGCAGGGCGTTGGCGACGGCGGCGTCCGCCACAAACCTTACCGCCGTCCGCCATCGATGGCCGACACGATGCGGCACTTGGACAAAGAAAATGAATGACGACCTTCTATCTCTAGGCTGGGGACATGATGTAGGAGACGACATGCGAAACTCGAACTCTTCTCTTCATATCGCTATCAAGTAAGCTACCCAGAATACCCCTGGTGTAGTATATCCGATCTGGACCGTTAGATCATGAACGATGAACAGTCCAGAATGATTTGATGTATTGTAAAAGAACTCTAGATGAATATAGATAGAGTTGATAGCATAAAAATACCACTTTTCAGCTTAACATTCGAAAAACTACCACTTTATGTTTGAATCATAAAAAATTACCACATTGGATTTCGTTTTTCGCAATAGACACTAATCACGGGTTTAGACTGAATTGACACCGAATCTGACCGGCGGGGCCCACTCTTCAGGCTGACGTGGCGGTGCTAGACGGCTCATTTTGCATGTAGGTCCTCAAGTTTTGAACACAAATTACACATGGGTCCCTGTCACCCTGCAGTTTTCAAAAAACCTCATTTTTTTAAAACTTTCATAACTTTTAAATACTAATTCTAATTAAAAAACTTCTAATATGAAAAGTGTTTAAATATTTTAAATATAGTTTTTTCCAAGCCTTCATACTTTTTAAATACTAATTCAAATGGGAAAAAATTAATATAAAAATTGCTCATAAATGTTTGAATATTTTGAATATAAACTTTTTCAAACCTTCATAACTTTTAAATACTAATTCTAATGGAAAAACTTTTAATTTGAAAAGTGCTCAAAATGTTTAAATATTTCAAATATAAACTTTTTTTCAAACCTCCATAACTATTAAATACTAATTCTAATGGAGAAAATTTTAATGTGAAAAGTACTCAGAAATGTTTGAATATTTCAAATATAATTTTTTAAAAACCTTCATAACTTTTAAATACTAATTTAAATGGAAAAATAATAATATGAAAAGTGCTCAGAAATGTTTGAATATTTTAAATATAAAATTTATTCACTATTTTAGGTAATTAAAATATGCAAACAATTAAACTTACTTCTATTAATAATGTAAACTTTGGAAATTCATAACTTTAATTACGTAACTCCAAATACTATAAATAATATATCTAAATTTACTAGAAAATCCAAGGAATCCATTAATGACTTCCATAATGCATGAATCACATTTTCTCCTCTTGGATATTTTTATTGTGCAAGCAATTCTAGCAATAAATGTGTGCCATTCTATTTATTCCTGCTAGCCCGCCCAGGTGGCTTCAAAATCCATCTGTGTCGCAAATCAAACCAGAAAAAACTTACACATTGCATTAGTTAGCCCTGAAATCCATATATATTTATTAATTGGCCGAGAAATGGATTCGTTGGATTTTTGAAATAAATATAGGCATATTATTTATAGTATTTGGAGTTATATAATTAAAGTTATGAATTTCCAATACATTATTAATAAAAGTAATTCTAATTGTTTTATATTTTAATTATCTGAAATAGTGAACCAAGTTTATATTTTAAATATTCAATCATTTCTGAGCACTTTCATATTGAAAGCTTTTCCATTTGAATTAGTATTTAAAAGTTATGAATGTTTGGAAAAAGTTTATTCTTGAAATATTGAAACATTTCTGAGAACTTTTCATATTAAAAGCTTTTCCATTAGAATTAGTATTTGATAGCTGTGGAGGTTTGAAAACAATTTATATTTAAAATATTCAATCATTTCTGAGCATTTTTCATATTAAAAGTTTTTTCATTAAAATTAGTATTTAAAAGTTATGAAGGTTTGAAAAAGTTTATATTTGAAATATTCAAACATTTCTGAGCACTTTTCACATTAAAAGTTTCTCCATTAAAATTAGTATTTAATAGTTATGGAGATTTGAAAAAAGTTTATATTTGAAATATTCAAACATTTCTGAGCAAAACACAATGACAATCAAGCAATTAGCTGGACGAATCAATCAGCATTGAGGAGTAGCTAAGACCAAGATATATGCACTCAACAATATTACTTGGTGAACTAGAGTCGAGAAGAACACAGTAGCACCGGCGAGAAATCTCTTGCCCGAAACAAAAAAGACTATCACTGCCGCCCTTATACATGCCACCCTCACTAGTAGAAAAAGAGGCTTTGGGAAAGCCAGAGAAAAAGGCATTAGGCCCGGTTCCCATACAAACCGGGACCAATGCCTGGCATTGGTCCCGGTTCGAGCTGCCAGGAGCCCATGGAGCATTGGTCCCGGTTCGGTTGGGGACATTCGTCCCGGTTCGTGGCACGAACCGGGACCAAAGCTGTCGCGGAGGCTTTGGTCCCGGTTCGTTGGTCCCGGTTCGTGGCACGAACCGGGACTAATGCCCCTCCCCTGCCTATATACGTAACACCCCCCCTCTTCTTCTCTCCTCTGTTATTTTTTTTGCTTGGATTGGTGGGAAGTGGGTGCTAGTTTTTTTTTTCCTTTGCCACGCACAAGATGTGTTCGATGAAATGCCCGAGCCACACTTAAGTTCACACAAAATGATATCCTCGACCGAGGTTAGCAACTTTATCCTTTTCATATATAATTGATACAGAAATATTGCATGTGTCGATTTACGGTGGTCATTTCAGTATTCAATATGTTATTCTAATTGTATTTGATAAACTTAATTATATGATATGCAGATGGATGAACGGCAGTGATGGATGTACGGCGACCGACACAGTTCTTATTTTATTACAGGCCTGCATAAATTTATCCATGTGGCTGAGGCAAACAAATATGATGGTTTTACGCCTTGTTCATGTGTGGACTGTCGGAACGTTAAGGAGCACTCTTCCTCGAGAACCCTTCAAGTCCACCTGCTTCGGAGAGGTTTCATGCCCAGCTATAATTGTTGGACCAAGCACGGAGAAAGAGGGGTTATGTTGGAAGACAATGAAAAAGAAAAGGATGATGAGAACTATCCTATGTTCCCTGAAGAATACGGTGATACTGCGATGGAAGACAATGAAGAAGAAGGAGGTGAAGAACAACGGGCGTCAGATGAGCCCGATGATGGTCTTGGTCGGGTCATTTCTGATGCAAAACAAGAATGCGATACAGAAAAGGAGAAGCTTAAGTTGGAGGCCATGCTAAAGGATCACAAAAAGTTGTTGTACCCAAATTGCGAAGATGGAAGCACAAAGCTCGGTACGACACTGGAATTGCTGAAATGGAAGGCAGAGACTGGTTTATCTGACAAGGGATTTGAGAAGTTATTGAAAATAATGAAGCCGAAACTTTCAAAGGATAACGAATTGCCCGAGACTACGTACGAAGCAAAGAAGGCTATCTGCCCTCTAAGATTAGATGTGCAGAAGATACATGCATGCATCAATGACTGCATCCTTTACCGCGGTGAGGAGTACGAGAATTTGGATGCATGTCCGGTATGCACTGCACTGCGGTACAAGATCAGACAAGATGACCCTGTGATGTTGAGGGCGATGATGAGCCCCCCAGGAAGAGGATTACTGCTAAGGTTATGTGGTATGCTCCTATAATACCACGATTGAAACATCTGTTCAGAAACAAAGAGCATGGCAGGTTGTTACGATGCCACAAAGAAGAGTGTAAGAAAGACGGGAAGTTGAGACACCCCGCCGATGGGTCGCAGTGGAGAAAAATCGAGAGAGAGTTCTCGGACTTTGCAGATGACGCAAGAAACTTATGGTTTGGTCTAAGTATAGACGGTATGGATCCTTTTGGAGAGCAGGGCTGCAGTCACAGCACCTGGCCCGTGACTCTATGTATCTACAACCTTCCTACTTGGTTGTGCATGAAGCAAAAGTTCATTATGATGCCCGTTCTCATCCAAGGCCCAAAGCAACCCGGCAACGACATTGATGTGTACCTAAGGTCATTAGTTGATGAAATTTTGCAGTTGTGGGCCATACCAGGTGTACGTGTGTGGGATGAGCACAAACAGATGGAATTTGACCTACGAGCGTTGTTGTTCATAACCATCAATGATTGGCCTGCTCTTAGTAACATTTCAGGACAGTCAAACAAGGGATACAACGCATGCACGCACTGTTTAGATAAGACTAAAGGTACATATTTGGAAAAATGTAAGAAGGTCGTGTACCTGGGGTGTCGTCAATTTCTTCCAGGTAGTCACCCCGTAAGAAAGAAAGGCAAGCATTTCAATGGTGAGGCAGATCACCGGAAGAAGCCTAACCTCCCTGATGGTGATGCTATATTTGGTATGGTCAAGGACATAGACGTAATGTTTGGAAAGGGTCCTGGCGGTCAATCTGTTCCGAAAGACGTCACTACCGGACACGCGCCCATGTGGAAGAAGAAATCTATATTTTGGGAGCTACCCTATTGGAAAGTCCTAGAGGTCCGGTTTTCAATCGACGTGATGCACGTGACAAAAAATATTTGCGTGAACCTGCTAGGCTTCCTCAGCGTGTATGAGAAGACAAAAGATACACCGGAAGCAAGGGTGGACCAGCAGCGTATGAAAGACCCAAACAACAAGCATACGGATGAAGGGCGTCATTACTTAAGCAGATACGCTCTTACGAAAGCAGAGAAGGAAATATTTTTGAATGCCTGAGCAGTATCAAGGTCCCGGCTGGCTTCTCGTTAAATATAAATGGAATAATAAATATGGCAGATAAAAAATTCCAAAACCTGAAGTCTCATGATTGCCACGTGATTATGACGCAGTTGCTTCCGATTGCATTGAGGGGGCTTCTATCGGAAAATGTTCGAGTACCCATTGTGAAGCTATGTGCATTTCTCAATAAAATATCTCAGAAGGTAATCGATCAAGAAAGTCTGACAAGGTTACAGAAGGATGTGGCCCAATGTCTTTTTAGTTTTGAGTTGGTGTTCCCCCCATCATTTTTCAATATTATGACGCATCTCCTGGTTCACCTAGTCGACGAGATTGCAATTCTCGGTCCTGTATTTCTACACAATATGTTCCCCTTTGAGAGGTTCATGGGAGTCTTGAAAAAATATGTTCATAACCGTGTTAGGCCAGAAGGAAGCATCTACAAAGGCTATGGAACAGAGGAGGTCATTGAGTTTTATGTTGACTTTATTCCCGACATTAAGTCGATTGGTCTTCCTGAATCGTGGCATGAGGGGAGACTTAGTGGAAAAGACACGTTAGGAAAGAAAGCAATGATATGTAGGGACGGGCATTCTTTCACTCAAGCACACTACACAGTTCTACAAAGTTCCACCTTCGTGGCTCCGTATATCGAGGTACACAAGAATATTGTACGCTCTAAAAACCCAGGGAAGCCTGACTCCTGGATTAAACAAAAACACATGGAGACTTTCGGCAGTTGGTTGCGATTACATCTCATGAATGACACCGATGTTGGAGATCAACTCTACTTATTGGCCGCGTCACCATCTTCGACTGTATTGACTTTCCAAGGGTACGAGATAAATGGGAATACATTTTACACGATCGCCCAAGATAAAAAGAGTACCAACCAAAACAGTGGTGTTCGCTTTGATGCAACAGACGAGAATGGAAAAAAAATACATACTATGGTTACATAGAGTAGATATGGGAACTTGACTATGGAGGGTCCCTTTGTTTCGGTGCAGTTGGGTCAACATGAATGGAGAATGGGTAAAGGTAGAGCAGCTGTACGGAATGACAATAGTGGATCTCAAGAATCTTGCGTACAGAGACGAACCATTCGTCCTAGCCAATGATGTGGCTCGGGTTTTCTATGTGAAGGACATGAGCTCCAGATCGAAAAAAAGAAAAGATATGGAAACAAATACATCACACGATGAGCCAAAGCGTCACATAGTTCTTTCAGGAAAAAGAAACATCGTGGGAGTCGAGTACAAGACAGACATGTCAGCAGACTATAATAAGTTTGATGAAATTCCGCCCTTCACAGTGAAAACTGACCCAAGCATCCCGTTACATAATGAAGAAACTCCATGGTTACGGCCGAAGAAGCGATCATAGAAATCATGTCAAATGAATGAGTGTTCTCAAAAACTTTTTATGTATGAGTGTTGTCAAATGCATTACACAATTAATATATGTATGATCGAGTGTTCCCAAATGCATTAAACCTTTTATGTAATTTGTATTCGGTCTTTAGTCCCGGTTGGTATTTATAGCTAAAAGATCAGGGGAAATCTTCATCTTTAGTCACGGTTGGTAGCTGGAACCGAGAAAAAAGGAGCATTGATATGTGTGCCTTATCTTCTGCTTGAGATCCAACAGCTCACAAGGGCTCGAAAGAAACACACTCTGATCCAACGGCTCACAACCGCTCACAGTAAACACACGATCCGTGTGCACACGATCCAACAGCTCACAAGCACTCGAAAGAAACACAACTCTGATCCAACGGCTCACAAGCACTCGAAAGAAACACAACTCTGATCCAACAGCTCACAAGCGCTCGAAAGATACACAACTCTGATCCAACAGCTCACAAGCGCTCGAAGGAAACACACGATCCGTATGCTTCTTCCACCGCTTCCCGCCTTCGTCTTCACGCAATTTCTTACTATATATATGTAGGCTTGGCCGCCATTGCCATATCACATCTAAACTCACATCTGCAACCTCATCACTCTTCCATTGTAACAAAATTTTGACTTAGGCGTTTTTGACTAAGGTGTTCTCGGGGACGATGTCCATGTTGGACCAGAGGGGCGATGTGCGGGACTGGGCTCCAACGGGCTGGCACTGGGAGGTGCTACCCTCCGGGACACGCAGCATGGTGAGGAATCCGGGTGACGTCGTCGACCCGGATCTTCTGTGGTGGCCGTCGCGTGGGCCACGCTCGGTGCAGAGGGAGCCGGCCCCCGAGGAGGAGGTACGTCGTCGTATCAGGGAGGAGGATGAGCACGTCCGTCGCTACATGTATCTATTGGATAGACAGTGTGATAGTAGGTGGTCGTTTCTTCAGAGGATTCCCTCTCACGTGTGCTATGACCCTGTGAGGGTTCCTTCTCTTTGGATGCGCAGTGCCGGCGGCTCAGCACCCCGCGGCTCAGGAACCGGTCGAAGTTAGTTTCAGAGTCTGTGATCGCCATTGCAGTTCTCTTGCCTGTGATCGTAGTTTAGGTTACTACTTGCTTTTAAAAGATTGTCCACACGAAGAAACAAGTGACTACTTGCTTTTATCAAATACACACGGTTTCCCCGTCATACAGCCCAACGGTGGCTCGTGAGTGCCTGCATATCAAATGCACCGTTGGGCTGTATGACGGGAATCCGAATGATTTGCATATAGGGTCATGTGGCTGATCCAACACTGGTTTTGCCCATCCGGAAGCTTGCGCATCCGTCTCGCGTCGTCGTGAGCAGCAAATCGACCTTCGATCCAAGCAGCCGCAAGACTTCTCTGATGATCTAATGACCGTCCCAAAAAGTGTTGGGAATGTTGTAGATCATCAGAGAGCCTTGCAACTGCTTGGATCCGACCGAGGGGCATGGATACCACTTCCACCACCACCACTCCCACCTCCTCGGCAATTCATCATTGTGTCACCCTAATCCAGTGGTTGGATTCAACCTACCCGAGGGCTTGTGTTTCCAACAGCGTCGTTGTGTTATCCTTATTCACCGACCTACAGGAGGTGGCTCCAATGGCTGACCGACGAACAAGGACAAACACAATAATGCCAGGGACATGCCAACGGGTAGGCTAAATCCAACCATTGGGTTCGGTGGCAAAGGTAGACGCTCGTTGTGTGCCGTTCGCTGCAGGGACGTCGCTATTTATAGGCGATTAGAAGGTGTACCAGTGGATAAGGTGGGAGTGCAGATCCAACAGCTCACAAGCCCTCAAAAGAAACACACCCCTGATCCAACGGCTCACAAGCGCCGAAAATGACCTTTAGGTCCGGTTGGTACCACCAACCGGGATGAAAGGGTAGGCCTTTGGTCCCGGTTGGTGCCACCAACCGGACCTAAAGACCCTTTGGTCCCGGTTGGTGCCACCAACCGGACCTAAAGGTCTTTACTTTTAAATCTGGCCAGCCTCTTCTTCTCCCCCAACTCCTCTCATTTCGCTAAGTACCGGAGCGCGGAAAACCCGATCGAGCGCCGTCAGGCTGCCGAAATTTCCCGCGCCGCCGTCCGCCGTACGCGCCGCCCTCCGCCGCCCGCTCCTCCGGCCGCGCCTCCTCCACCACGCGCGAGCCTCCTCCGCCTCGCCGCCGCCTCTCCTCCACGCGCCCGCGCCTCTCCTCCACGCGCCCGCTCTCCTCCGCCTCGCCGCCGGCCTCCACGCGCCCTACTCCTCCGCCTCTCCGCCGCCGCGCCCGCTGCCCCGCCGCGTCGCCCGTACTCCTCCGCCTCGCCGCCGCAGGGCCGCGCCTCCGGCCGATCCGCCGTCCGCAAGAGGTAGTTTTTTTGGGTTTAGTTGTTTTTTGTTTTGTTTTTTAGTGTAATTTAGTGTTAGGCATTTTAGTGTTAGCAAATTAGGTGTAATTTTAGTGCAGATTAGGTGTAATTTTAGTGCAAATTTTATAGATTTTGCTTAGGTGTTAGTAGAAATTTTCTAAGGTGGTGTGTAGAGTAGAAATTAGGTGTGTATATTTTGCTTAGTTGAAATTTTGCTTAGTTGATTTTGCTTAGTAGATTTTGCTTAGTTGATTTTGCTTAGTCGACCAAGTGTTAGTAGAAATTTTGCTAAGGTGGTAGAGTATAAATTAGGTGTGTAGTTTAGGTACATTTTTGTGTTGTTTTTGTAGTGTAGGAAATTTAGTGTTAGGAAATTTAGTGTTAGGAAATTTAGTGTTAGAAATTTATTAGAAATGTTATTAGAAAAATTTGCTAAGTCAATTTGGAATGATTTAGTGTTAGCTGATTTTGCTGTTATTTATGAGCCGAAAGAAATAATGTTGTCTTCTTGGCTATTCTTAATGCAAGCCGATGATTAGAATAGTCCATTATGCTTGCAAGAAGACTGTCTACAGAACCAAGGGTAAATGCAAGAACAATGCATTTATTTCTACTTCGTTCTTGTAGGCACTCTTTTTGCTGACTAATGGCTTTGACATATGAGGCTTCAGATGTAAAACCACGTTCCCTATGCTTAGGCTTCATATTTATTTATGATTTTAGGCTTCATATTTGTATAAATAAATATTTATCCAAAATCCAATAATTTTAGGCTTCATATTTATTTGTATGATAGAATTGGATTTGGTACAGTTATTTATTTATTTATTTATTACGATAGAATTGGATTTGATATAGTTTTGTATGAATTGATGGAATTCATAGAATTATTTGTATGAATTGATAGAATTGTATACTCTGATGTTTTAAATCGGTGCACCGTGTAATTGGAGCTGTGTACAATTTTGCTCAAGTGATGTTCATGTGAAGTACAATGATATCGAAATGTGTCATATTATTACTACAATTCAAATTTGTTCCATTTCAGACAAGATGAAATGCTGAATTATTTGTCATATATATCACCATGACGACGCTTAGAAACAACGGGCGCAGCAACGCGCGCCTTTCCTTCTAGTACCGTTCTATCCCTACAAGTTTTCTGAACGACACGGCAGAGACGGCTCCGAAAATAACTTTCGTATTTTGCAGAAACTATGGAACCACACGGCAGAGACGAAAATGAGGAAAATATCCTCGAGGATATGATCCGCGGTGAGAATGACGCAAGTCACTTTCTGAACGACTCCGGTGAGGGGGATGAGTCTCTCAACCGAGGAGACGACGTCTCCAACGTCTGGAAAGTGGCCGAACTCGGCGTCTCCGATGAGGGAGAAGCCGACAAGGCACAAGCCGGCGGCTCCGGTGCAACATTGATTATTACAAACTCCGACGAGTTGCATATATATTTATATTAATTAATTTAGCCTATGTTGTCTATATACACATACTAATGGTCTTTCTTGTTTTAGTCATCCGGATCGAGCAAATCCTCTGTGAGGAAACGAGACCCAACCAAAAAGTTGGAGGACCATCTCCGGTACAGGATCGAAGAAGTCGCTGCAGACGGCGAACCCATTGCTCCAATTGATGTTAGACAAAAATTTGTGAAGCAATGCGGTGTTGTTGTTAGGGACTACGTCCCGATCACCATCCAAGAATGGAATAAGCCAAGGGATCGTGAAGTTAGTTGTCTCGGCCCTGAAGGCAAAAGACGCCTTTTTGAAAAGGTCATGGTTAATTTCACCTTGCCGTTGCCAGAGGTGGATCCAGAGAGGGGGAGCCAGATGAGGAGGAGATGGATGCCCGAAAAAAAGCTCTAGTAGATAAAGTCAAGGCGTGGACTCTTAAGAAGATGGCCGAGCTATTCAACAAATTTAAGAAAAGATTGTACACCGACTTCATCTTGAAAGATAAAACTCCGGATTTCGATCACGGGTATGAGAAGATAAGAGACTACTGGGAAGATTTTGTGGCGTACAAGAAATCGGAGGAAGCTCAGTCAAAGTCTGCAATAAATAAGGCAAATGCTGTTAAAAAGAAGTACCACCATACTATGGGGGCTGGTGGCTACGCCTGTTCCATGCCTAAGTGGGACAAACTTGAGGCCGACCTGCTGGCTAAAGGGATCGTTCCAGAGCCTATAAAATAAGGATGGATCGAACGGTCAAGAAATTGGTTTTACGGGCATGGGGGCACATTGGACGCAGAAGGAAAGTGCATATATACCAGAAGACACAAGGATAATCCCCTACTACCCATCGAAGACATTAGGAAAGCACACAAGGATGTTGAAGAGGGACGGTTTCGTCCTGATAGAGAGAATGACGAGCTTGCACGCGTCCTTGGGAATCCCGAACACGAAGGACGAACACGAGGCACCTCTGGCTCCAAGCCGTGGGCACATGGGTTTTCCGCGGAAAGGAAAATATTTCTCGATAAAAGTCATATGAGGAGAAAGGAAGGGAGGCAAGGAAAGCAAGCGCTGCTGTAGACCGGCTGCGTCATATAGAAGAAACAATGAAGCGGCAGCAGGATCAAATTGACCGACTTAGCCAGCAAGGCACTGCCGACCTATCTCAGCAGCACGTTGTAGAAGCTGCAGTCGATGCTACCGACCCATCATATCGGAAAAGCAGCATGGCTTCGAGCATGGTCCCGGCTGGTGATGATGATGCACTGACGACGGATCCTCTTCGTCGCTATCCAGTGGATGATATCACGGAGAGCACACCTTGTGAGCTACATGTGAAAGTGCTCAACTTAACTATGAAGGTGGCGGTCGGCTATGCCATACCAATTGGGCCTACACCAACTTTCCATTGCTCCCCGATTCCTCATGGCTACGCTGTTGTCGGGGTGGATGAAGTTAGTAAAGAATTTGAGGAGCTGAAGTTGGAACACCCTGCAGGTGAAGATGGGGAGGTGGTTGAACTTGGAGAAGCCAGGAAAGGGACCATTCTATGGCCAAAGAAATTCATCGTGCTTCCAAAATGGCCGCCAAGGCCATCGACTCCTCACCAGTCTCCAACGCAACAGTCCTCTCCACCGCAGCCGCCTCACCACTCTCCAGCGCAACAGTCCTCTTCACCGCCGCCGCCTCAGGCGCCGTCTCCGCCGCCTCACCAGTCTCCAGAGGATCCATCTCCGCCGCCTCAGTCTCCAGCACAGCCGTCTCCACCGCCGCGTAAGTCTTGTCCGGCGCTGCGTGTGGGTACTCTGGGGTTCGATAAAAACTGATCACCGAAACGTAAGGGGTCACCCCTCCCAAAAGTACCTCACAAGAACCTTGCCAAGAGACCTTACGACCGTACACCGGAGGAAAATGCGGTGTACGTAAAGGCCGAATGCGACGCATGGTTTGCTAATTTCAAGAAGCCGAAAGAGCCAGAGTTCCCCTCCACCACACAAGAACATGCCGATGTCGTGAAAATGCTGAAAAATATGGCTCAACCCCCGCCAAAGCTGACACCAGGCTATGACCGCTCTATTCTCAAGTCGGTTCGGGCAAATAAACAGCGGTCGAAGAGTAGTAGTGCAAGCCGGAAATCAGTTCCCCAGCTCGGAGAACAGAAAAAACAATCGTGCCCCCCGCTCAAATGTCTTCCAATACCGAGGTGGGGTCGAGCAGAGGTGCGGTCGGCATCGATCCTGAGTTTGTTGCAATGTACGGAGAAGCAGCCTCTGCTCGGGGCATGTCTATTGCTTAGTACTTAGACACCCAAATACAATTCCACGAAGACATAGTTCCAAAATACATATACCGGCACGGGCGTCCTCTCGTCAAACCTGAGTTAGTCAAAGATCTACCAACAAAAATGCGAAGATTGCATAGTTGGTACATGACAAACTCAAAGAAAGGGGGAAATTGGATCTACGTGGGATATAAGAACGATGATTACGGGCATGGAGCTGGCGTGGTAATGATTGAATTTTCTGAATTATTTTAGTTATACCAATAAGAGGCCCTTGACAAAGCTATAATCAGTGCCTATTGTCTGTAAGTATTATTTCTGTAATTAAGTCTCTAGCTAGCTCACCTCGTTCATTGCATTTATAATCTTACTCATCACTATATTAATTATGCAGAATGAAGATTCTCCAATGCAAAAGAGGACAAATCTATGACATTGGGTTCGTTGACCCAGATTACGTTCATGAAAAAAACCTCCATGATTTTTACGACGATACAGAGAATAACTTGGTAAATGCGTTACGGTTTAACGAAACCAAAAGAGAAATATTATTTCCTTACAACTTCAAGTAAGTGTTACTACATATTCTATTTCGCTTAATTTCTCGATGTTAAGTGTATAATTGTTGACTTATGCGTGCGTAGCTTCCACTTTATTCTGCTAATCATTATGCTTGACAAAGGAGTAGTACTTGTCATGGACTCATTACATAAACCCCTTAAGAAATGGGCGGACTGATGGGGTCGCAGCATGGAAAACAAAAATTTTTCCTACGCGGCAAGCGGAATAAACCCCAAGGATCTAGATCTACTAGATGGAGGTAGCGAAGATGAGATCCAATCTCTTACCCTTGAAGATCAACAAACGCGTTTTGTCGGTGCAGGGGTTGGCTAGTCGATCCCCGCAACTAGACTCATCTAGTCGCGAGGAGATGTATTTCCTCGAAGTCCAATTCGATGAAGTGCCACGACGGGCAGCACCTCCGCGGTATCCACACGTACGGCTCGATGTAGATCTCCGCCTTCTTGATCCCGCAAGCAAGGTGGAGATGGCTAGATGGATCTCGGCACCACGACGGTTGTGGTGGCGTTGATGATGTAGTCTCCACGAGCAGGGCTTCGCCAAGCCAAGCAAGAGGAGAGGGAGAGGAGGGCATGGTGCAGCAGCCCTACGGCTAGGGGTGGTGCAGCATCTATGGTGGAGGAGATGGCGGCAGCCCTTCGGGGAGGGGTGGCGCCAAGGGAGAGGTAGAGGTGGCGGCTAGGGCACCAAGGGAGGGGTGCGGCTAGGGCAGCCAAGGGGTGCCACGCCCCAGCCCTCCCCTCCCCTTTATATAGGCGTGGGGGGGCTGTCTTGGCCCCTCCTCCAAGTCCTAGGGCCGGCGGCTTGAGGGAACTTATTCCCCAAGTCGGCCCCCTAGGGTTTTGGGTGCCTCCCACATGGGCCAGCCGCATGGGCCTTTAGGGAGAGGGTGCGGCCAGCCCAAGTGGGCTGCTGCACCTCCCCTTAAGCCATGTGGGCCTCCTAGGTTCGTGGCCCCCAAAGGTGGGGCCCTCCGGAACCTTCCGGAACCTTCTAGAATCTTCCGGTACTCTGCCGGAATTTTCCCGAACTTTTCCGGAACCCTGGAAACCACTTTCCTTATATGAAACTTTATCTCCGGACTCTTCCGGAGCTCCTCATGATGTCTAGGATCTCATCCGAGACTCCGAATCACCATTCGTTCATACCATCAAAACATCTTATCGCTAAACCCTAGCTACATCGGAGCGTTAAGTGTGTGACCCTACGGGTTCGAGAACATGCAGACATGATCATATCAATAATCAATAGCGGGACCGGGATGCCCATATTGACTCCTACATATTCAACGAAGTTCCTTATCGATTGAACCACGATGCCGGAGATTCTTAATCTCATATACGATTCCCTTTGTCTCACCGATATTTAATTTGCCCGAGACTTGATCGTCGATATCTCCATATCTAGTTTCATCTCGTTACCTGGCAAATTCTCTTTACTCGTCCATAATATAGGATCTCCGTGATTAACACTTAATCACATGGTTGCAACCTTTCTTGATGCTATATTACCGAGAGGGTCCAGAGATATCTTTTCCGTCACAAGGAAGGACAAATCCCAGTCTTGATTCATGTCACCCAACAAATACCATCGGAGATACCTGAAAGCCACCTTTATAATCACCCAGTTACGAAGTGATGTTTGATGTCCACAAAGTATTCCTCCGGTAAACGGGAGTGACATAATCTCATGGTCTAAGGAAACTATACTTGGCATACTAAAAGTGTTGGCAATGAAACTGTTGTGACACGATCAATTACAACTCTTTATTATTTGGGTCTTGTCCATCACATCATTACTCCTAATGATATGACTCCGTTATCAAGTGACTATAACAAGTCCATGGTTAGGAAACTCTAACCATCTCTTGACTAACGAACTAGTCCGGTAGAGGCTTACTAGGGACACCTGTTGTTTATATTCCACACATGTATTATGTTTCCGGTTAATACAATTATAGCATGGATAATAAACTATTATCATAAACATGAATATGCTAATAAACCATTTTATTATTGCCTCTAGGGCATATTCCCAACAGTCTCCCACTTGCACTAGAGTCAATAATCTAGTTTACATTTTCTCGATCCAACACTCATGGTGTCTAACACTCATGGAGTCTCAGTGCTGATCATGTTTGCTCGTGGAAGAGGTTCTGTCCATGTTCTGTACTATACAGTTCTTTATGTTCTTTGCAAAACGTCAACGTCACCTAATTTGACATTACTTTATCATCTCATGATAAACCTATTATCATCACATGATAATTTACATCATCACATGATGAATATAATATATTTGGTTAGAGAGTGAGATTTTCGTTTCCCTTTTATGCCTACATGACGTATGATCAGTCAAGAGAACTTTCACATAGCATGTGCACCCGGAACTCACTCAGTCTTGAAACAAGCTTTCTCAAACCATAATATTATATCTTTTAATCCTTGAATTAATCATATACTCCTATATGTTGTAGACTCACAAATCGACAGTGCTATCATGTCACTTCGATATTTTCGATCATGCTTTCGCTGCGCTTCTGCTATCATGAGATCCCCAATCTAGTTTGGTTTTATGACTTCAACCAAGTCTACCAATCTCTAGATCCCTTTATCTCATCTTCATGTAAAATGACTCCTCATTCTAACACGTTCTTCTAACCAAGAACTTGGGTCACATATCGTCAAATACAAACACATGGTTCTTATATGTTTTAGACCTATGAACAATTCATAGCGATCACTAACATATCCTCCAACCATCATTTTGTATTGAGTTATCAACTCAATGTTTCACCTATTTTTCACAAGCAGATGAACCTTTCTTCTCTTGTTTTATTTTGAACTCCTTCAAAATCTTACTTAGGTTAAACATCCTGACATAATGCTTATAAAATATATCTATCCTCCATAGATACATCCATCTCCATGGATATTTGACGTTCAAACCAACTTCATAAGTTATATGTTGGTTCCTGACTCATTTACAACATTTATGAAATCTCCATTTCACTCAAACAAGATGTTGTAAACTCCCACTCAAATATACACCATACACATATTAAATTGTGAAACCACTTTGGCTCCCACTCAGAAATATGTTATCATTATATTTGACCATGATTTAACTAGCTCCCACTCAAACATATGTCATCACATATTTTGATCTTGGAAAATAGTTTCTGCTCTGACTTAATATATGTCACCACATATTTTAATTAGATCACACTCGTGTATTTTCTCGATATTTTGGACACCTCCAAAATTCTTAATTAACTATTAATATCGAGAACTCTTTATACGAAACGCTAGTACTCTACTAGCTTTAAGTTTTATTTATTCTCTACAAAACACCTTTTGAGGAATAAATATGTGAAACATCACTTTCACAAAATCAAGCAACAATTACTTTGTGATTTAAACTTAACTTCAAATGACTCTTAGTCACTTTCGTATTTAAGGCTTCTATTTCTTCTTTGTAGTTTCGTAGGTATGTCTTGTTTCTGAAACATGACAAGTAAATCATGAATATTATTTTGTAACCTGACAAAATACTATATTCTTGAATCCTACTTATCTTTAGACAAGCTAAACCGAAATTCAATGATCACCATCATTAATTCCTTTATGTGTCAAGTTTTAACCAACATAGCACTTTACATATGTGCCACTTGATACATAAACAAGCAAGGTTTTAGCTTTTCCATTCCATCAATTCTTTTATCAATGAAACCTTTTCACGATAAATCCACTAAAACATTTAACACAATCAACAATTGATTTGTCCCTTTTAGTCTCTCATTGTGGAATCACTATTCATAGTCACATATGAATATACTACAAACTTTATTTGCAATAGTTTCTAATTATCTCATAATTAATGAAACCACTGTTTCACATAACTCATATGCGAAATGCAAATCATTAAATAGATCCTTATTTCTAAACAGAGTGTTTATCAAATAAATCTAAATGCTATTATCAAACCCCCGAAATAAAACCCTTCTTTGAAACCACACAATATCAAATAGTGTGCGATTACAATATCTTAGGACACATCAAACGCCTTTGAAATATTCTAAATATTGTAATTTGTGATAACACTTCTCACAAGTCTGCATACTAACATATAACTCAAATATTTTGTCTCTTTTGATCAAATCATAAAGACTCAATTTTCTTGTTAACTTAATATCCTAAACTCCAGAAATTTATTTGATCTCATCAAATATCATAACTCGAATAAATACACCTATTTAATCATTTATGATGGAGTACACAAAATAATGACATCTAACATTTGCTGAAAATACAACCAACACTTGTGTTTATTTTCGGCAACTCATGACACACTTCCAAAGGGTGGCATTTTAGTCATACTCCTTACAATAAGGCGCATTGATAAAACATCAAAATGTTTATTCAATATTTAGCACGACCAAAACAATTGTCATTATTAAGTTTTGGATATTTTAGTATGTCTCATATTTTATAAATGTTCAACCAATTTATCATCTAGATTATAATAAGAATAATACACTTATAATCGAAAACTTGTGATTTCCAAAAAGGATTACTCATGAAAATAGAACAACCATTGTCTTTAACATGAATAACCGTCTCACATAAGCAAGACACACTAATTAAAATCACACTTAATTCGATTACAACACTTATTCAAATCCTCTAATCCAAAATGATAAATGTAGAGACAGATCGTTGCCAGCATCAACTCCTTGATTGCCACTATTCTGCAACGTCTTCCCATATCCTTTATGCAAATCTCAAGCAGCAGGTTCTGTTTTCATAAAACAGAATGAGTATCAAATACTTATCGGAACCGCCACAATTGCAATTTGGACTTAAACACTTATAACATGTATATCAATATATACTTTCTGCCTTGTCAACTTCTCTTGCTATGGGTTCCACTTTGACATGATGCAGCCGAGACACAAACTCACAGAAAGTGATCAAATCCCTTCCCATGACCTAGTCTCCGACACAATTCTTGAAGCTGGGGAGAAGCTAGCGTATCACCCCATCTATCGCGAAACCGTCATTCATCTCGTGGTTCCAAACAAGCACTAGACGATGATGTATCTCATGCATTATCCTCAGGTGTTGTTCCAAGCAAGTGTTCTCTTCCATCTTGAGTGAAAGAAAACCGTTCAGACATTCGAACCTTACAATTCTAACTTGTGCTGAAAAACTATTTTTCAACTCACCAACAATCTCCATTGCAGTCAAGTTCTTGAATTGTCTACTTAGGTCAGAATTCATGAAGGTGCACATCATCCACTTGACTTTCAAGTAGGTGGTTCAAAACCACTCCATGTACTCTTCATCGCTTGCAGAAATATTTAGGTTTATCTCCTATTGGTTTTTCTAACACGTAGAGCTCATCATTGGTGTGTAGGACTTCTTTCAGGACGTCGGTACTACTCAACAAATTTGACCCATCGAGACGCAGTTTTCAGCAACGAACTACCGTAGTCAACCATGATCTACAAGGATTTTTGCAAAGACATCTGGACTTTTGTTTATGATAATTTCAGTTCATCTTAATGAACTCCCACTAAACTCAACATCTCTCTGGTTGTTTAGTGATACACGATCCAAATCCACTACACCACAACCGATCATCACGTGAGGTGATGTAGCTTCAATGGTGAACATCGCCATGTTGATCATATCATCCATATGACTCGTGTTTAACCTTTCGGTTCTTGTGTTCCGAGGCCATGTCTGTACATGCTAGGCTCGTCAAGGAAACCGTAGTATTTCCGCGTGTGTAAATCTGGCTTACACCCGTTGTATGTGAACGTTGAATCTATCACACCCGATCATCACGTGGTGCTTCGAAACGAAGAACTTTGGCAACGGTGCATACTAGGGAAGAACACATCTTGATATTAACGTGAGAGATCACCTTATCATGCTACCGTCGCGATCACATCTAAGCATAACAATAAGGTGCATAATAAAGGATTAACATCACATGCAATTCATAATTGTGATATGATATGGCCTTTCTTCTTATGCTTTTTGATCACCATCTTCAAAGCACCGGCAAGATCTCCATCTCCGGCATGATCTCCATCATCGTGGCGCCATCACCATGGTTGTCCACCAACTATTGCAACTACAACTAATGCTACTCTTAGCAATAAAGTAAAGCAATTACATGGTGATTCAATGACACGCAGGTCACATAAATTAAAAGACAACCATATGGCTCCTGCCGGTTGCCGTACTCGTCGACATGCAAGTCGCGAAAGATTACAAACATGATCATTGCATACATTATCACAAATCACATATTGGCCATACCACATCACTTGACCCCCTCTGCAAAAACAAGTTAGACGTCCTCTACTTTGTTTATGCAATTTTTACGTGGCTTGGGTCAACGAGATAGAACCGTTCTAATCTACGCAAAACCACAACGGTGATATAGTAGTTGCTTATTTACTCATCCTTTTGAAAGGCCTTCCATTGAAAATTGCATCTTCACTAAAGCAAGAGAAACAGACACCCGCCAGCCACTTATGCAAAACAAGTTGCATGTCAGTCGTGGAACCGGTCTCTCGTGCGTGGACGAGTAAGGTTGGTCCGGGCCGCTTCATCTCACAATACCGCAAAGACGCAAAGTGCACGCGAGAAGGTAGCAACACAAAATATCAACGCCCACAACACTTGTGTTCTAATCGCACCAACATCTACGAATAGATCTAGGCTCTGATACCACTGATGGGGTCGCAGCATGGAAAACAAAAATTTTCCTACGCGGCAAGCGGAATAAACCCCAAGGATCTAGATCTACTAGATGGAGGTAGCGAAGATGAGATCCAATCTCTTACCCTTGAAGATCAACAAACGCGTTTTGTCGGTGCAGGGGTTGGCTAGTCGATCCCCGCAACTAGACTCATCTAGTCGCGAGGAGATGTATTATCCACGCCGGGATTCAATCCGATGAAGTGCCACGACGGGCAGCACCTCCGCGGTATCCACACGTACGGCTTGATGTAGATCTCCTCCTTCTTGATCCCGCAAGCAAGGTGGAGATGGCTAGATGGATCTCGGCACCACGACGGTTGTGGTGGCGTTGATGATGTAGATCTCCACGAGCATGGCTACGCCTAGCCAAGCACGAGGAGGAGAGGACCATGGCGCAGCAACCCTAGCAAGGTGAGGTGGTGCGCCAAGGTGGGGTGTGGAGGAGCATGGCGCGGCAGCCCTCCGGGGAGAGGTGGCACGGCAAGAGGTGGATCTAAGGAGGAGGCGGCGGCCAGGGAGGAGGAAACCTCTAATGTTCAAGGGGCTGCGCCCCAGCCCTCCCCTCCTCCTTATATAGGCGTGAGGGGGCTGTGGGGGGCGCCCCAATCCCATCTAGGGCCGGCCAAGGGAGGGAACTTGCCCCCCAAGGCGCCTAAATTAGGGTTAGGGCTGCCCCCACCTTTGCCTTTGCCGCATGGGCCTTTAGGGAGAGGGTGCGGCCAGCCCAAGTGGGCTGCTGCACCTCCCCTTAAGCCATGTGGGCCTCCTAGGTTCGTGGCCCCCAAAGGTGGGGCCCTCCGGAACCTTCCGGAACCTTCTAGAATCTTCCGGTACTCTGCCGGAATTTTCCCGAACTTTTCCGGAACCCTGGAAACCACTTTCCTTATATGAAACTTTATCTCCGGACTCTTCCGGAGCTCCTCATGATGTCTAGGATCTCATCCGAGACTCCGAATCACCATTCGTTCATACCATCAAAACATCTTATCGCTAAACCCTAGCTACATCGGAGCGTTAAGTGTGTGACCCTACGGGTTCGAGAACATGCAGACATGATCATATCAATAATCAATAGCGGGACCGGGATGCCCATATTGACTCCTACATATTCAACGAAGTTCCTTATCGATTGAACCACGATGCCGGAGATTCTTAATCTCATATACGATTCCCTTTGTCTCACCGATATTTAATTTGCCCGAGACTTGATCGTCGATATCTCCATATCTAGTTTCATCTCGTTACCTGGCAAATTCTCTTTACTCGTCCATAATATAGGATCTCCGTGATTAACACTTAATCACATGGTTGCAACCTTTCTTGATGCTATATTACCGAGAGGGCCCAGAGATATCTTTTCCGTCACAAGGAAGGACAAATCCCAGTCTTGATTCATGTCACCCAACAAATACCATCGGAGATACCTGAAAGCCACCTTTATAATCACCCAGTTACGAAGTGATGTTTGATGTCCACAAAGTATTCCTCCGGTAAACGGGAGTGACATAATCTCATGGTCTAAGGAAACTATACTTGGCATACTAAAAGTGTTGGCAATGAAACTGTTGTGACACGATCAATTGCAACTCTTTATTATTTGGGTCTTGTCCATCACATCATTACTCCTAATGATATGACTCCGTTATCAAGTGACTATAACAAGTCCATGGTTAGGAAACTCTAACCATCTCTTGACTAACGAACTAGTCCGGTAGAGGCTTACTAGGGACACCTGTTTGTTTATATTCCACACATGTATTATGTTTCCGGTTAATACAATTATAGCATGGATAATAAACTATTATCATAAACATGAATATGCTAATAAACCATTTTATTATTGCCTCTAGGGCATATTCCCAACACGGACATGCAGGAATGCCTCCAGAGGTAATTTCAATCATATTATGGCACTATATCGGCAACTTTCCGTTCATTTACTGATAGCAAGTAATTAATATATAACTCTTTTATTCATTTTCTTTGCCGGGCAGAGCTTGAAAACGATTCACCGCCAGGGCTAGGGGTGAGTGGGCGAAGGAGCTTACATTTAAACCAATAAATGTAAGTATTACTACCTAGATCCGCGCATCTCTTTGATTCTAGTTCAATACCATTACCATTCTTGATTATTATTTTGATTAAACTCTGTTCCTATAAACTGCTTGAGTCAGGGAAGTGGGAATCATTTATGTGGATACTACGTCTGCGAGTTCATTCGTCAGACGTGCTGTGAGAAGGCCAGAATCTTAAAACAACTTGAAGTGCGTATGCAATATTCATAATTTTAGTTTATTGCCAATTACTTTCATTCATATATATTGACATTTTTTAATTAGATCGAACGGTTGCGAGAAGGCCTTCTACCACTGGATCGCGTACGAGAAATTCAAGAGGAATTTGCCAGATTCTTAGATGCAGAGGTCCTAGATCCGAAAAGAGAATACTACTATAAGCTAGGTTGAAATTAAATAGTGAATGTAAAAGAGATGTATATATATATATATATATATATATATAAGAATGAAACTCGTATGTACTACATGTACCGTTTGTAATATGTTCGACCAAGCACGACGAATGAGATGTGTGTAATATATTCGTGACGATATGTGTAATAGTGGTTCACCATATTTCACTAGTAGTGGCATTTTTGTAGTTCTAAAAAATATTTAATTTAAGTTTTTTAAACATGCATGCATTTGACATAATCAAATAGGTCTTATTTTTCTGAACATTTTGGTATTTTATTCATATTTTTATGAATTAGAGAATAAGCATTATTGATTTTACAAATTTAAACAATTTTCTGAAAAAAGTGAAAAAATCTGACGGGACAATAGTCTCGGTTCGTATTACGAACCGGGACGAAATACCCTCACCTTTCGTCCCGGTTTGTATTACGAACCGGGACGAAAGACACTCCCCATTCGTCCCGGTTGGTGTTCCAACCGGGACTAGCATTCGTCCCGATTTGCTAGTCCCGGTTGAGGAACCGGGACGAATGGCCCAGACCAACCGGAACAATAGGGGGGTTTTCCACTAGTGCCTCTAGCATAGTGTGATGCAAATTAAGTG
Source organism: Puccinellia tenuiflora (assembly GCA_012064385.1). Classification (NCBI taxonomy): domain Eukaryota; kingdom Viridiplantae; phylum Streptophyta; class Magnoliopsida; order Poales; family Poaceae; genus Puccinellia; species Puccinellia tenuiflora. Next base: position 29,510 of record QRDG01000496.1, read on the forward strand.
GAGCCAGGTACGGCTAAGTGGCATCACACGTCGGAATGCTCCATCACGTCATCAATAGGTACATATGAACTCGAAAAGAAGCTCTGTCGAATAGAACACCAGATGTCCCTAGTCTATTGCTGCTCTCTATAACTTGGTCACTAATAAATATGTAAGCACTGGGGTCTAGCTAGCTACAAAAAAGTGAAGACCGTTGACGTGTGGATTGATTAAATGGACACATTGCAAATCTCAATTCTATCTCTACAAACTTTTGAACCAAAAAATTCAAGTAAGAAACAGTGTAACGGGAGACTAAGTAATCATCAGCTGAATAAGCGCTAAATCAGTTTTTAACACAATTAACTGTGTGAACTATGTGGTGTATGCATACATCTATAGCATGAATTTCCAGTGCGTCCCATTTCTAAACATTGTTCCATTCAACTGCCGGTGTCCGTCATCGTGTTGGCCACTCTTCATTGTTCTCTTGGACTTGTCCATACTTCCATTGTGCGTGATTACCTCGCGTACCCCTCAGCTAGTTTCGAGCATTGCTTCGGCTACACCTGCAAGCTATCTATCTATAGACAGGGCGCAAATCCAAACTTCATTGCTTCACCAAATCTCACGTGCCAATTGATGACTTCCGTTTCTATTTTTTACTAGTACTATAGTTTTTGATGAGCAATTAATTAGGAAAATTCACTTTGGCTCTTGGGAGCATATGCTCTTGCCCCACCGCAAAAAATATTTTGGTATGTCAAAAAAATTTGAAAAACATTTAGCGCGTACATCTCTAAGTTCTATGTGTGCACGACAAGTTTTGAGAAAAACCGATATTTTTTGTGTTTTGTGTAAAAAGGCAAAAAAAAAAGTCTCTTGAAAAGCTTTTTTATACCAAAATTTGTCAGTTTTACACACGACACAAAAATATCGGTTTTTCGTGAAACGACTTCGTGAGCATATAAAATGTCCTACGGACAGAACCTTTTGTCCCTATTTTTTGAAGTTTAAATTTTTTCATAAAATGCATTTTAAAACCCGGGAGCATATACTCCTCCACCCCAAACTAATTAATGTCTCTCCGGGCATCTCCGGTGTATAGAAACTTTTACTATTTTGTGTGTAACAGACATGGACGAATTTTCTTCAGCCTGCTTTTTGGGAAGATTAAATGTTATGTTCTGTGTTGACTTGCAGGTTCATAATCCATAACATCAGAAAATGTAATACATCCATTTATAAGTAGTTAAAGTTTTAAGGGTGATTTCGTATATATTTTTAGGTTATCAAAAATTGAAATAATTTACTGAAGTGTAGAGTGAAGTGTGCACCGGAAAACAAATTGTAGATAGTTTTATCAAATGGTGCAATAAAACGCAAAAGATAAATTCATTTTAAAGGGCACAATTTACTCACAATTGCCACATTATCGATCTTCGCTTCCCTCTTTTGTTTTCATTGTTTTATCTTTTGATAAATTTCCGTCTCCATCTATGTTTCTCTTATTATAGTGCGTAGCCTTCCGGCCCATTCAGCTATATATAATAGATTTTCTCTTTGGAAAAAGGTCTACTTGGGTTTGAGGGTCCGAAGGATAATGTCGCCGCCGTACCTCAGGGGTGATCGTAGCTCCGGCTAGGGGATGAGAGGGGGCACCGTGAGCGAGGATGAAGCCATCCACAGAAGTATCGCTGCGCTACGGAGTCGTACACAACGACGCCACTCACGGCACACGTTGAGGATGTGGCGCCTTACGGCGCAAGGGTGGTATCGAGGTCATGGTGCCTACACGATGCCCTCCTCTCGTGGAGGTTGCGTAGGTCGGGTAGATTAGGCATGATGATGCTCGTGACGGCCTTGGTGCGTTCCTAGTCCAAGAGTGCCAACCGGAGCTTACTCTCGGCAGAGAATGCAGGAGTCTGTCTACTGCTACGACGTGAGCTCAAGTCATTGTTGGTGGATGAGCGCCCGTAGCTGGTCATCTTCTGGAACCGGTGGGACGACCAAGCCGCCTGCGCAGACGTTCCACCTGATGGGGTGGCACATGCCCAGCAACACGCACGAGTAAAAAGTGCTCAGCAAAAACCATCGCCTCGTTGGTGGTGAGGCTGCTCTTGTAGCCAACACTTCCACTGTCGCCGTCTTCATGGTTACTCCCTCTGTCCACAAATAAGTGGACGTTTAGCTTTGAAATTTGTCCACAAAATAGTGTACTTCTATTTTCCCAATGTATTTTAAAATAGAAACCAATGCTTCTCTCTCATCACACGGGAATCAAGCCCAATAACATTCAACACATGGTCTCCTCATTTTCTATATGCACTTAGCTCATTGGAGGTGAGAAAATTAAATAGGAGAGAGATAGAGGTTTGCACATTCCCAATGTATTTTTTACTCCACTTCATAATTTGTCTTAAAATTTCTAGATGTCCACTTATTTGTGGACGGAGGGAGTATGCGCTATGGTGAGGAGGTGAGAACGGGTGTGCGTCGCACATATTAAATCCGTCCGGGGGAGGTGACAAGCATTAAACTTCTAAAGAATTATTATAAAAAAATTAAAACGAAGGGAGCACTGGAGCTCGGGAGCAAACATGACTTTTCGCAATAAACGGGTTTATTGTGCCTGACATCCCCACCCAACGCCACTAGAGATGCAGCCCTATCCGGCCCATAGAATTTCAGCGATTAGGATGGTGAGTGGCGTACCACAAACCTGCACTAATGGCACACACTTATGGGCCATTGGTCAGTATTGGTGCGATGTTACTCTTGACCAGTCCGCACAACCGCCAAAACCGCTTACCGGACAGTAGTATTACTCATTGTAGATAGGCCGCCGACACCGACAGTGCTATATATCCGGCTGACAACGAACGTGAGTGTTGACTTTCAGAAAACACAGCTTTCGATGAGTGGCTTAACGCCGTTTAGACGTTTAGTAATGTACTGTTTGTTGTGCATGTTTTTGTACCGGTGCAGGAAGCGAAAAGAAAAAAAAAAAAAACAGTAGGAGTACACTATAAGCTCGTACATTGGCATATGCTTATCTAGTGCGTAGCGGTGTCTTCGGTGCTGGCCTTTCCATTGCTGTTGGAGGTCGATCCGGTTTGGGTTCAAGGGGGCACTTGCGAATTTAGCTACCGCGTCAGACCACCAATTACAAAGGCCAGCCGCCAAGTGAATGGCTTCAGGTAGCCGCGGATCCAGATCTCGCTAGGAACTCAGCCCACATGGCATCGGCAAGATGCCAGAAGATTCAGCTCAAATTACCGATGCATCCTATTCCTATACAGGAACCGTCATTGTTCTCTCCTATGCGGTTATTCTTGCCAGCGTAGATGGTCATTCATACCTGATACTTATGCTACTACTGTACTACTTTGGGTCTCCATTCTGCTACGATGTGAAGACAGCTTTTATAGTTCGGAAATGTTTGGGCTGCGCATTATTGCATCGCTTCAAATTTCACCTAACAACTCTTCGCCTGTTATTCCCTTTTGCAAATGTTGTAGTTCATCAAGAAGTATCTCCAGAGTGTCGGAGCCTAGTCAGTTGCTTCTCTGGCCCCATTACTTTACTGCATTTAGCAATGAAGCCCAAGTTAAATGGATGCATAGAAGAACAAGATGACACACATATAATTAGACACGATGATAGACAAACAATCAGCTGGACAAATCAATTAGCATTGAAGAGTAGCTAAGACCATAGTAGCCCGAAACGGGGAACGGTGCTGCGTCCCCTGAACCGGGATCGCCGTCCCGGATTCGGAGTCGGGGTCGAGGTGCGGTACGATCCGATTCGGTGGTCGAAACACGTCCCCGACAGTCAGACGTGCGGCGGCGGCAGAACTGTCGCTGATTGATTCACAGGAAGTAGAACTAGTGGTATCTGGGCTATGTGGAGACGCAGTGGCTTTGAATGGGCCTTTTGTTAACTTGGGCTATACATAGACACGTCCCAACTGGTCTCTGATCTTTTTTTTTAGATTAATTGGTCTCTGATCCTATCGTTCCGGGTTCATCGTACCCAAATTATCGGATTCACGTCCCACCTACCGAACCGTACGTTCCAAAGATGTATATCCCGGCCGTTCCCAATTTTCTGGCAGCCACGATCCCCGTTCCTCGTCCCGGCCGTACCGGAAACTTGTCAACTATGGCTAAGACCGACATATATGCACTCAACAATATTACTTGGCGAACCAGAGTCGAGAAAAACAATAGCACCAGTTAAGCACTAGCGAGAAATCCTGTTAACTCCTGCTCGAGCCTAAGCTACTTGCGTGAAACAAAAAAGACTATCATTGACGCCTTTATACATGCCACCCTCTAGCATACTGTAATGCAAATTAAGTGGAGCCAGGTACTAAAACATGTCTAGATACGGATGTAAAGAGAAATGATAAAACATCTTATATTTTGATATGGAGGGAGTACATCTGAACTCGAAAAGAAGCTCCGTCGAGAAGAACACTAGATGTCCCTAGTCTTTCCTGCTCTCTATAACTTAGTCACTACTAATAAATATGTAAGCATTGGGGTCTAGCTAGCTACAAAAAAGGGAAGACTGTTGACGTGTGGATTGATTAAATGGACACATTGCAAATCTCAATTCTATCTCTACAAACTTGTGAACCAAAAAAGTCAAGTAAGAAATAGTGTAACGGGAGAAAAATTGATCCTTTGCTGAATAAACGCTAAATCATATTTTTAACAGAAGCAATAAAAAATAAGTCTACAATGGCTCTTTATTATCTTAAGGTACTCCACCGCTCGAATAAGCGAGAAGAGAAATTGTGCTTTGTGTGCAAGGAAATAGATTAACAGATTGCATAGTTCCAGGCAGATACTCAATATATTTCGAAATCTCCCGAAAAAATAAGCATACAACATTATTTAGCAAGAGTACAGAAAATTGTAGTAATGTGCTAGATATCCAAGCAAAGGGCTTCAACGAATCCAGCAACAATGGTTCAGCCTGACATTAATTCTATCATATCACCACCGGCGCACCACCACCGGCAGAGAACCAATTAACTGTACGTGTCAACTACGTGGTGTATGCAGAAATCTATAGCATGAATTTCCAGTGCGTCCCATTTCTAAACATTGTTCCATTCAACTGCCGGTGTCCGTTTTGGACTTGTCCATACTTCCATTGTGCGTGATTACCTCGCGTACCCCTCTGCTAGTTTCGAGCATTGCTTCGGCTACACCCGCAAGCTATCTATCTATAGACAGGGCGCAAATCCGGACATGATGTTTTGGCTCACGGGTGTAGATGAACCCATTATGGAAAATGCATTTTTAATGCATTTAAAAATGTCAAAAAATTCCAAACAAAAATTTCGGATGTTCATATGAAAAATGTCTATCCGTGCAAAAAAGTTTCGCATCGAAAAGATATTTTGTGTGTCCGGTATAAAAAAGACAAAACAATGTTACGTACAAAGTCATTTTGGAACGTCGGGGATTTGTCTTTTTTACACCGGCCACAAAAAATGTCTTTTCATCCTGATTTTTTTGGTACGAACATAGAATGTTCATATGTACACCCGAAATTTTTGTTTGAATTTTTTTGACATTTTAAAATTTGGTTTTTGGGTAGTGGGTGTAGATGCACCTATGAGCCGAAGTGGATTTCCCCGCAAATCCAAACTTCATTGCTTCACCAAATCTCACATGCCAATTGATGACTTTTATTTTTACACTGTGTTTGGTTGCACAGAAACTGGGCATGGAATTGGAATTTGGGTCCAATTCCACAAATTCTGGCGTTTGGACTGCGTTTGGAATCCTGGCGTGGAAACATAACCAGATTCCGTGCTCCGAATCGTTACACGCAAACAGCAGCCCGAACTTTCCGAGCTCGCCCGCTCGGAAAGGCTCGGAATCGAGCGTACCGCTTCGCCGTCTCCTTCCTTGCCTCTCCCGTCTCCCTCCCCGCCTTCCTCCCATCCATGGACCCCCGCCGCCTGCCCCCTCCGCCGCCGCCGTGTTTCCCCGCCACCGCCGCCTCCCCACCTCCAAGTTCCCCCGCCGCCGCTGCCTGCCCCCGCCGCGTTTCCTCCGCCTCATCGACACAACTCGACACAACCCCGAGCTCAAGAGGAGGAGCAGCCCGAGCGACAGTACGCATGCGGCGGCGGCTCCGGTGAGCAATCCTTGCCCTCCTCCTCTTCATCCCCGCGGCCTCGGAGCTGGCTTGCGGCGGCCATGGTGTGCGCTCCCTTCATTCCCCTTTCCCTAACCCTAGATCGACCTGAGCCAAAAGCGGCGGGTAGGGAAGTGGCGGGAGGGGGATACGCGGCGGTAGCTGACCAACGGACGGCGGCCACGCCACTGGCCTGTCCTGACCGGCGGGAAGAGGCGGACGGCAGCCACCGGGAGCGAGCTCCGTTTCAATTCCATATTCTTTACATCCAAACATGAATTGGAAATTGATGCCACCCTTCGTTTCCAAGAGCAAATTCCATGCACATACAAACAACAGAAATGAATTGCAGTCCATTTCCTTTCCATCTTGGATTTGGAATCTTTGGTCCAATTCAATTCCGAGCTCAAATTCATACATCCAAACACAGTATTATTTCTTATTACTAGCACTATAGTTGTTGATGAGGAACTAACGTCTCTCCGTGCATATCCGGTGTATAGAAATTTTAACTATTTTTGTTTTTTTAGAAAAGGGGTCCCACCCGGCCTCTGCATCATATGATGCACACAGCCTTATTATATTTCACCAGAAAGTTTCGAACAGGTATGCGTAGTCATTACATAAATCATGCGTCGATCAAGGTCGCCACATGAATCAACCAACGGAAAATAGAAAGAACCCTATGTCTACACATCTTGGATTCTTCTAGCATGCTGCCAACCACCCTGGCTGAAGATAGCCCGAACGACCGCCATCAAGCGAGAACATCCGGTATCCATAAGCGCTCGTTGCTCCGGTGGGAGTAGAAAGGACCACATATGGATCCAATAAGTAGCTCTGTGAACAACCTGCAAGAAATGAGCATCTCTCACCTTGTTTAACACAACATCATTACGACAATTCCAAATTGCCCAAATAAAAGCACTCATTCCAATTCGAATACGTGCTTTAGTTTTCTTATCAACCCCGAGCCAGTTACCAAACAGATTAGTAGTACTAGTAGGAGGTGATATGTTAAACGTAAAATGAATAAGACGCCATATATTTTTTGCAAAACTACAATTGATAAACAAATGATCAATCGTTTCATCCTGTGAGCAAAAAGCACAACGCTTACTCCCTTGCCAGCGTCTTTTAAGTAGATTGTCTTTAGTTAGAATTACTTTCCGGTGGAGAAACCACAAGAAGATTTTAATTTTCAAAGGGATTTTTAATTTCCAAAGATATTTGCGAAGAAAAGGTGTGTGACCATGCAAAAGATCATCATACATCGATTTAACAGTAAACTTCCCTGTTGGAGTAAGTTTCCATTTGAAACAATCCTCAACATCCGTTAGAGTGACCCTCATAAGTTCCTCTACCATCTGTAGCCAAGATACCCATCGTTGTCCCGTCAAAACCCTTCTAAACTCAATATTCAGTGGGTTGTTCTCTAGGACTTGCGCTACCAAAACATTTTTATGTCTCACAATACTAAATAATGATGGAAATCGGGCTGCCAAAGAAGTATCACCGAGCCAAACATCCTCCCAAAACCGTGTCCCTCTACCGTTGCCCACCTCAAAATGTCCTCTTGCCCAAAATTCATTTTTTACCGCCATAATACCTTTCCAAAAAGGAGAGTCAGATGGTTTGGGTTGAACTTGAGCTAAAGTCTTATTAAGGATATACTTATTCGTTAAAAGTTCCTGCCAAACACCCTCTTCATGCAAAATTTTAAAAAGCCATTTGCTTAGTAAACATCTATTTTTTGCACCAAGCAATTGAACCCCCAAACCCCCTTGATCTTTAGGACGGCAAATAATATTCCATTTAGTTAATCTATATTTCTTCTTGACATGATCACTTTGCCAGAAAAACCTAGAACGAAAATGATCAAGCCTTTTCCTCACCCCAACTGGTATTTTGAAAAAGGATAAGAAGAACATAGGAAGACTAGAAAGGACAAAATTAATCAAAACTAGACGATCTCCATATGAGAGCATCTTGCCGGCCCATGAACCCAACTTTTTTTCGAATCTATCTTCAACAGGTTTCCATCCCCTGTTAAGCAATCTTCTATAATGAATAGGGATCCCTAGATATTTAAACTATTTTTGTGTGTAACAAGACATCGACGAATTTTCTTCAGCCTGCTTTATAGGAAGATTAAAGGTTATGTTTTTTGTTGACTTGTAGGTTCATAATCCGTAACATCAGAAAATGTAACACTGTCGTTTCGAAAAAAGTTAAAGTTTTAAGGGTGATTTCTTATATATTTTTTAGGTTATAACAAACTGAAACAATTCACTGAAGTGTAGAGTAAAGTGTGGACCGCAAAATAAATCGTACATAGTAGTATCAACTATGGTGCAATAAACCACAAAAGATAAATTCATTGTAAAGGACACAATTTACTCACAATTGCCTACTTTATCAATCTCTTGTTCCTCTCTTTTGTTGCATTGCTTTATCTTTTGATAAATTTTCGTCTTCAATTATCTTCTAGCTATGATAGTGCGTAGCCTTCCGAACCATCCAGCCAGATATTTTTTTCTTTTAAAAAAAGGTGTACTCGGATTTGCGGGTCTGGAGGACAATGCCGCTGCCGTAACTCCTCGAAACAGGATCCCCCCCCTCCCCGTTTTATAAATAAAGCAACGAGCATCATACAAGCATCGATACAAACGCAACACCGCGTATGCTAGGGCAACAGCAAACAAACACAAACGTCCAAAGAAGAGAAAAACATAAACAAAATGGAGACATAGGAGGAAAGACTAAACTACGGTGACCCGCAACCGCCGCGCCCTCCGAAGGAATACCACCACGCTCGTAGCGCCGAAGCATCGAGTGTCAAGCAGCACCTTCAAGAAGGAGAGCTCACGCTGCTGCTCGGAACAACGCACTGGTCCTAGGGTTTCCACCGGCACACTAAGGAAGGTAGACGAAGGGTAGCCACGAGGCCCTTCAAGAAGGGATGATGCCACCTAGAGGCGGCACCGCGTCGGTGTCGGGCGAGCCGACAAGGATTTCCCCTGAGAAAACCCTATCCACCGCACTCGGACGATCCGTAGCATAGGAGCCCTGCGAGGACGAGGCCTCGACACCACCAGACACACCGCCCACCTGCCGTACCTCAGGGGCGATCGTGGCTCCTGCTAGGGGACGGGAGGGGGAACCATGAGCAAGGACGAAGCCATCCACAGCAGTATCGTTGCGCAACGGAGAGACACGACGACGCCATATATTCATGGCACACGTTGAGGATGTGGAGCCCCGTAGCCGTATGGCGCATGGACGGTATCGAGGTGCCTACACCATGCCCTCATCTCGCGGAGGTTGTAGGTCGGGTACATAAGGCCCGATGAAGCTTATGACGGCCTTGGTGTGTCCTGATGAATTTGCCACTATTGAGATCGCAATGAACGGATTTATTGTGTCTACGCCCCAACGCCACTAGAGATGCTCAGGGCTTGGATGATGTATCGTGGAAGGGAAGAGAGGGGCAGTCGCAGCCCTATCCGGCTATCCCTTAGACTCGGAAGTTTTCTAGGCAACGCCGGAGAACCTGGACGGTCCATCCGGATGGCCACAACTACTGGCCCATAGATTGTCAGCGATTAGGCTGGTTAGTGGCATCTGGTACCACAAACAAGCTCTCCTAACACACACTTATGGGTCATCGGTCAGTGTTGGTGGGATGTTCGTCTTTATCAGTGTTGGTGGTAAGAATATTGCTTACCGGTCAGTAGTATTATTCATGCCAGGCCGCCGATGGACAGTGCTGACCGGATGCAATGCTAACAACGACCGTCGGTGTTGACTTCTAGAAAACACTGCTTTTCGTTGAAGTTACTATTGATGAGTAGCTTAACGCCGTTTTGTAATATGATGTTTAGGAAACCAAATGAAAAAAGGGAAATAAACAGCAAACTACAATTGCTGTAAAAAAAAAAAAACAGCATACTACAATTAGTGTACATTGACGGACGCTGATCCTGTGCCTAGCGGGGTCTTCGGCGATAGCCTTTGAGGTCGATCTGGTTTAGGTTCTAGGGGGCACTTGGTAACTGATCAAAACCCAACCTTCCAATGCTTGACCGCGGAGGCAGTGAATTTAGCCACCGCGTCAGACCACCAATTACAAAGGCCAGCCGCCGGGTGAATGCCGTGTGGTAGCAGCGAATCAAGATCTCGCTAGGAAATCAGCCCACCTGGCCTCGGCAAGATGCCAGAAGATTCAGCTCAAATTACCGATGCATCCTATTCGTATATACTCCGAGTAGGAACCAATGGTTCCGAACCATCATTGTTCTCCTATGCGGCTATTCTTGCCAGCGTAGATGGCCATGCATACCTGATACTTATGCTACTACTACTTTGGGTCTCCATTCTGCTACGATGTAGATGCCAGCTTTCATAGTTCGGAAATGTCTGGGGCTCTGGGCTATGCATTATTTCATCGTTAAATTTCACCTAACAACTCTTCGCCTGTTATTCCATTTTGCAAACGTTGTAGTTCATCAAGAAGTAACATCTCCAGACAGTTGGAGCCATTGCGTTTAGTAACGAAACGCCAGTTACATGGATGCATAGAAGAACAAGATGACACACATGTATATAGACACGGTGACAGTCGAAGAATCAGCTGGACGAATCAATCGGCATTGAGGAGTAGCTAATACCGACATACATACACTCAGCAATACTACTTGGCAAACCAGAGTCGAGCAAAAACAATATCACGAGTTAAGCACCAGCTAGAAATTCGCTGTTAATTCCTGTTCCAGCCTCAGCTACTTGCCTGAAACAAAAAAGACCTTTTTTTTTTAAATGAGGCAAAACGACTTCCATTTTTATTAATTAAGTTGAAGATAGTTGGCCGGTTTATTAGCGGAAACCGGCCGAACCCCGGAACAGAGACCCCTCGCCGACCGTCATGGAACACGACCGTCACGAGGCCCGCACAACCACCCTCGCTAACCACACAAGCAATGGTGGAGTCACGCTAGCTGGATAGTCAATTGACTACCCAGGTTTTTTGCAATGCAAACATAAATCATGCCAAAAATATTTAAAGATGGTACACATAATTGAAGAGCTGGCTCGGGCACTGCACACACCACCACGAAAGCGTAAGTGTTGAGCTTTGTCCGTGTGTGTCATCATTATCACCTTGCGTCGACTCCGACTTCACCAGAAGACCACCAAGGGAAACCTTGTCGGGGCGGTTTCGTGAAGCCCGCGTCGGCCTATGCCAAACTGATGAATCTTCATGCAGAGAGGGTGGCGGTGTGGGCGGGTGGGCCTGAGAGGGTGGCTGGCGGCATGGTTTCCCCTTTGACGCCTAGGAAGATGACGCGGGGTCGACACTCTTATACATGCCACCTCTTTCATTGTGTGATGTTGCAAACGAAGTGGAGCCAAGTACGGCTAAGGAAGTGCTATCCGTAGTTACAAAACTAACAATGGTGGGTGTGCTGTGTGCACATGTACACACAAGCACACATACATGTCAGAATGCTCCATCCGCACGTCAATAGGTATATCTGAACTCGAGAAGAAGTTCCGCCGAGTAGAACACCAGTGACCAGTTGTCCCTAAGTGCTTTTTAAAACTAATTTATAAACTTTATTTATCACTCAATGTCAGTTACATCATCCACGAGTTGTGGATAGAGAAACATAGGCAGGTCATCAACCCAAACATGTGTATCATCTTTCAATCCAGCAATAATATCAGCTGCTTTGTTGGCTTCTCGTGGACATTGAGCCAAACATATGGAATTGAAACCTGCCATGATCATTCCACAATAGTCCAAAAAGACCATGCCTACAGTCATGTGGTTCCTTGGGCCAGCAAGAGCATGCATGATCTACATGTCGCCCGGAGGGCTTGCTAGCACGCGATCGTAACTCTGCTGGAAACAAGAACAAGACAATGGTTTTGTGCTGCTCAAAATTCCGCAGCTTTTCAGTTTACTTCCTTCTCTATATAAATGGATTACAAAGGGAAAACGTGACCACGTTCCTGGCGCTCGTGCCATCCCACGAGCAGATCGTGACCCCGTGTGACTCGCTCCAGGTTGTTACTATGGAACCTGAGCTAAACTCTAACTGAAGGAAACGGACTAAGTCTAAACCTGACGAAACTGACAGACGACACCTAATACTGAAATTCAGACAACGGAAAACAGCAGCTGGGTTTATCAACAATCACCCCCTAAACCTAGCTGCTTACTTTATTTTGACCATGCCAATCTTGTCGCGCAGCTCCAGGAATCGAACGCGGCCAAGAGACTTGGTGAGGATATCCGCGAGCTGCTCGACGGTCCCGGTGAACTCGACGATGATCTTCTCCTCTTGAACGCATTGCCTGATGTAGTGGTACCGCACCTCGATATGCTTGCTTCGGTCGTGGTACACTGGGTTCTTGACGAGAGAGATCGCGGACTTGTTGTCCACCTTCAGTGTCGCCGGAGCTTCATCTTCTCCGGTGAGGTCAGCGAACAGCCGTGAAAGCCAGATGCCCTGACATGCCGCAGTTGTGGCGGCGATGTACTCTGCCTCGCAGGACGACAACGCCACCACCTTCTGCTTCGCTGACTGCCAGCTGATCGGGCTCGAGCCGAGGAAGAACAACACCCCCGTGGTACTCTTTCGATCATCGACGTCGCCCGCCATGTCACTGTCGCTGTACCCAGTCAACTGCTCTCCTGCCATGTCGCCACGGGCAAGGAAGCAGCCGAGCGTGCGAGTCCCAGCGACGTACCGCAGGATATGCTTCACTGCCGCCAGGTGTTCGACAGTGGGCTTCTCCATGAACCGGCTGATGTAGCCGACGGCGTACGCGAGGTCTGGGCGAGTGTGCACGAGGTACCGCAGTCCGCCGACGATGCTGCGGTACGCCGTGGCATCAGTCGCCGCGGCGATGCTTGCTTTGCTCAGCTTGAGTCTTGACTCCATTGGTGTCTGACACGGGTTGCAGCCCACCATTCCAGCTTGTTCGAGGAGCTTGTCTGCATATGCAGTTTGTGCCACAGCAATGCCATCCGCACCCTGCTGCACCTCGATTCCCAGGTAGAAGCTGAGAAGACCCAGGTCGCTCATCCTGAATTCCTCCAGCATCTGAGCCTTGAACTTGGCGATCTCGTCGTCGTCGGCGCCGGTGATGATGAGGTCGTCCACGTACACACCCACGAGCAGGCGTGCAGGACCCTGGCCGCGAGTGTACACCGCATGCTCTGCCTGGCTGCGGCTGAACCCCAGTCCGCAGAGCGTTGCGTCCAGCTTGGCGTTCCAGGCACGCGGAGCCTGGCGGAGGCCGTAGAGCGCCTTGTGCAGGCGCATCACCTTGTGCTCCTCCCCAGCAACGATGAAGCCCGGCGGCTGGACGACGTACACCTCCTCCAGCAGATCGCCGTTCAAGAATGCCGATTTGACATCCATGTGGTGCACGGCCCAGCCGCGGCGTGCAGCCAATGCAAGCAGGAGCCGCACGGATTCTAGCCGTGCGACAGGGGCGAACACCTCCTCGAAGTCGACGCCCTGCTGCTGCACATACCCCTTAGCGACGAGGCGCGCCTTGTGCTTGATGACGACTCCGTTCGAGTCCTTCTTTATCTTGAAGACCCATTTCATGCCGATCGGACGGTGACCGGGCACGGGGTCGACGAGAGTCCATGTTCTGTTCTCTTCAATCGAGTCCATCTCCTCCCGCATCGCGCGGCGCCACACCTCCTCCTTCTCTGCTTCAGACAGAGTGCGTGGCTCTTCTCCAGTGGACAGCAGCATTTCCTCGCCGTCCATGTCGAGGACGTAGTCTGCGAGCTGCGTGTTTGGCTGTACAATGCCGTCCCTGGCGCGTGTCACCATCGGGTGCACCACCTGTCGTGGTGGTGAAGGGGTCCCCGCCGGTGGAGAGGCCAATGGTGAGGACGCCGGAGTTGCAGGATCGCTAGCTTGTGGTGGTGAAGCAGGCTCAGGCGTCGCGGCTCCCGCGTCCGCACCGGCCTCCGGCTCGACGGTGCGATCGTCACGGCTCTCAGCCGCCACCGTCGTCATCGTGGAGTGCGCGTAGTACTCCACCTTGAACCCCGTGGACACCGGCGTGTCGCTCTCCTTGCTCCAGTCCCAGCTGGCATCCTCGTCGAACACGACGTCACGAGTGATGTGTACGCGCTTCGCAGCCGGGTCGTAGACACGGTAGGCCTTGGATCCTTCCTCGTACCCGATGAACACCATTGGAGTGCTCCAGTCTTCAAGCTTCTTCAGGTGAGGGCGCGCACTCTTCACATGTGCGACGCACCCAAAGGTGCGCAGGTACTGTACATCAGGTTTCCTCCCGAACCATGCCTCGTACGGGGTCCGGCCGGTGACGCTGCGGGTGAAGGAGCGGTTCAGCACGTGCACCGCCGTGAGCACCGCCTCGCCCCAGAAGAAGTTTGGCATCCCCTTTGCCTTCAACATGCTCCTTGCCGTGGCAACAACAGTCTGGTTCCGTCGCTCGACCACGCCATTCTGCTGGGGAGAGTATGTCGCGGTGAGGTGGCGCCTGACTCCAGTCTCGACGCAGTGGGCGGCGAACGTCGCGGACGTGAACTCCCCCCCGCGGTCGGTGCGCAGGGTGCGCAGCTTTCTCCCCGCTTCTGTCTCCGCCAGAGACTGGAACTCCATGATTGCCTTTGCCGCCTGGTCCTTTGACGCGAGCAGCATCGCCCACATGTACCTGCTATGGTCATCGACCAACAACAGGAAGTAGCGGCGTCCGCCAGGCGTGGCGGGCGCGATCGGGCCGCACAGATCGCCGTGGACCAGTTCGAGCGGATCCTCCGCACGGAACTTGGCCTGCTGGGGGAACGGGGCACGCCTCTGCTTGCCAGCGAGACATGCCTCGCACAGCTGGTCCCCCTCCTCGATGTGGGGCATGCCCCGCACCAGGCCGCCTCGCGCCATCTTCCGCATCGCCTCGAAGTGGAGGTGGCCGAGCCTGGCGTGCCACCTCCACGACGGCGAGTCGTGCTGCGCGGCGAGACAGACAGGCCGCACTGGGCGGAAAGTGAGCTTGTACAGGCGATTGGGCAGGCGAAGTACCTTGGCGATCAGGCGGTCGTTGGGGTCGCGGATCGTGAGTGTGCCGCGGCGGATCTTCACCTCGTACCAGTTTTCGTCCAGCTGGCCGAGGCTGATGACGCTGCTCTTCAACGCCGGGATGAAGAACACGTCCGTGAACGCGCGATGAGCACCCCCGTCGATGGTGAACAGGACGGTGCCACGTCCGCAGATCGTGACGACGGAGCCGTCCCCGAACCGTACTTTGCCCGAGATCTTCTCGTCGAGCTCGGCGAAGGCGTTCCTGTTGCCCGTCATGTGGTTCGTGGCGCCGGAGTCCAGGAACCACGCCACATCCGGCTCGTCGCCGGGAAGGGCTGGCCTCACCTTGGCGCGCTCCTCGTTGCACAGGAAGTGTGTCCCAACCTGGATCGGGTCCTGTCCAGCGGCAGGAAATTCCTCCGTTTCCCCTGCCGCGGCAGCGACAGTCGACAGGTTCTCCCCCGCCGCCAGCTCCGTCACCTCGATGACGTGCGCCATCATTAGCGCGGGGTCGACGTCTTCCTCGACGGCGAGGTGAGCTTGGCCCCGCTCCTGCTCGTCCCGTTTCTTCTTCCTGCATTCACGAGCCCAGTGGCCCTTTTTGTCGCAGTATCGACACTGGTTGCGATCGATGTCGCTCCCGTCGCCCTTTGGCGGCGCGCCCTGCTGGGAGGGCGGCCCGCCTCTGCGCCCTTCATTGGGCCGGCCGTTCCAACGGCCAGCGCCCTTGCCGCCGGAGCCTCCGCCGTGCGGGTGCTTCTTGCGCGCCTCCCACTGCTGCTCTGTGAGGAGCAGCTGGCCACCCGTGGCGGTGTTGTCGCCATCCAGTCGCTCCTCGACCGCGCGGAGGTGGCCGGTCACCTCCTCCACCGTGAGAGTTGCCGGATCGAGAAGGGTTTCGATCGAGAAAGCAATCTGAACAAATCGAGTGGGAACAATGGAAAGGAATTTCCTTACAACCTTTTCCTCACTGACATCATCGCCGAGGGAGCGCAGCGCAGAGGCGAGGTTGGAGATCCGCATCGCGAACTCGTCGACGCGCTCGCCGTCTTTGAACGCGACGGTCTCGAAGTCTGTCCGCAGCCGGCGAACGCGGGAGTCGCGCACGCGGTCATTCCCCTGGAACTGGAGGCGGATCGCCTCCCAGGCCGCCTTCGCCGTCCCCTTGCCGATGAGCATGCAATGCATGTCGTCGGGGGTGGACCGGAGGAGAGCCGCCAGCGCCTGCTTGTCTTCCCTTCGTGGGACGGTGTCGTCCTCGATGGCGTCCCACAGGGACGCCGCCTGCAGGTTCACCTCCATCACCATCGCCCAGTGGTTGTAGTTGGAGCGCGTCAACATCGGGAAGGAGAGGTTGGTGCCGCTGCCGCCGCCGGACTCGCGCACCACCTGCTGCACTACAATCTCCCCGCCTCCTCGCCTCACCCTGCTCCGCCCGCGGCTCTGCGATCGCCGTCGCTCCGAGGGAGGTGGGGTCTTGGACTGACCGGAGTTGTTGCCGCCGCTCGACATGGCCACAGAATCTGCGGCTCTGATACCAATTGTCGCCCGGAGGGCTTGCTAGCACGCGATCGTAACTCTGCTGGAAACAAGAACAAGACAATGGTTTTGTGCTGCTCAAAATTCCGCAGCTTTTCTGATCTTTCTCTTCTCTATATAAATGGATTACAAAGGGAAAACGTGACCACGTTCCTGGCGCTCGTGCCATCCCACGAGCAGATCGTGACCCCGTGTGACTCGCTCCAGGTTGTTACTACGGAACCTGAGCTAAACTCTAACTGAAGGAAACGGACTAAGTCTAAACCTGACGAAACTGACAGACGACACCTAATACTGAAATTCAGACAACGGAAAACAGCAGCTGGGTTTATCAACACTACATAGAGTCAGTTTCAATGTATAGTCGATTGCAGGGGTTGTCTAACGCACTGGGCCATTTGTTCTAACGCCTCATGTAGAGGAGGACTATTACCTTGGTTACATCAAAACCGTATGAAGCCATCCTGGTGTCAAAATTGCCTCATGCTACCAATAATTGCCGTCCGACATCGCCAAGAATGCGCCCGAGGAAGCCATCCTGGTGTCAAAATTTGTTGTCGCGTCAGTATTTAGTTTCACCGCTCCCAACGAAGGCCTCGATCACCCCTTCTTCGGAGCCGGATCAACTTTACCGGACTTTCCCTAACTTTGGGTCACTGACGTGTGGGGCCCACCATACGCGGGGCCCCTCTGTCAGCGACCCAAAATGAGGAAAAATCAGGGATAGTAAAGTCAGAGGATCCCGTTCCCACTTCTTCGGTATATCTATTTGTGGTTTCTATAACTTGGTCACTTATAAATATGTAAACATTTTGGTCTATTTAAAAAATGTGAAGACATTTGATGTGTGTACATATTGATTAAATGGACAAATTCCAAATTTCATCTTCATCTCTACCAACGTCGAACTAAAAAAATCAAGTAAGAAACTGGGCAACTGGAGAAGAGGTGATCCTCTGCTAAATAAGCGCTAAATCATTTTTTCCAAGAGAAGTCGTAAAAACAAATCTCCGGAAGCTGCTTGTTATCTGAAGGTACTCTGCCGATGGAATAAGCGAGAAGAGAAACTGCACCTCGTGTGCGAGGAAATAGATTAAGAGCTCGCATAGTTCCAGGAAGATAGTCAATATGTTTCGGAATCTCAAAAATAAAATAGACATATACGGTATTGTATTACCAACATTACAGAAAACCCTACGAATGTGTCAGACCACAGGCCTCTACTCGATCTATCAACGATGCTTTAGCCTGACATTAATTCTCTCGGCTCACCACCAGCACACGACATCACCGCCGGCAAAGAACCAATTAATTGTGTCATCTACGAGGTTGATGGAAGGATCTATAACACGAATTTCCAGTGCGTCCCATTTCTAAATAGTGTCCCATTTCAACTGCCGGTGCCAGTGATCGTGTTGGCCACTCTTCTTGTTTTCTTGGACTTTTTGTCTCTACTTTCATTGTGCGTGATTACCTGGCGAGTTAAATACACTTGTGGTACCTGTACTTTACGTCGAAGCACAATACGGTACCCGTACTCAACAATACACTCAATACGGTCATTGTACTTGTCTTCTGGTGATTATACGGTCACTGGATTGTCGTAGAGCTTCGTATTTTGTCTACATGGCACTCTGTTGACTCATTGACAAGTCAAATGTTCCAGCATATCCTGTGGGACCCACCTGTCAGTGAGCGCCTAAAGAAATGAACCCGTCGTCGGAACCACCGCCGCGCGCCACCACCAGCCGGCCACATGCGCGTCGCTCGCCCCCGTCCAACCACCACCTATCGCCACCCCGGAGAAACACCACGGCGCGCCTCCCCTGAGCGTCCGTAGCTCGCCGACGGGAGATCCCCGTCCCGCGCGCCGCCGCTCAGGCCTCCCCCGCTGCTCATCGGCAAGAGGATCCCCGCGGGCCGCCCCTGAGCCTCCACTGCTCGCCTACGGGAGGCCCTCATCCCGCGCTCCGCCCCGCCGGCCACCCCTCCGCCCCGCGCGCGTCTGTCGCTGGCTTCCCCTCCACCAGACCGGCGCGGCCACCATGCCGCCCTTCCACCTCTTCCTCTCCTGGTCGTCGACCTTGAGCTAGGATGCCATCGCATGGCCTCATCGAACGGCGGACCCCGGATCCCCGCGCCACGGAAGCTCCACCACCGACGGAGGCCACCACGCAGCTCCGCCACCAGATCCCCGCGTAAGCTCCGCCACCGACGCAGCATCAGCGTGGGCGGCGCGCGCGTCCCCGGCGTGGCGAACTCCGCCCTCCGCCTGGAGCCGTCCTCCGGCCGCGGTGGCGTCATCGTGGGCTCCGGCACCTCGGTGACCCGCCTCGCCCGGCCGACCTACTCCGCCCTGCGCGACGCGTTTCAGGCTGCCGCCACTCACTGATAGGTGGGTCCCACGGGCTATGTTGGAACGTTCGACTGGTCAATGAGTCAACAGAATGCCACGTAGGCAAAATACGAAGCTCTACGGTGAACCAGTGACCGTATAATCACCGCAAGACAAGTACAATGACCGTATTGAGCGTATTGTTGAGTACAGGTACCGTATTGTGCTTTGACCTAAAGTACAGGTACCGCAAATGTATTTAACTCTTACCTGGCACACCACTTTGGTAGTTTCGGGCATTTGCTTCGGCTGCAGGAGGAGGCTAGCTGTTTATAGACGGGACGCAAATACAAACTTCATTGCTTCACCAAATTAACCTCACGTGCCAATAGATGACTTTTATTCTTCCTTTCTTACTAGTACTATATAGTTGTTGGTGAGGAACTAACGTCTCTCTAGGCATATCCAGTGTATAGAAAGCTTTACAATTTTTGTGTGTAAAAATAACAAGACATCGACAAAAATTTTTTGGAAGAAAAAGACCCTCGCGTTGCCTACCCTAGGCGACATGGGGGGCGACCGCGCTGCCACACTCCGGCCCTCCCCCACCTCGTCGACCCATCCCTCCCGCCGCCGCCGGAAGTCCTGCCGGGCAAGGCCCAGAGCGACGGCGGCGGCGGGGCATTCCCCTCGCGCGGCGGCGGCGACCCTCCTTGGCGGCGGCGATTCGGCAGCATGGAGCGGCGGGATCCCGTGTGGCGAGCGCGTTTCACCGACGACGACAGTGGAGGCGCGGCCTCCCCGCGACGGAGGCGCCCCTGCAGCCTCGACCGAGTGCTCTGGTCCCGCGCGGGCCCAGATGGGCTTGGGCGGGCCGGCGGCTCTTGGCTCCTCTGGCTGCAGGCTTGCGCGCGCCTAGTGTTTCCGGCTGCTGGGTGTCGTGGTGGTGCCGCGGCCGGCAAGACGGCGGTGGGCTGGATCTCCTCATTCCAGCACATGGTTTTCGGGCGCTCAAGGCGAATAAAGGAGGCGGTCCTAGGGTTCTTCTCACATCAAGGTTGCAATCTGCCGGATGCTTATCCTCATTGATCTGGCTGGACAGTCGTGTTTCGGAAGGCTTCACCGGCGAACTCCACTGGGCGACTTATGCCTGGAGATTGCTGGATCGGATGGTATTCGATCGTGCGCACCCATGTTTTTTCTCTGACCGTTTGGTTTCAGAGGGAGCGCTTCGAAGCTCTGCTGGCTATTAATATCATGGAGCACGCTTTCTCGTTCCATGGTGCTGGCAGAGAATGTCATGGAAGGCGAGATCTGAGGACTAGCAATGGTGGTTTGGATCTTTGTGGCGATGAGGAATTGGCTAGGTGATTCGTGACTTGGAGCAGCGGCAGGTTTGAGGGGGCGATTGCACAGGAGAAGTCCTAAGTCTTATCTTTCAGGGTGAAAATCTAAGGTCTGGCCTTAATTGGTTGTGCCTGGCAATGGCCTTGGTGAAGGCATTGTTTTGAGAGTGAGGACTGTCTTCAGGGTGAAAACCCGAGATCTATGATCGGGCGACGACAGCGCTTGTGCACTGTTCCTTCTTGGAGGCGTTGCTTTTGAAGAAGCTGGACTTCTGGTGCTGTCTTGGTGGTGGTAGTACTGCTGTTTCAATGATCTGATCACTATAGCGGGACTTTTCTTTTTTTGTAATTCTTCTCTCTTTTTTCGGCTGTGTGCATCCGTAATGCCGCTAGGGCAGTGCGTTGTTGCAGAGGCTGGGTGTAATTGGTATCTCCGCGATATTAATATATGCTCTTTATCTAAAAAAATCGACAATTTTTTTGTTGCTTGCTGATGACTCCCAAGTGCAGGAGATCAATTGTAGTACCTTTCAATTAAAAAAGGTTGTCGAACCCACGAGGAGCTGAAGGTATTGGTTAGAAAGAATGATAAATAAAGCAATGAAAGATGCAAATGTTTTTGGGATTTTCAGTTGTATGATTGCAAAGATAATAAAAATGTCGAAAGTAAATAGTAACAGTTGAAAGCCCAATCCTCTATGTGGCAAGAGGACAAGCTCAAATGGTGTGTAACTTATATGTGGAAAGCGTTCCCGAGGGCAGCATGGATATCACTAGGCATAGAGATTTATTAAACAACACGTTGCATATCTTGTCAAGTTTTAATCTTCTTGGGGAGGAGCCAAAACTAGGCATAGCTAAATAAATAATCTACAACTCCTTATGATAGATCATGTAGCCAATTAAAAACACAAAGTCCCACCATAGCATTACACTCTAAGGTCCCCGACACTACTACCCACATAATATAACTGCATGACTCCGTCTTAGGCTTACTTGTCCTCCCAAGTCTTCCTCAATTCATTACACTACGTTGTTCTCCTATGAGCCCTTATAGGTGAAGTGTTGTGCAGTCGACGTTCGCACAACACCATCATGGAATCACATAGAAGATAAACTCTTGACAAAATACCAACACATGTTATATATAAATCATTGCCAATTCATCCTATGCCCTCAGGAACATATGGGAACTACTCACAACGTGCAAACATGATCATAATCAGTGGCATAAAGGGTACAACACAATCTGAAATAAATACTTCACCACCAAATAATGACAAGTACCCAATCACAAACATGAATAGGAGCACAAGACAATGATCTAGGGTATAGCAACTCTCAAACTATGAGGGGAACGGAGTGGATCACGGAGATGGTGATGGTGTTGGTGATGGTGTTGATGTAGAGGCCTCCTCCTACGCCAAGGAGGAGAGGTGATGATGATGGCGGTGATTTCCCCCCTCTCCGGAGCTCCGGAGCAGCAGGATCTGACCCCCTTCGGAGAGAATTAGGAGTTCCGCCGCCGCCACGGCCTCAGATAATTCGGGAAAAATTAGGGCGTCCTTTTTCGGGGAAGACGAAGGTGTTGGTAAAAATCCCCTCGCGAGGAGGTGCCCGAGGCACCGTTTGATGGGTCCCACGCGGCCAGGTACATGGGCCGTGTGGGCCCACCTAACTTGGGCCTCGTGGCCCTCCTATCTTCGGTCTTCTTCCCACTGCCCTTCTCCTGATGAAAAACTGGCGTGGTATTTTTCCTTTGATTATTTGGGTT
Organism: Puccinellia tenuiflora; assembly: GCA_012064385.1. Classification (NCBI taxonomy): domain Eukaryota; kingdom Viridiplantae; phylum Streptophyta; class Magnoliopsida; order Poales; family Poaceae; genus Puccinellia; species Puccinellia tenuiflora. Next base: position 51,725 of record QRDG01000496.1, read on the forward strand.
CACGAAACTCCTAAAACAATAAAGACAAAAAGAAGGGGGTATTCTGCCTCCCAGATATTAAATACCAAAAATAGGGACTTTGTATGAAAGTCCCATAAATCATCTAAAACATGCAAAACAATGATATAACAGTGCAAATAACATTGCCATATGATAATATAAGGTATAAAAATGATGATATAAAATGCACGTATCAACTCCCCCAAGCTTAAACCTTTACTCGTCCTCGAGTAAATAAGGACATAGATCATTACATGTATCGATGGACTTATGGTTGATAAATAAATACGGGCTTTGTATCATCATCATATTCAATTGCAATGTAAGATTAATGAACTAAAACTCATACACATGAGTGCAACATAAGTCGAAGCTCTAGCAATCACCCCTTACTTTTGAAAGCAAATAACCATTGTATGTTGGACAACTGAATCATACTCCTTTTCCCATGCTTTTGCTCTTTATGGCAAGCATTTGAATGACTAGAGTTAAATGTGAAAGCAAATATGAGTAGTGGCCTTGATAAAGTAAAGGTTAGATGTCTCATGCCCCTTGAATACAAGTACCTACACCATGATTACTCATCTTGGGAAACAAGGCAAGTTTAAGTTATCTATCATTGTAAGTAATAATGGTATTATCAAGAGCCTCAACTGGGATACCTCTTGTCCCATGATATGGATCAAGCCCACATCAAAACAACAAGACAAACAAACATAATGAACAACCTCAACACCCTTTTTATTTACCACTTGTTATAGGTTTTTATTGTAGGGTGTATCACAGAAAGTGCAAAATAACATGTAAGTAAATTTCCACCATGAATGATGCATGGCTTAGATTAGCGGCCCAGGTTTCTCTCTAACCATTTATACAAACTCATTTAAACTTACTCTGTTTCCACATTATTTCACCATGATAGGCATCCATAAACAAAAGTACATGATATCAACTGAATAATGATGGAACATATTGAAAGCTTTGCATGTGACAGCACATATGGGCTAACTCCCAACCTTAAACATTTATCAAGCCACTATCATCATAATATTAATCACAATGGTTCATGTTTATTATTTGATATTTTGATGATATAATTCTACAGTTGTCCAACATACTCAAGTTAATTTAAGTCCAAGGCAAGATGTGACTGAACCCTCTAAATATGTCACGCTCATTTGCATGAGTGTTACCCATAAATCTCCAAAACAAGAGAACCATGGATGACACCATACTTTAATATTTATTGATAAACCACAGGATAGGGATACATGATAATGCTCTATGAGCTCACACAAGCCTAAACGAAATTGATAACTAAACGATAAAAGCAAAACACTCCTTGACTAGATAGATAAAGAGACTAATAGAGAGAGAGAGACTAGGCGGAACTCCCCTAAGCTTGACGTTCTGCCAGACTCTCCTTTGCTGCAGCTTCCTCCTTCTCGTATTCTTCCTCCCATTGAGCCATCTTCCATGGGAAGGGTCTTCTGTCATGGAAAGATGTAGGTGGATCATTATACCTGAGGGTGGCAGCTGCTGCAATCTTCTTAAAGCGTTCTTCATACTCACAATTCTGGTTTTCTACATCCCACATGAAGCACTGAATCTTCTCTAACTTGTCAATGACGTACTTGTACCTATCTTCCAGATCCTCAAGTCTCTTCTTGTACTCTTCAACCTTCTTCTCCAACTCCAGTTTCATGAAGTGATGAGCATCAAGGCTACGGTAAACCACAGTCCCATACCTGAAGGTCTTGTCTTCCAGCTCGTCCAGTCTTTCCTCCACGGTATCGGTGGTCTTGGGAGCCTTCACCTCCTCCACGAACATCACCCCTTCCTTGAAGCACACGGTCTTCTAAGGTGCCATCACGGAGTTGAGGTAGTGGTTAACAACACCCTCCTAGGGAGAGCTCTCCCCCTCGAGATTGGATCCGGAGCAAGACATGGCTAAAACCTGGCAAACAGAGACAACAAGAAACAAAGATCGCTCGAGAACGCTCGGTGCGAGATTAGATCGTCGGAGAGGGGTATATATTGAGGGTTTTTAGGTCAAGACGGAGCATCGGGATCGAAAACGGGGCGAAAAAGGTCTCCGAGGTGGAAAAGGAGTGGGCCCACGCGGCCCCTGTACTTGGCCGTGTGGGGCCACCTCTTTCCCTCCTCGGGACTCCGTTTCGTCAAGTTTTCTTCCCCCACACGTTAATTTCCATAAAAAATGACTTCCATAAAATTTCACGTAATTTCGAGAAACTTTCCAATACAAAAGTTACCTTTTATTGATTTGGGGTTGCTGAAACTGATCGACCCCCTTTTATTATTTCTTCTGTTGTTTGTAAATTCAATGTTTCCACCGTTCCAATGAAGCTTTTTCCTGCAATATAATGTTTAAGACGTTGTCCATTGACCACATGAGGTTTACCTTTCATATCACCGTAAAGACGGATAGCTCCTGAACGATACACTTCTTGTATGACTAATGGTCCCTGCCATTTTGAGGCTAGCTTCCCTGCAGAAAACTTGAAACGAGAGTTGTATAATAGAACTTGATCTCCTACTTTGAATTCTTTTCTCTTAATCTTCTTGTCATGCCAAATCTTAACTTTCTCTTTAAACATTTTAGCATTTTCATAGGCTTCATTCCTCCATTCATGTAGCAGGTTTAAATCAAGGATTCTTTTCTCTCCTGCAGTCTTAAGGTCAAAGTTTAATTGTTTAATAGCCCATCTAGCTTTATGTTCTAATTCAACAGGTAAATGACAAGCTTTTCCATAGACCATTTTATAAGGGGACATTCCCATAGGATTTTTAAAGGCAGTTCTATAAGCCCATAATGCATCATTAATTTTAAGTGGCCAATCAGACCTAGACTTATTTACTGTCTTTTCCAAAATGAGTTTAATTTCCCTATTACTTAATTCAACCTGTCCACTTGTTTGAGGGTGATAAGGAGACGCAATTCTATGGTTAACATCATATTTTGCCAATTTTTTCCTAAAAACACCATGTATGAAATGAGAGCCACCATCAGTAATCAAAAACCTAGGAACACCAAACCTTGGGAAAATGATGTCCTTGAGCATTTTCATTGCTGTGGCATGATCTGCACTTTTGGTTGGAATTGCCTCCACCCACTTTGTAACATAGTCCACTGCAACCAAAATATGAGTATGCTTTGTCTTTGAGGCTGGGAAAGGTCCCATAAAGTCAAAACCCCACACATCAAATGGTTCAAGTGGTAGAGAATAATTCATAGGCATTTCATTTCTCCTACCAATATTTCCTACTCTTTGACATTTATCACAAGATTTAACATATTCATGGCAATCGTTAAATAAAGTAGGCCAATAGAAACCAGATTGTAATACCTTTGCTGCCGTGTGATCTCCTGCATGATGCCCTCCATAGGGACTATCATGACAATCTCTTATTATAGCCTGTTGTTCATGCTAAGGTATACAACGTCTAATAATACCATCTACACTTTTCTTATAAAGGAAAGGATCATCCCAAAAATAATGTCTAAGATCATAAAAGAATCTCTTTTTTTGTTGATAAGTAAAGTGTGGAGGTAATACTTTTCCAACAATGAAATTTGCATAATTAGCGAACCAAGGAGATGCAGCCTTAACACTGGATACATTAACAATTGCAAGTTGTTCATTAACAAAGCTATCATTAATAGGAATGGGATCATCAGGTATATTTTCCATTCTAGAGAGATGATCAGCTACTTGGTTATCTTCTCCTTTCCTATCAACAATGTGTAAATCAAAATTCTTGCAATAAAAGTACCCATCTTATCAATCTAGGCTTAGCATATTTCTTGTTCATCAAGTATTTTATAGCATAATGATCAGTATGTATTGTAACTTTGGAATCAGTAATATAAGGTCTAAACTTGTCACAAGCAAATAGTACTGCTAAAAATTCTTTTTCAGTTGTAGCATAATTTCTTTGGGCAGCATCAAGTGTTCTACTAGCATAATAAATAACATTCAGTTTCTTATCAACCCTTTGACCCAAAACAGCCCCAACTGCATAATCACTAGCATCACACATAATTTCAAAGGGCAATTTCCAATCAGGAGGTTGAATAATAGGAGCAGTTATTAAAGCATTCTTCAAAATATTAAAAGATTCAATGCAATCATCATTAAAAGAGAAAGGAACATCCTTTTGCAAAAGATTAGTTAGAGGTTTTGATATTTTGGAGAAATCCTTAATGAACCTACGGTAAAAACCTGCATGCCCAAGAAAACTTCTTATACCTTTTATATCCTTTGGGTATGGTAGCTTCTCAATAGCTTCTATCTTGGCTGGATCAACTTCTATTCCATTTCCAGAGATCTTATGTCCTAGAACAATTCCTTCGGTAACCATGAAATGACACTTCTCCCAATTGAGAACTAGATGTTGATCCTCACAACGCTGTAAAACTTTGTTAAGATTGAACAAGCAATTATCGAAAGAAGTACCATACACAGAAAAATCATCCATAAGGACTTCCATTATCTTTTCAATATAGTCAGCAAATATAGCATTCATGCATCTTTGAAAAGTATCAGGAGCATTACATAAACCGAATGGCATTCTTCTATAAGCAAATGTACCAAATGGGCAAGTAAAAGTGGTCTTTTCTTGATCGTCCTTATGGACAGGAATTTGTGAGAAACCTGAATAACCATCTAGATAACAAAAGTGAGAGTGTTTAGGTAACCTTTCTAACATTTGATCAATAAATGGCAATGGGTAATGATCTTTTCTAGTTGCTTTGTTTAGTTTCCTGTAATCAATGCACATACTATAACCAACAACAGTACGTTGAGACACAAGTTCATTCTCATCATTTGGAACAACAATCATTCCACCTTTTTTAGGAACACAATGGACAGGACTAACCCACTTACTATCAGCTATAGGATTAATGACACCAGCTTCCATGAGTCTTATTAACTCTTTTCTTTCCACTTCTTTCATTTTTGGATGGAGACGGCGTTGATAATCAACAACAGGTTTTGCATCCTCTTCCAAATTCAGTTTATGCATACATAGAGCTGGGCTTATACCTTTAAGATCATCAAGAGAGTATCCAATAGCTGGTCGATGAGCTTTTAGCACATCAAGTAGTTTCTCTTCTTCTTCAGCTGAAAGGTTAGCACTAATAATGACAGGATATATGTTCTTATCATCTAAGTATGCATATTTCAGATTGTCAGGCAAAGGTTTCAATTCAAAATAGGATCCCCTTTAGGTGGTGGTAACACTCCTAAATTATCAGGTGGGATATGCAACTGTAACTGTGGTGGTTGTTGCCATAATATTTGTTCCAGAGCCTCCTTTTCCTTATCATTAAATGGTTTATCTTGATTAAGCATATAACGTTCTACAACATCTGTTGAAGCTACAGCTATAGGAGCAAGGGTTTCAATTATATCTTCAGAAATTGGCTCTTTCACAACATGTTTACCAGCAAATTTGGAAAAATTGAACTCAAGTCTTTCATTATCACATTTAATAAACACTTTCTCTTTAAGCAAATTAATTTCAGCTCCAACAGTACGCAAGAAAGGTCTACCAAAAATGATAGGACAAAATGAATCTTGAGGGCAACCAAGCACAATAAAATCAATAGGATATTTAATTTTGCCAACTAGAACTTCAACATCTCTAACAATTCCAAAAGGACTAATATATTCTTTATTAGCAAGTTGAATTGTCATACCTGTCTCATCCATAACAATAGGATCAATATCAGGCTTGATTTCAAGATAGAGAGAATATAGGATGACACTAATGCTTGACCCAATATCACATAGACCATGATAACTTGAAGTCCCAATAGAGCATAATATTATAGGTTTTCCCACCTTGGCCGAATTACCTCTGATAATTTTAGTAGCATCTTCACATAGATAAACATCAACAGGATCTTCTTCATTTAATTGTTTAATAACAGAAATTTGAGTATTGACTTCCACTTGTTCATATGGCTGAGGACATCTTCTTTTACTCTTGTTAGTAACAGCAATAAGTAAATTTTTCTTAACTTGGTTCGGATATGGGGGTGGCTCAACATACTCCTCAATTCTCACAGACGACACTAGCTCTATCTGTTTAATAACTTTAGGAATAACAATAGATTGTTGAGAGAATTCCTTATATGACACTAGTTGAAATTTTAGTTCCTTATTTGACACTAGAAACTTTTTTCTTCCCTATATGACCCTAGCCGTAAATTTGTTTCCTTATATGACACTCTAGTACATTTCTAACACAAACGGTGTTAACTCGGATTGTTAGAAGACCCTTTTACCCCTGGTGCATTATGTGACGAAAAAAAGTTATGGGACAAATTTAACAACAGGTTAAATGACCAAACAAGACCCTGGGCATTTCGTCACATAACCGACTTTAATTCAAATTTTTACTCCACAAATTTTGCATCGTCTCGTACTCTCGTATACCTACTTCTACTACCAAATACAACACCAGCTCAGCTACAAATCAATATATACCAAAGTTTGCATATCGATCACTACCAAGAGCTAGCTAGCCCATTCTGCAGCCCATGCATACTTGCATACTGCACCGAGCCTACTGCGGGCGGCTGATGCATACTGTACTCTAGTGCGGGATGCATATCGACCTCACCGGCTTCACGCGGATCCTGCGTGTCCCCCGTGCTTCAGTAGCTCCACGGAGCTTGACGCGCGGTTCGAGGAGCACCACGCCGTCTCGCCGCTGTACCACACACACGAGCACCAGTAGCCGAGCAGGAGGAAGTAAGGGGCGGCGCCCGGGATAGCCTTCCGACGGCGGCCCGGTCGAGGGTAACGGAAGCGCTACGCGGGGATCCTTCTGACGTACTGGTCGGAAGCTGCGGCTAGAGTGCTAGACTGCTGTGTGGAAGCTGCGGCTAGAGTGCTAGACTGCCGGCGTCGAGGCGTGTAGTCGTAGAAGATGGAGATGAGCTCCAAACTCGGGTCTCTCTGCCGGCACACCAGCACGCCCGACGCCGCCGCCCCCTGTTGGTGCGGTACCTGCCCGAGCCGAGCCCCAGCTCTATCCCCGGCCGGTGGTGGGAATTCATGTACGGCGCCAGGTGCGGCCGGACGGAAGACGACATGCCCGATACAAATGGATTGAGGACAGGGCTAGTTTGGTCCAACAAAAATAAAAATAACGTCTTGAGCTAACGGATCGAACGGCAGTGTCATATAAGGAAACAAATATGCACCTAGGGTCACATAGGGAAGAAAAAGGTTTCCAGTATCAAATAAGGAACTAAAATTTCAAGTAGTGTCATACAAGGAATTCTCTCTAGATTGTTTAACAGGTTCAACATAAGTTTTAAACCCACTTTTAGGAATACAGATATACTCAGCAAAAGATTTAGCTATTTCAAGTATAACATAAGGATCAAGATTAAATATATCACTCATATTTTTAAACAAGATAGAAGTAGAGAAGCTCTCCACACATGAATATCCATAATCAAAATAAGGTTCATTACCTTTATCAAGTTCCCAGTGTCCAGTATTTTCAGAAATAGTTTCCAATAGGTTCCATGCTTCTTCTGCAGTATTATTTGTAAAACTCCCACCAGATGAATTGTCCAGAATTTCCTTATGCTTCATAGGTAGCCTCACATAAAATTTTATCAATATAAGTTTCTTTGTAAGATCATGACAAGGATTCTCACGAAGGAGTGCCTTCAGTCTCCCCCAAGCTTGAGTAATACTCTCTCCCAGATGTGGCCAGAAATTAAATATATAGCAGCGGCTCTCATAAGCTTCTCTAGGAGTAAAATATTTAAGAAAGAAAATCTTTCTAAATACACTCCATTCAGTAGTGGCTCCTTCATCCAAAGACCTGAACCAAATACGAGAATTACCAGTAAAGACATAAATAATAGCTTCCTTTTCACATAGTCCTCGGAAATACCAGGAATCCTAAATAAGCCACATATTTCTTCAATTATTTCAATGTGTTCACGTGCAGACTTAGTTCCATCCCCTGAAAATATATTCTTCGTAACTCTTTCAACATGGCCAGTAGGAATTTTAAATCCCACTTCAGGTATCTTAGACACAGCAGTTTCAACCACTTTAGCAATAGTGGCATAAGCACTTTCATATAGAGCAAGGTGCAGCGAGGGACGATTCTTAAATGCCATAATATCAATGAGTAAACAGCAAATATAATTCAGCTTTCAAGTTTCCTTACCAAACTTCTTACCAATAGCGCTATGCTCCCCGGCAACGGCGCTAGAAAAGTATCTTGATGACTCCCAAGTGCAGGAGATCAATGGTAGTACCTTTCAATTAGAAAAGGTTGTCGAACCCACGAGGAGCTGAAGGTATTGGTTAGAAAGAATGATAAATAAAGCAATGAAAGATGCAAATGTTTTTGGGATTTTCAGTTGTATGATTGCAAAGATAATAAAAATGTCGAAAGTAAATAGTAATAGTTGAAAGCCCAATCCTCTATGTGGCAAGAGGACAAGCTCAAATGGTGTGTAACTTATATGTGGAAAGCGTTCCCGAGGGCAGCATGGAATCACTAGGCATAGAGATTTATTATACAACACGTTGCATATCTTGTCAAGTTTTAATCTTCTTGGGGTGGAGCCATAACTAGGCATAGCTAAATAAATAATCTACAACCCCTTATGATGGATCATGTAGCCAATTAAATGACTGCACAAGAATTATTAAGACACAAAGTCCCACCATAGCATTACACTTTAAGGTCCCTGACACTAATACCCACATAATATAATTGCATGACTCTGTCTTAGGCTTACTTGTCCTCCCAAGTCTTCCCCAATTCATTACACTACGTTGTTCTCCTATGAGCCCTTATAGGTGAAGTATTGTGCAGTCGACGTTCGCACAACACCATCATAGAATCACATAGAAGATAAACTCTTGACAAAATACCAACACATGTTATATATAAATCATTGCCAATTCATCCTATGCCCTCAGAAACATATGGGAACTACTCACAACGTGCAAAAATGATCATAATCAGTGGCATAAAGGGTACACCACAATCTGAAATAAATACTTCACCACCAAATAATGACAAGTACCCAATCACAAACATGAATAGGAGCACAAGACAATGATCTAGGGTATAGCAACTCTCAAACTATGAGGGGAACGGAGTGGATCACGGAGATGGTGATGGAGATGGTGATGGTCTTGGTGATGGTGTTGATGTAGAGGCCTCCTCCTACGCCAAGGAGGAGAGGTGATGATGATGGCGGTGATTTCCCCCCTCTCCGGAGCTCCGGAGCAGCAGGATCTGACCCCCTTCGGAGAGAATCAGGAGTTCCGCCGCCGCCACGGCCTCAGATAATTCGGAAAAAATTAGGGCGTCCTTTTTCGGGGAAGACGAAGGTGTTGGTAAAAAGCCCCTCGCGAGGAGGTGCCCGAGGCACCGTTTGATGGGTCCCACGCGGCCAGGTACATGGGCCGCGTGGGCCCACCTAACTTGGGCCTCGTGGCCCTCCTATCTTCGGTCTTCTTCCCACTGCCCTTCTCCTGATGAAAAACTGGCGTGGTATTTTTCCTTTGATTATTTGGGTTCGTGAAACTCCTGAAACAATAAAGACAAAAAGAAGGGGGTATTCTGCCTCCCAGATATTAAATACCAAAAATAGGGACTTTGTATGAAAGTCCCATAAATCATCTAAAACATGCAAAACAATGATATAACAGTGCAAATAACATTCCCATATGATAATATAAGGTATAAAAATGATGATATAAAATGCACGTATCACTTGCTCTTACGGAAGATTAAATGTTATGTTTTCTATTGGCTTGTAGGTTCGCTACCCGGAACATCAGAAAGTTAGGGTTTTAAGGGAGGAGTCTTGTATTTTCTCATTTATAGGCTCCACCATACCTAAAATTCACTCCTGCCTCCGTCACTGAGGGTGATTCCAAGTTTTTGAGGCTATCAAAAAATCTGAAATAATTCACAGAAGGGTAAAGTATGGATTGAAAAACACATCATATAGAGTATGATCAACCACCGTGCAATAAAACACACAAGATAAATTCATCATTGATAGGGGCGGAATTTCCCTCTAAATGAGATTAAACTACGCTTGGCTAATCAATGTTTAGTATTAATGAAGAGCTACTCCAATTAAAACATTGAGAAACATCCTACTAAGGAGCAATTAAATGTTGTACATCTTTTGTCCTGCCACCACTAACCATAGCACAAAAATATTCTCTCCTTCAAATTATCTACTGTGTGTAATGTATGCAACTTAGATGGGGAATCCATATTTAGGGTTCGATTAATAATGAGGCATATTGTGCATTTATCTGTCTTAAACAAAACTTGTCGCGTAGCTGATCAGTTGATGGGTGACTACAGATGAACTAATCTTATCAATTAGTGACTTGTAGTTTAATTTTCTCCATCAAATATATAATTTTCTCATGGTTATTCCTAAGAATCTTGAAAATGCTTTCCCTTTCTTGTTTGATAGTGCCCATTGTTATGGAAATCTTATTCCATATTATATGGGTCCCTTCGTAAATTTTAAAGTTTAGAGTTTAATTTAGATGGTTTCATTGTTTAGGTTTCATGTGGACCACTCATAATGTATGAGGTTTAATGTGGAGTTTCTATAAATAAAAGACTAGTGGACACATCATATACAACTAATAGATCATCCTCACTTAAATCATTTTTCTCAACATGCAAACCTCCCACCTCATAAATTTACCACCTCGACAATTTCAGTTCTTTCATGTTTCTTTCCATTGCTTTTACTTTCGACAATTTTCCATCTCCAGATTGTCGCGTCTATCCGACACTGCCAATGGAGCGGGTCGTAATGGGAGTGTCGGACATTTATTAGGTCCGTCAGGCAGAATTGGCGCTATTGAATCCGCGTATAGACGTCGTTTTTATGTTTGGCATCCAATTACGCTATTGGAAGCACCGATGGAGATGCTCTATGGGTGTGTTTGGTTCAGTGTCTATCCTTCGGTTGACTAGGGATGGCTAATTTTTCGGTGGTTGCTCCACATTTGATTTGGAGGATGAGCCAGGTAGGGACAACCAGATTCAAGAAATGGCTTGAGCACATCCGGCAAAATGTGGCGGATCAGGGAAATGACACCTGGTTCGCTGGCGCTAGCATCGCCCGAAGCGTTTTTTTTTTTCCCTTGTTACCTCCTAGAAATAGACCAGACCAGATAAAAAATTATTCTCCCATGCTGCGGGAGCGGCGGCAGATCATAGGGAGATGAACCCTGCTGGAGCAAGGAAGCAAGCCGGCGACTAACCCTGCTACCTCGCACCTCCTCTCTCTCCATATCCTGTCGCGTCTTCCTTTCTGCCCCTTGCAACGGCGCATCGTGGCGGCAGCTACGACCGTACGACGGCGTGGCGGCGTTTGGCCGTGGCGATAGGGGCAGGACTGAGGTCGCAACGGCGCATCGTGGCGGCAGCTACGACCGTACGACGGCGTGGCGGCGTTTGGCCGTGGCGATAGGGGCAGGACTGAGGTCGAACAGGGAAGGCGGCCTGAGCTCTTTCGCTGAGCACGCGCGGAGGAGGCCTTAGGAAAGTTGCTCTGTTTCTCTCGTCTGATTGTAGGAGCACGACTGGCGAACAGTTTTTCAAAGGAAGGAGCAGGAAATTAGTACGTACGGAAGGAGCTTTATCATTATTTTGCTTTCTCTTTGTTGTACTTCGTACCTGTTTTGTGCGTGCACCCAAATCCTGATTTTGTGTTTTCTCTTTACAACCGATCCATTGCTCATCCTTTGAACAAAACATAAAATAGGCTATCCCTAACCACCTCACATCCCACCTACCAAACAAGAAATCTTGCTATTCCTAGCATGGTGGTTAGGTATGCCCTCATCCTTCAAATCATGCCCAATGAACCAAACACACCCTAACACCACGCATGAGATAGCTTACCTGATGAGGACATCCCTACTGTAGATGCAACCGCAGCTACTACACCATCTCCATTACAAGGACCTATCACTAGAGCTCGTGCACGACAACTTAATCAACAGGTACTTTCGTTTTTACAAGCTACTCCTAATATACATGAGAATATGATGCTGCCTAAATTAGATGTGTTTGTCTCTCTTAGGAATGATGGACCAAGCATGGATGCGAGGGACAAGCTATGGAGCATGTACGTGCAAGGAGATGGCAGCAGGAGTGCTCATGATGGAGATGATTATACCACCAATGGAGAAATATGATGATTGAAGACTTGGACGAAATATTCATACCTATACTTCATATTTTCGTCCATAGTCCCATATGATGCTGCGCCACCTTTATTTATGGGCCAGGGCCCATGTAAATTCGAGTCAGACTTTTTAGTGCGTTTTTAGAGTCCGTATGGAGGAAGTAAAGTCCACTTAGGGTTGGATTCGTCCGCCATCCCTTGGTTGGCCGAAATCCCTTTCTCTCCTCCTTATATACCCCCCTTAGGTCATCGCTTAGACTTGGATTTTGTTTAGTTAAAAAGAACTCAGCTTTTGGTAGTCTTCGCCATAGGCACGAGTGTCGGCTAGACCTCCTGTACTACGCACTTGCAAGATCCCACCTTCATCAATAAAGTTCCTCTTCCATCCGCAATTCTTGATTGCATTATTGGTTCTTACTTGTTTCTCGATTGCAGGAAGAACTAGATCTTTTAGATCAGGCCGATCGTGCTTTCGCAGGATTGGTAACTCCCGGAGATTGGTTTAGCGATTGCATTGGCGCTGCGTACGTGTGCGTAGAAGTCGGATCGCCAAGGTCGAACTCCACCAAAATCGACTTATCACATCTCATCGAAAGATCGGACTACCTTAGCCCTATCAAGTGGTATCAGATTTCAGATTGATCGGTGAGATTTACAGTTTTACTAGTGTAGATTGCATATGTTTTATTCATACCTACAGTCCACGAAAAAGCCAAAAAAATATTAGTGTTAGATCATCCCGTCCTAAAACCAGTCCAGGCCTGTTGCATAATCTTTTCAGTGTATTGCATCGTTGAGTCTTCGTCTGCATCGTTGTGTCGAGTTGCTGGTCTTAGTGTCTAGTCCCTTAGAGTATTCGAGTTCGAATCACATCTAGTCATCGCTGGCGCCGCACCATCTTCCACGCTTGCAGATCACCGCCTTCCTTCCACCAGTACTTCCGCCGCCACTACCAACATCCACCACTACTCTCCGCCGCCAAACTCCCTCCACAGCTACTCTATCACACCACCGCCACGCCGATATACCCTCTCGCCGCCACATCCGTTGTTGTGCCGCCATACCAAGTAGGGTTAGGGTTTTGGAGATTCGTTTTCAGTTTGTTTCCTTATCCGCCAAGTATACGCTAACGAGGTAGAGCTCATCTCGGTTAATCCTTGCTCACGTAGCCCCACCCATCCGCCAAGTCTGGCACGCTTTGCAGAGCACTTTCGGAAAAAATTTGAGCCTACCCTCGTTTTTCAGTACGGGGATTCTTTTGAGACAATTGCCATCATAGTGATAATTTTGCGACTTTTCGCGTTTTCAGCGCGTCGCACGCTGCACAGAGCATACCATCTCGCTTTGGTGCATATTGTTGTGGGTATCTTACTCACGTATCCGTTACTTTTCTGTGATCTTCACTTATATCTTGCTGTTACGAGCTATCCATTTGTGCTTGTTGTTGCCACGCCTTGACTTTGTTGGTGATATCGGCTCGCGTCTCTAGTACGGTCTAGCCTAGGACCAGCACAGTACCATCTTTGAGCGTTGCTTCAACTTGCATTCCTGATTTGATTATTGCTAATCCACTATATTGAAGCCTTCCTACAGCTCCACATACTTTCTACTACGTGCTTTGTACCTCGCCTAGTAATCGCTTTGTCCAATCATCGGAGTACTAATCTTTGTGGTCGCCGTGACGTTCTCCTGCTTGGTAAGACACTTGTAAGAGCCTTATATTTTGCTTGACGGATTGCGTGTTTTCCACCACATCCTAGTAGTTGATAGGAACATATACTTGTATTTGTTTCTTGTTTTCAACTAATCATGTCAGGGGACGAGAAGGCCGAGATGACCAACAAGGAGATGCAGGAGCACTTTGAGAAGATGGTTACGGACCATGCTTTGGACACTGAGGACCGGATCCGTGGTGCTATGGACAAGATTGATGGCTTGGAGGTTGCTTTCAACGCGAAGTTCGACGATGTCAACACCACCTTGGCTGGCCTGTCCAGCAAGTTTGATCGCTTGTTGGGACAGTTACAGCCACCACGCATACCGCCTCCCGTGCTACAAGGCAACACCGTTCCACGGGCAGGTCGTGTACTTCAGGAGGATCCACAAGGTTCGGTTGCGTCGGCTGCTGCTCATGTCGCCAATCCTGGTGAGCATGGCGACGGATACGCGGCTGATGCCGACTATCCACCGGGTCGTCCACATGTACATCCACGCAACCTTGCACACCGGCAGCAAGCACAGGTACGCGAAGATGAACATGTTGCTAAACTGAAATTAGTTATTCCACCTTTTAAGGGTAGATATAATCCGGATGCTTATCTTACATGGGAACTAGAAGTGGAACAACGTTTTGCATGTTTACAGTATCCCGAGGATAGACGTGTTTGTGCTGCCACTTGTGAATTCACTGGTTTTGCTTCCGTTTGGTGGTCGGAATATTGTAGATTGAATCATGATAATATTCCTAATACTTGGGATAATTTAAAACGTTCTATGCGTACTCGTTTTGTACCTACTTATTATCAGCGTGAAATGTTACAAAAACTCACCCGTTTACAACAAGGTAAAAAATCTGTAGAAGAGTATTATCAAGAATTGCAAACAGGTATGATTCGTTGTGGTATTATTGAGGATAATGAAGCTATGTTTGCACGCTTTTTGGGTGGGTTGAATAGGAAGATTCAAACAATTCTTGAATATAAGGAGTACAATACTATCACCCGTTTATTTCATCTTGCTTGCAAAGCTGAACGTGAAGTGCAGGATCGTCAACCGCGGACAAGGCCTAATTTTTCTACAGGTCGTACGTCTTCATGGACGCCACGCCAACCGGAGGCCAGCTCCCGTGGTTCTGCACCTCCTCCTTCGACCAACAAGTCTAGCATGCCACCATCACGCACACCGGCACCGAGTCCTCCATCAACATCTAATGGGCCAGCTCGGAGTTCGGTGTCCACAGGAAGAACAAGGGATGTGCAATGCCGCCGTTGTTGGGGATATGGTCACATCGAGAGAGAGTGCAAGACACAGCGTGTCATGATCGTGCGCGAAGATGGAGAGTATGATTCTGCAAGTGATTATGATGAAGAGACTCTTGCGCTTATTTCTGCACAACAAGAAGATAATGAAGATTCTGAGCAGGACATAGAGGTCATGGGTGCTGAGGATGCTGATAATTATAGGAGCTTGGTTGCACATCGCGCTTTGAGTGTGCAGCTTAGTCAAGAACAGAATCAACGCCACAACTTGTTTCACACACGCGGTGTTGTGAAGGACCGTGCTATTCGAATCATCATTGATGGTGGAAGCTGCAATAATTTAGCAAGCATTGAGATGGTGGAGAAGCTTTCTCTCCCTACACGGCAGCACCTACACCCATACCATATTCAATGGTTCGACAGCACAGGTAGACTAAAGGTAACACGAACTACACGTGTGCATTTTTCTATTGGGACATATTCTGATTTTGTTGATTGTGATGTTGTACCCATGCAAGCTTGTTCGTTGTTACTTGGTAGACCATGGCAATATGATAAAGAATCTATGCATAATGGTAGAACTAATCATTACACTCTTATGCATGATGGAAAGAAAATTGGTCTTAAACCTATGACTCCTGAACATATTTTGAAAGATGATCTTGCTAGATCTAGTAGAGCAAAAAATCAGGAGAAACAAAAGAGTGAAAACCAGATTGTTGCTAATGAAGTGATGCCACATAAGAATACTACTAAATCTGGTTCCAAATTACCTCCGCCACGACACGCCCTGCTGTACCCCCCCCCCCCCCCCCCCACCCCATCCGTCGCCGCCCGAGTTTTGGAGGTGAATCGCGAGAATCGCCGTCGCGGTCAAGCTTCGCGTCCACCCTGCCCACGAGGTGTTCGACGTTTTTCCTCGATGGACTCCGACGATGAGGACATGCTCGCTACTCTGCTGGAAGAGGAAGCCGACGGCGCCGCCGCCGCCGACAACGAAGAGCACTTGCAGATGCTCGCCTATCTGGCCGGCCTGTACGCCGCCGATGCACAGCCGAAGCGCGGTGGCTCGGCACCAAATTGCCAAAAGAGCAAGCCACGTCAGCGTGCCGAAGGCTATTGCATGTTGTACGCCGACTACTTCGCCGACGATCCATTGCACGGCGAGAAGACATTTCGACGCCGGTTCAGAATGAACTGGAAGCTCTTCCTCAGGATTGTGCATGCTGTTCGAGAGTTCGACAGTTACTTCGTTTGCAAGAAGGATTGTACCGGCACGGTTGGATTTTCCTCGCTGCAGAAGTGTACGGTCGCTTTGAGACTGCTTGCATATGGAGCTCCAGTTGATTCGCAGGATGACTATCTACGCATGGCCGAGTCCACCATCCTTTGAGTGTTTCTACAGGTTCTGCAGAGCCGTAGTGGGCGCGTTTGGACTTGAATATTTGCGAACACCCACTGCGAAAGACACTGCTCGGATCCTAGCCGAGAATGAAGCAAGAGGATTTCCTAGAATGCTAGGAAGCATCGACTACATGCATTGGAAATGGAAAAATTGTCCATTTGATTGGCAGGGGATGTACAAAGGGCACAAAGGCGGTTGCAGTGTCGTACTATAGGCAGTGGCTTCATATGATACCTGGATTTGGCATTTCTTTTTGGAAGGTGCCATGCTTCAGACAGTGTGCTCTCGTGGGCGAAGATCTGGATGAGAGCTAGCGTCTGCCTATACCGAAATCATGGACTGTCTACCTTGCAAAGCGTCAGGAGATCCGAGACCCAGTAGTTCATGAACAATTGCAGCAAGATTTGGTGGAGCACCTGTGGAGGCGCAAAGGCGAGATCTAGATTTATGTAATTTGATTTGAAAAACTTGTTTTAAAATTTATGATTTGTTAAACTATTTGTAATAATTTTTCTGTGAAATTATTTGATATAAATGATATATTTGCTATTAAAATCGGGTTCTATGATTATTTTACGACCAAAACTAGGCAAAGAAACACCGGTTGGGGGCGACGCGACTGGGAATCGGCGCGCCTCCAGGGCGATTTTTTTTCGCCGGTGCCCCCTGCAGGCCCAAAAAAAACGCCAGTAATCCGGCCTGGGGGGGAACGGCTGGAGTTGCTCTAAGAAACTGAGTAACAAGAGATAGTGCTCTGCCTAAGTGTTAGATCATTCAATCACGTGGAGCTTTTTGACTTAATTGACAAAACAAACAACTCAGTTCCTGCAGCCGAATGCTTCAACGCGAGATCGATTCTCCTGGCTCGGTTTTCTTGACTCGTCGCCGGCAGAGAACCAATACATTGTGCCTAATATAATCATTTTTTCACACTACCAATTAATCATCATGATTATTTTTAATTTTTCACTAACTCATCATGATTTACAATTGTTTTTTCACACTATTAATAAATAAAATATGCCATAAAAAATTCAAGCACATGAATGCGATAGACAAGTCAGCGGAGACACATACGCGTAGATGAGGCTCCCGTAACAACGTGCGAGCAATCATCTACTACTAGGGCAAAATTAAGATGTTGGAGATGTATCCACTATCTATTTCTAACTTAACTTTCTAATGCATCCCATTTCTAAAACAAGTATAATATCTACTTCCCAGCTCACTCGCCGTGTTGGCCAGTTTTTTCTCCTCTCTTAGAGCCATATTTTCATTGTGCTATAGTTCCAAGCATTGTTTGCGCTCAATGAGGGAAGCTAGTTATTTATACAGGGTGGAAGTACAGACTTCAATGATTCACCACATGCAAGTTGTTGGCTTTTTATTTTTCTCTTGCTGAGTAAAAATATTGTTGAGGAAATGACATCACTCTAGTATAACTCTTTGGAGAGATGGGGAGTACGGGTTAAATCTGGTCCATCGTTTAACCGGGATATTTAATTACTTTACTAAGAGTTAAACGCAAATTTTTCTAAGAAGGGAAACAAAAACAAAAAGTGTTCACAAGAAACTTCTAGCCATGTTAGCATGTTAACGGCCACCATGACGGATTGACGAATTTTCTACATTTGCACAACTTGCAACCAATTTGCTATAGTTTTTTAGTACTAGACCAATGTTCTCACGCCGGAAAACTTCTAGACTGCGGGTGTGTTAACTCTTTTAGGGCTCCTTTGATACATAGGAAAGGAAAAGTATAGGAATAGGACATTTGTAGGAATTGGATGGCATGTCCATTTGAATCCTATGGGAAGAGCCACTTCTTTTGATTGTGTAAAGGAATATTTTCATGAGGTTAGACCTCATGTTTTTTTCCTATAGGATTTGCACTAGTTCTATAGGAAAATTTCCTATGAGATTAATTCCTATGGGATATGATTCTATGAATCAAACAACCTCTATTGGAAAATTTCCTATAGGATTCAATCCTTCAAAAATCCTATACTATTCTTTGAATCAAAGGAGCCCTAGTAAGGTTGAATATTATTCCTATATATGCTAATTTCTTTGAGGAGTACTACCTCACTTTCTATGTACGTAAGCACCTCCATCGATGCATCATCCTCCCTAATTGCGCACTTCGGTCGAAACACATCATCCCTTCTCAGACGTAGCTTCTACCCGAGTGTTGCCCTCTTCTCTTCCCACCACCAACATTGTTGGGAGGTCCCTTTTCTCACACGCACTCGCTATATGTGTCGTTGCCTCTGCTGCCGCTGGCGTGCCACTCTGCTTTCCCGCATTGCTCGCTCGAGCCAGCATCTTGTGTGGTGCAAGGATACGACTTTGGCAGCAGACCGCTAGTGCGGAACCGTGCCAAAGTAACTTATCTCTGGACCATTGTGTGCTCTTTGAAGATTTTCTGCAGCTCGGAAGTATTATTTTTGTTTCATTTTGTTGGTATTGAGAAGGAAATGTTAATCGGAATCATTCAACTGAATAGGCAAGGTCCATATAGAATTACCACCATTGTCACTTGAACATTTTTCATGGCTAAGCTCCATAAAAACATTGTTTTCAGCCCATACTTGCATGCATGAGTCATCTATTCCAATCACCTTACGAACACAGAGACTCATCTTTATCTATACATGGATACAACTCAAATACAATAAGAGGAGACACATGCTACCAACAAGCACATGACGACACCTTGCGATGGCATTGGGATCCTACACCTCGACCGATTTTTTTTTGATAAAGGAAATATATTAATATCGAAAAAGATATCAATTACATCCGGCCTCTGCAAGAACGTAATGTTGACAAGCTGTCAAGACATTAAGGATGCACACAGCAAAAAATAAAAAAAGAAACAAAACATGGCGCCTGCCAAAGCAATCAGCTACATGCACTAGCAGTAAACAAACACCACCAATGGCAACACCTTGACCGCGAAAAAGGCTCTCCAACAGCAACGCCTTCAGGAAGGAAACAGTGTACAAACACCGTCATCACCTGATCTAAACATCAAAGTTAGATCATGGGTTTTCACCCCGGAGAAAGCCTAAGAAATCTCCACACAATGTCTTCAACAAGAAGCGACAAAAAGTCTGTCATTGCGAGGTACAATCAATGAAGATCAGATCTAGAATTTTCATCCTGAAGATTGAGACTCGGTACTCGAAGAGCGCCACCAAAGGCGAAGTCACCCTGTATTTGCCGCCCCCACTTGCCAAAAAAACTGCTGCAACACGCAGATCGCGAGGCTCACACTCGCTAGGCACACGGTCTTGATGTGGATATTGCCACACAAACGAAACCATATTTGTACGCCGCGTTGTGAAGTATCATTTTCTTCCCATCCACTGCTTCCATTTCTTGACCCATGAATAGTCGCTTTCGCCATCACTTAGCGGTATCACAAACATGTGCCAGAGAGCAGCGTTCAAAAAAGCGTATGCTTAAGCTCGCTTAAGCGCTGAGCGACAGCAAAACGCTCAGCTTTTGGCCTGAGCGTGAGGAAAAGCGAGGAGGAGCTGTGGAGGCGGGCTCTCGCGTCTTGGTGCTTGCAGGTGGAGCTGAGGGAGGCGCGCCAGAGCCCAGCAGCGGATGGCCAGAACCGGAGCTAGAGGTTTCGAGCTTCTCCGATGAGGAATGGAGCTCCCTTCGCTGGTTTGACCCCTGGAGTGAGGGAGAGAGGACGAGGAAGAGAGGCCGGTGTGAGGGATGGAGGAGAGAGGACGAGGGAGAGAGAGGCGGCTGTGAGCCTGTGAGGGAGGAAACCTAATTTTCTGTGGCTGTGCATGTATGTATACAGGAACTGGATAGATGGGCCGGTGTTTTAATGGGCTAAGTCAGCCCATCTTGCTTATTTGTCATTCTTCTCCCTATTTTGTTTCACTCTACAGCCCATATATTAGTTATTTTTCCATGTCCGTACAGGTTTACCCTGAACGCTTAAGCGGCGCTTAAGTGCGCTTAAGCAGCATTTCCTCTGAGCAGAGCCTCACCGTTCGCTCAGCGCTTACCGCTTTTTTGAACGTTGCCAGAGAGATATGTTTCTGGCCTTCCGAGTGCAACCACCGTGATATACCCCGCCTCCAGCAGCACCAAAGTAATCGAGGCGTTGTTGCCGTGTCGACATGCCGATGGTGCCGATGAAAACTTGGGCTTCATGTTGTCTATGCCACACCCATCAGTAACGGTGGCGCCACACCCAAGACCAATTTAGATGTCATAATGGGGGCACCGCCGCATGCCGACGGGCTGGCCGGCTGCCGATCCCATCCGCACGCATGTGCTCAGCCTGGCACATGTGCATGAGTAGATGATCCATGGATGGACATCCATCTAGCCTAGCATATGCAAGCCTGCAACCTTGGCCGCATGTTATTCCAAGAAGATGAAATTCAAAGCCACCTGCCCGATGCAGCCGATCCGGCCGACTCCAGATTAGAGGATCAGCTACCAGATCGAGGCACTAGTGGAGACTGGACTTATTGTCCCGGGCCGTGAGGGCCTTTTGTCGCGGTTGGCCAACCGCGACAGCGGAAGCGGGACTAAAGGTCCAACCAATAGTCGCGGACCTCTCACCAGCCGGGACAAATGGTCCTCGTCCTGGGCGTGCTAGGGGCAGAACCTTTAGTCGCGGTTCGTATAACGGGCCGCGACTAATGGTTATCTGCCGCGACAGAAATTTGGGCACTTTCTGTGCCGCAGCAGAGAGTTCATTTTGGTTAGGGTTTAGGGTTTACTAATTCTCTGCCGCGGCAGAAATTTGGGCACTTTCTGTGCCGCGGCAGAGAATTCATTTTGTTTTATTTTATTCATTTATTTTCTTTATTTCAAAATAGTTTTCGTATATTTCTACGCTACCACATACCGTACACGATCGAGCATACAAATATATACAACTTTGATAGTTACATGGAGATCACACGGGACTAAGCCCGTCTATTCGATTACACGGCCCGGCATCATCGGTTATGCTTATTGTTCACACTAAATTCTCCGGCGTCGTCTACCATCTCTTTCAGCAGAAATCCCGCTAGTTCCTCTGCAATTGCTAGTACGCGTTGCTCCGGTAGGACCTTTTCCCGCAGTCTCTCAAACTATATAAGAAAGGGAGATCAATATGAACATCAATCATGATAACAAAAAGCGAGGTAATAAAATAATGTTGTGAACGTATTTCTTACGTCGACTCTATAATCTTTGTTCTCAGTGGTAAACGTGCGAATAAACTCGCAAACGTAGTATCCACACAGATGCGTCCCCGATGGCTGCCTCGTGCACTTTACGAGAATAGAATTCAATCAAAATAATAATCTAGCATCAAAATAATAACTGTATTGAAACTAGAAGTAAAGAGAGATGCGCGGTCATATCTCGTACTACTTACCGAGACCGGAGTAAACGTCAGCTTCTTACTAAAGGAACCATTCACCACACTCTTGAATCAGTTTCAAACCCTGCCCGGCAAAGAAAATGAATTAATGAATGAGTTAATTCATTACCTGATATCTCATGAAATCAACGAAAGAGACCGATATAGCGCGAATATTACCTCTAGAGCATGTCCTACATGTTGCGGAACTCTTCCAGGTTTCTCTTTAATGGGTCCATGACATCAACTATTCCCTTATCAACTCGTATGTCTAGCAGAATCCAGTGAAAGCTGCACCCGTTTATATATACGTCAGTAACTCATCAATTACACTTAACATCGAGTAAGTAAAAATTAGTGTGTACAAGACAGTAACACTCTTACTCGAAGTTGTAAGGAAACAATATGTGGTCATAGTAATGTTGCTCCGTTAGAAACCTTAGAAGGTTTCCCGCCGTCTCGTCGGGTTTCGTCGTTAGCGTTTCTATATGTACTTTATCTGGGTCAATGAACCCAACACTA
The DNA here is from genome assembly GCA_012064385.1 of Puccinellia tenuiflora. Taxonomy (NCBI): domain Eukaryota; kingdom Viridiplantae; phylum Streptophyta; class Magnoliopsida; order Poales; family Poaceae; genus Puccinellia; species Puccinellia tenuiflora. The sequence continues at coordinate 74,275 of QRDG01000496.1, forward strand.
TAGACCTTTCTTTTACAAGACAGCATCTTCATTCTGCATAATATAGAGTACAAAAGGATATATATAATGAGAATAATTACAAATGCAATGAACTGAAGAAGTTATATGTAGACAATGAATTCAACAACTTACAGACAATAGCAACTCATGAGAGATTTGTCGAGGGCGTCCAAATTGAATAATTGGAAGAGTTCTGAAAAGTCAACATGGACCTCTTCGGCTCGGAAGAAGTACTCTGCTGGGACTTTCGCCACGATCATTATTCTGTCCCGCTTTACCGCTCTCAAGTACCATTGATGCAAATTTCGCATTTGTGTTGGCAGTTGTTTCAACTTCTGTTCGCTGACCAAAGGCTTCCCTGGGACATATGTAGGGGCTACATCAGCCATGGGTAACTTGTCGTCTTGGGAACCTAACAGTTCAGCAACAGTCACACCCATAGCGGCCGCCAACTTTGCAGCTTCTACCAAATCCTGCTGCTGCGCCTAAGGAACGTCTTTGGATAACACCTTGAGGGGTGGGATCGATTGTTTGGCCTGTTCTCTGAGCTGGGGAACGTCCCTTCGTTTCCCGCTTGCACTTGTACATGCTTTGCTCCCGCTTGCACTTTCACTTGCTTTGCTCCCGCTTGCACTTTTACTTGATTTGTTCTTCTCCGCTTCCTTCCGAAGTGTGCGTGCATAGTCATCTGGCTTATGGTGCAACTCATATTGCAATTTTGTGCTAAGAAAATCAACTCCCCACGCTTTTTCCTTCTCAGTGTATACCGGGGCGGGCTCTGTTTTCTTCTTTGCAAAATGCGCATCTTTTTCAGCCTTTGCGATCGCTGCGATTTCCTCGTCAGTACGATCGTAAGTTCTGATGGGAAGATTCTTATGAGGTACTCTTGGGAGGGGCTCCCTTTTTCGTTTTGGGCTGCTGCGTCGTAGAGTACTCAGCGACGAAACACGCTTCCGCTTATTGGCCTTAGCTGGCAAAGGCGGCGACGAAGACGGCCGGCCCAAGTCCGGCGGCGGAGATCGAGATGGACTCGCGCTGTGTTGATCATAGTCTTGGGGTGGGCTTCTTGTAGGTGATGGTGACCTGCGACGACTCAGAGGCGGTGTTGGACTTGGCGTCGAGCCTGGAAGCTTTGATGTTGTTCTTGTCCCATAGAATGATACCACCCAGTACTTCTCCGAGTGTCTTCTCACCTTCAGGTCCATGGATGTCAAGCTCCATTGAGTCAAACCCCTTTACGATTTCATCCACCCCGACTTTAGCATAGCCAGCTGGAATCTCACGGCCATGCCAACGTGCCTCAGGTGGACAAGGTAAAGGAGTTCCAACCGCCACCTTCAGGGATATGTTCTTCACCTTCTGATGGAGCTCACAAGGTATCTGCTCCTTGATTCCATCCACGGGGTAGCCGGGACCGCCATCTATCATCCGTGCACCGTCAGACGGGACCTCCGATTCAGCCACGCTGCTTCTCCACAGAGATGGGCCGGCGGTAATATCGAGTGCAGGATCTTGCGGGCGCTCTCCTCTAAGTTCGTCAATCTGCTGCTGCTGCTTGTCAATTCTTGCTAGCAACTGGTTGAACTTGTCTTCCTCCTCCTCCTCCCGTCGCTTCTTTGCTCTCGATCGGCTTCTATAAGTATCTTTGTCTTTGGGAAACCCAATCTCCCAGGGATAACTAGGGCCAAAGCCTCGTGTTCGTCCTCCTTTTTCTGGATTCCCGAGGACCTTTGTCAGCAAGTCTTTCTCTCTATCAGCACAGAACTTTGTTTTCCCCTCTTTAATTTCTTTCACCACTTTCAGCCATGTCTCCCTGGGTACCCTTATCCCCTCACTGCAAATAAGATCCCCTGTCTCCATGTCATACTCACTCCCATGCGCAAGGAAAAAATTCCGTGCCCTCAGTTCCCATTCGTCGCGAATTGGTTCTGGAACGATCCCTTTAGCAAGCAGCGCTTCCTCTATTTTATCCCACTTTGGCATGGCAGTCGCGTAGCCCCCTGTCCCGAGCTTATGGTGATATTTCTTTTTCGCAGCATTTGTCTTGGCTCGTGTTGACTTTTCCGCAGCATCTTCTGACTTCTTGTACTTCACAAATGCATCCCAGTAAGCCTTCTGCTTCACTAGATAACCCTCGAATTTTGGAGCACTATTGGTCTTCTGATACTCTTGCCATAATGTTTTCTTCCACTGCCGGAATAGTTCGGCCATCTTCTTAAGAGTGAACACCTTGACTTTGTCCCTCAATGCAGCTGTGTCGTCCTCTTCCTCACATTCTGGGAGGGTGAAATGTGCCATGAGGTCATTCCAAAGACCATCTTTGTATCTTTCGGCGACATACTCATTATCTTCCACCCCTTTGGGCTTATTCCACTCTCGAACGGTGATGGGGACGCGATCCCTAACCATAACTCCGCATTGTTTTACAAATTTCTTTGCAACCTTTATGGGTTCCAACGGTTCGCCCACTGGTGATATCTTCGTAATTGTATAATGCGCAGATGCGGCCAACTTTTTGGCCGGGCCTCGTTTGGAACATTTGCTCGATGTGGAGGCCTAAGAGAAGAAACATTCGTCAATTCATATATATACAACTCAATTAATGCATCTACTGACCATCGGACTTCATATATATACCTTGCCGGACTTTGTTAAGGGTCCATCATCGGAGCCGTCGCCTTCTCCATCATCAGAGGCGTCGGCTTCCCCCTCATTTTGGTCGACCTCTTCACCCTCACCGGATGGGTTCAGATACATCGAGGGAGATTCGGGTGGATCAGCACCGGTGGCGTTGTGGATTATGTCCTCGAGAATTTCTTCTTGTCTTAGGTCTCTGCGGATCGGACTAGGTGGATCCATAGTTTCTGCAAAATGCACACAATATCATTTTCGCATACAATATTGCTACATAAAATTATTTATAACAAAAGTTGCATAATTGTTAAAGTTCAACAAAAAATTTGGTAGAACTAACACTAACATGATTTTTGGCAGTAGCAATTCATCAAACACCTATACAATTAATTCTAAAATTAATTTTGCTAGAACTAACACTATTACAATTGCTAGAACTAACACTTAATTCTAAAATCTCATAAAATAATTTTGCTAGAACTAACACTAACATAAAATAATTTTGCTAGAACTAACACTTAATTTTAAAATCTCATAAAATAATTTTGCTAGAACTAACACTAAATTGTAAAATCTCATAAAATAATTTTGCTATCTACAAATTGCTAAAAATGCTAGATTTTATACAATTTGCTAGAACTAACACTAACATGATTTTTGGCCGTAGCAATTCATTAAACACCTATACAACTAATTCTAAAATTAATTTTGCTAGAACTAACACTAACACTTTATACAATTGCTAGAACTAACACTTAATTCTAAAATCTCATAAAATAATTTTGATAGAACTAACACTAACATAAAATAATTTGCTAGAACTAACACTTAATTTTAAAATCACTAAAATCTCATAAATTAATTTTGCTAGAACTGACACACTTAATTCTAAAATCTCATAAAATAATTTTGCTATCTACAATTTGCTAAAAATCGGTGGTTAAGGAGGAGAGGGGTGCCGGCGGCAGTCTGACCTAGGGCGGGGACGGCGAGCTCGCGGCGGCGCCTCGGGCGCGGGGGCGGCCGGAGTTGAGGGGTGGCGGCCGCTCGGGCGCGGGGGCGGCCGGAGTTGAGGGGCGGCGGCGGCCGGACGGCGAGCTCGGGCGGCGGAGGAGGCGACGGCGACAGGCGCGGAGAGGAAGGCTCGGGCGGCGGTAGCTCGGGCGACGGTGGCGGAGGAGAGCGGCCGGCGGCAGGAGGCGACGGTGGCGGTGGAAAATTTCGGCAGCCTGACGGCGCTATGTCACAAATGGCCTCCGGTGTCGCGGTCTGAGCCACGCACCGGGCGTATATACACGCACCTTTAGTCGCGGGGCGTAGAACCGACCGGGACAAAAGGGGTCTTTAGTCGCGGGTTGAGCCACGCCCCGCGACTAAAGGGGGGGTGGGTGGGGGGCGGTTTCAGATCGCGCGCGCATCGCAGGCTTTAGTCGCGGCTGGTGGTACGGGCCGCGACTAATGGCCCAAAATTTGCGCGCGCTGGGCCAAAAAATGTGCTCGCGCGCTGTTTTCTCTGTTTTTTCAAATACTTACTCACAAATGGATTAACTCTACAAATATTTGAATATTTGAATAAATTTGAGAAAACTTCCAACATGAAAAGTACTTGAATTTGAATAAGTAATCCAAAACCATTTTCTGTTTTATAAAATAATTATTGTAACTCTACAAACTATTAACAATTTTGCCATTTTCAATTAAAAAATGGATTAACTAATTTTTTTTTTGCATATTTTTGAATCTTGGAGCCAATGACAACAGTGGATCATTTGATAATAACTAGTTCATCGACCGAATACAAATCATTTATACGGAATGACATAACTGGATAACTTGAATAACTAGTCATACTCCTGCCTAGGCCTATAATACTCTCCTCGTAATCGTCGTCGTCGCTGTCATCGGACGGCGCTCGTGGCTCCCACCTCGATGGGTGAGCACGCCTGGACTGGATCTGAGGGTAGCGCAGGCGGGGGTTATCGCTGGCCGTGATGTAGTTCATAACGCCCTGGAGAGTTCGGCCAGCCCACCACAGCTGACGGCCGGCCTCGTTGAAGTCCGAAGGAGGCGGGCCGTCCCCCTCGTACCTGGCGAGCGCCCTCTCACGCCGATTGATGAAGAAGGCGTCCCAAGTCGGGCGGTAGTCGGGATGCCAGCGGGGATCCATCCGCTGCTCCGGCGTGAGCTCGAGGTAGTAGTGGTTCGTGATGGCCGCCCGGCGCGCCACACCATGAGGGACAGGAGGGACCGGCACGCCTCCGGCGCTTAGCATCCAGCCGGCGGGGACGCAGTACCCGGGCGGGCAAGGGTAGTTCGAGGCGGAAAGCTCCTCCGCCTGACGGTAGCTTAGTACGGTGGAAGCCTGGAAGAGTTTAGATGTGATATGGCAATAGCGGCCAAACCTACATATATATAGTGATATGGCAAGAAGCTAGCACACGGATAGTGTGTTTCCTTCGAGCGCTTGTGAGCCGTTTGATCGGAAGCACACGGATCATGTGTTTGTTTAGAGCTAGCGCTTCTGAGCCGTTAGATCAGAAGCACACGGATCGTGGGGCGTGGCTCAAGCCGCGACTAAAAGCATGTCTTTAGTCACGGGTTGAACCACGCCCCGCGACTAAAGGTGGGTGCGGGCGGCGGTTAGGTTTTAGTCGCGGCTTTTGAGAAAACTTTCAACATGAAAATTGCTTGAATTTGAATAACTAGTTCATCGACCGAATACAAATCATTTATACGGAATGACATAACTGGATAATTTGAATAACTACGATGGCGATCACAGACTCTGAAACTAACTTCGACCGGTTACTGAGCCGCGGGGTGCTGAGCCGCCGGCGCTGCGCATCCAAAGAGAAGGAACCCTCACAGGATCATAACTCACGTGAGAAGGAACCCTCTGAAGAAACGACCACCTACTGTCATACTGCCTATCCAATAGATACATGTAGCGATGGACATGCTCATCCTCCTCCCTGATACGGCGACGTACCACCTCCTCGGAGGCCGGCTCCCTCTGCACCGAGCGTGGCCCACACGACTGCCACCACAGAAGATCCGGGTCGACGACGTCACCCGGATTCCTCACCAAGCTGCGCGTCCCGGAAGGTAGCACCTCCCAGTGTAAGCCCGGTGGAGCCCAGTCCCGCACATCGCCCCTCTGGTCCAACATGGACATCGTCGTCGACACCTAAGTCAATGGAAGAGTGATGAGGTTGCAGATATGAGTTTAGATGTGATATGGCAATGGCGGCCAAGCCTACATATATATGTGATCAGGGCCTTTAGTACCGGTTCGTGTTACCAACCGGGACTAAATAAGCACACGGATCGTGTGTTTCTTTCAAGCGCTTGTGAGCCGTTGGATCAGGGGTGTGTTTCTTTAGAGCGCTTGTGAGCCGTTGGATCAGAAGCACACGGATCGTGTGTTTCCTTCGAGCGCTTGTGACCTGTTGGATCAAGGCCTTTAGTCCCGGTTCGTGTTACCAACCGGGACTAAAGAAGCACACGGATCGTGTGTTTCTTTCAAGCGCTTGTGAGCCGTTGGATCAGGGGTGTGTTTCTTTAAAGCGCTTGTGAGCCGTTGGATCAGAAGCACACAGATCGTGTGTTTTCTTCGAGCGCTTGTGACCTGTTGGATCAGGGCCTTTAGTCCCGGTTCGTGTTACCAACCGGGACTAAAGAAGCACACGGATCGTGTGTTTCTTTCAAGCACTTGTGAGCCGTTGGATCAGGGGTGTGTTTCTTTAGAGCGCTTGTGAGCCGTTGGATCAGAAGCACACAGATCGTGTGTTTCCTTCGAGCGCTTGTGACCTGTTGGATCAGGGCCTTTAGTCCCGGTTCGTGTTACCAACCGGTACTAAAGAAGCACACGGATCGTGTGTTTCTTTCAAGCGCTTGTGAGCCGTTGGATCAGGGGTGTGTTTCTTTAGAGCGCTTGTGAGCTGTTGGATCTGCACTCCCACCTAATCCACAGGTACACCTTCTAATTGCCTATAAATAGCGACGTCCCTGCAGCGAAACGGCACACAACGAGCGTCTACCTTTGCCACCGAACCCAATGGTTGGATTTAGCCTACCCGCTGGCATGTTCCCTAACACAAGCCCTCGGGTAGGTTGAATCCAACCACTGGATTAGGGTGACACAATGATGAATTGCCGAGGAAGTGGGAGTGGTGATGGTGGAAGTGGTAGCCATGCCCCACGGTCGGATCCAAGCAGCGGCAAGGCGCTCTGATCATTCAGTTCATCGACCGAATACAAATCAAACGGTTTCACCTGCATACGCCCTACGGTGCATTTGATATGCGGGCACTCTCTAGCCACAGTAGGGTTGTATGCAGGTGATACCGTGTGTTTTGTTCTATCTAGAAATCCTTCAGTTCATCGACCGAATACAAATCATTCAGATTCCATTCGCATATAGCCATTATTACAAATCACCAACATCCCTATCTAGTGTTGTGGTTTTCTTCTGCGTCGTAGCCATGGAACATCTTCATCATTTAACAGGATGCATGGGTCAGTTTTCACTGTGAAGGGCGGAATTTCATGAAACTTATTATAATCTTCTGACATGTCTGTCTTGTCATCCACTCCCACAATGTTTCTTTTCCCTGAAAGAACTATGTGGCGCTTTGGCTCATCGGACGATGTATTCTTTTGCTGATTTCTTTTTCTCGATTTGGTAGACATGTCCTTCACATAGAAAACCTGAGCCACATCGTTCGCTAGGACGAATGGTTCGTCCATGTATGCAAGCTTTTTGAGATCCACTGTTGTCATGCCGTACTTTTGGTCTACATGTACCCCGCCTCCTGTCAGCTTGACCCATTTGCACCGAAACAAATGGACCTTAAAAGTAGGTACATAGTCAAGTTCCCATATCTCCTCTATGTATCCATAATATGTGTCCTTCTGCCCATTGTCGTCTGTTGCATCAAAGCGGACACCACTGTTTTGGTTGGTGCTCTTTTTATCTTGGGAGATCGTGTAAAATGTATTCCCATTTATCTCGTACCCTTGGAAAGTACATATAGTCGACGATGGTAACCTGGCCAACAAGTACAGCTGATCTCCAACAGTGTTGTTATTCATGAGATGTGTCTGCAACCAACTGCCGAAAGTCGCCTCGTGTTCCCCTTTAATCCAGGATTCATGCTCCCCCGGGTTTTCGGCGCGTAGAATATTCTTGTGTTTCTCGATATACGGAGCAACCACGGTGGAATTGTGTAGAACTGTGTAGTGTGCTTGAGTGAAAGAAAGCGCGTCCCTACATACCGTTGTTTTCCTTCCTAGTGTGCCTTTTCCAGTCAGCCTTCCTTCATACCAAGATTCAGGAACACCAATCGGCTTCAGGTCAAGAAGAAAGTCAACACAAAACTCAATGACCTCCTCTGTTCCATAGCCCTTGGAGATGCTTCCTTCTGGCCTAGCACGGTTATGAACATATTTCTTTAATACTCCCATGAACCTCTCGAAGGGGAACATATTGTGTAGAAACACAGGACCGAGAATTCTAATCTCTTCGACTAGGTGAACTAGGAGGTGCGTCATAATATTGAAGAAGGATGGCGGGAACAAAACAACAACTCGAAGCTGACCATACATTGGACCATATCAATCTGTAACCCTGTTAGACTTTTTGGATCGATTACCTTCTGAGAAATTGCATTGAGGAATGCGCATACCTTCACAATGGCTAGTCGAACATTTTCTGGTAGAATTTCCCTCAATGCAACCGGAAGCAATTGCGTCATAAGCACGTGGCAGTCATGAGACTTTAGGTTTTGGAATTTTTTCTCTTTCATATTTACTATTCCCTTTATATTCGACGAGAAGCCAGACGGGACCTTGATACTGAAAAGGACTTCAAAAAAGATTTCCTTCTCTTCTTTGGTAAGAGCGTAGCTGGCAGGCCCTTGAAACTGCCCTGCATGCATGCTGTCTCGTCCTTTATGACGTTGCTGGTCCTCCCGTGCTTCCGGTGTATCTTTTGACTTCCCATACAAGCCCAGGAAGCCTAGAATATTCACGCAAAGATTCTTCGTCAGGTGCATCATGTCGATTGCAGAGCGGACCTCATGGACTTTCCAATATTCTAGCTCCCAAAATATAGATTTAGTCTTCCACATGGGTGCGTGTCCGTCAGCGTCATTCGGAACAGGTTCTCTGACAGGACCCTTTCCAAAGATTACATTTAAATCCTTGACCATACCAAATACATCAGCACCACTACGGGGGACAGGCTTCGTCCGGGTTTCTTCCTTGCCATTGAAATTCTTGCCTTTTTTCCTTAATTGATGCCTGTGCGGAAGAAAACGACGATTGTACGGGTACACATTCTTGCTACATTTATCCAGATATATACTTTCAGTCTCATCTAAACAGTGCGTGCATGCACTGTATCCTTTGTCCGTCTGTCCTGAAATGTTACTAAGTGCAGGCCAATCATTGATGGTTACGAACAGCAACGCTCGTAGGTCAAATTCCTCCTGTTTGTGCTCATCCCACACACGTACACCTGGTTCGGCCCACAACTGTAAAAGTTCATCAACTAATGGCCTTAGATACACATCAATGTCGTTGCCGGGTTGCTTCGGGCCTTGGATCAGCACTGGCATCATAATGAACTTCCGCTTCATGCACAACCAAGGAGGAAGGTTGTAGATACATAGAGTCACGGGCCAGGTGCTGTAACTGCAGCTCTGCTCCCCAAAAGGATTCATGCCATCTGTACTTAGACCAAACCATAAGTTCCTTGCGTCACCTGTAAAGTTCGGGAACTCTCTCTCGATTTTTCTCCACTGCCGACCATCAGCCGGGTGCCTCAACATCCCATCTTTCTTACGGTCTTCCATGTGCCATCGCAACAACTTGGCATGCTCTTTGTTTCTGAACAAACGTTTCAACCGTGGTATTATAGGAGCATACCACATCATCTTGGCAGGAACCCTCTTCCTGGGTGGCTCGCCCTCAACATCACCAGGGTCATCTTTTTTTATCTTATACCGCAATGCAGTGCATACCGGACATTTATCCATATTCTCGTACTTCTCACCACGGTAAAGGATGCAGTCATTAGGGCATGCATGTATCTTCTGCACGTCTAATCCTAGAGGGCAGACAAGCTTCTTTGCTTCGTACGTACTGGCGGGCAATTCGTTATTTCTTGGAAGCATCTTCTTCATTAGTACCAGCAACTTTTCAAATCCCGAGTCAGTCACACCGGTCTCTGCCTTCCACTTCAGCAATTCTAGTGTGCTACCCAGCTTCTTCTGGCCATCTTCATAAGTTGGGTACAACAATTTGTTGTGGTCCTGTAACATCTGCTCGAACTGCAACCTCTCCTTTTCTGTGTCGCAGTCTCGCTTTGCATCAGAAATGACCCGACCAAGATCATCAGCGGGCTCATATGCTGCCCGTTCTTCACCTCCTTCTTCTTCATTATCTTTCATTGCGGTATCAGCGTATTCAGGGAACATAGATCGGTAGTTGTTATCATCGTTCTCTTCTTCATCGCCGTCTTCCATCATAACCCCTCTTTCTCCGTGATAGGTCCAAACATTATAGCCGGACATGAAACCGGACCGAAGCAGGTGGCTCTGAATGACTCTTAAGGAAGTGTAATCCTTCTCATTCCGACATTCGACACACGGACAACACATAAAACCATCCCGCCGCTTGTTCGCCTCGGCCACAACGATAAAAGAACGCACGCCTTCTCTATAAGCGCCAGAGCGTCGGTCACCGTACATCCATGGGTGGCCCATCTGCATCATGCAACTATATATCAAACGCAATCACGATGCTAAAATTAGTACCGCGTGGTCTAAACGAGAAAGTAGTTGCTAACCTTTTAGGAAACTTGGAAACAAAGAGGAGGAAGCTTAAGTGTGGCTCGGACACCTCATATCATGTTTGTTTTGTGTGAACTCAAGTGGCATCGCTCTAACAGGCATTTCACCGAACACCTCTAGTGCATATGTAGAAAAAAAACTAGCACAAACCTACACCACCTCCACCAGGAAAAAAACAAGAGAGTGTCGCTGAGGGGAAAGAGGGGCTGCATATATATAGGGCCAGACCATTTGTCCCGGTTTGAGATACAAACCGGGACAAAAGGCCACCAAAACAGGAGAGTGTCGCGTAGAAATTTGGACAGTTTTCTTTGCCGCGGCAGAGAATTCATTTTCTTTTCATTTTATTTATTTCTTTTCTTCATTTCAAAATAGTTTTCGTATATTTCTACGCTACCACATACCATACACTTTTGGAATAGAAGAGAGAGGGATCGACAGAGAGAGAGTTTTAAATCCTTAACTTTCGAAATTCCATAACTTTTGATCCACTTGGCCAAATTCAACAATTTTTTAGTCATTAAAAAATCCTTAGAATGTGTAGAACTCTTTATAATAAAAAAATTACTTTTGATACTTGCACAAACTTGCTATTGCTGAATATTAGTACGGTCCAGAGATAATTAACAATATAAAGGGAAAACAAGTGCTAAATAAATCCAAAGATCACACAACTTTTTATAATTTCAATCAAACGTCTCACATATGACAATTATTGTTGAGACGATCTAGATCGACACATTGAGACATACGCACATACCACCGAGACACCTCCTAGCAATCTCGTAGCCTAGGCGAGCGTCCAGAGCGGCATACATGATGCGATAAAATCTCAATGGAAAGTTTCCCCAACCTCTCGTGAGGTCCTCTTCTTCCTCCTTTTTCTTCTCGTCCTCCTTCTTCTTCTTCTTCTTCTTCTTGTTGTTGATCTTCTTCTTCTTTTGAAGCGTTGTGCCAATAGTAAAATTGGCTAGACCATAGAGACTCGGAAGATTAGGGTACGTTGGCTTAGGGTGAACGGCCCGCTGGAGGTCGACGGCGGACGGAATATGAATTCCATAAGGCTCCAGCATACGTTGATCGTTGTTGATAGCCGCGCCGCAGAATTTGATGGTTTTGTCCATCAAGAAGTCCTTGAGGGCCTGCGGCACCCGATCAGCGTAGCAAATATGGAACACCAACGTGTCGGTCTCCACGGAGAGTTTGCAGGACGGCGGCACGCTGCCTCCCCTTGGGTGCGGCGTCGGTGAACTCGCAGTCGAGGCCCACGATCTTCTTCGGTGCGGCGTCGAGGTAGCGCCTCTTGACGTCGTGGATCCATCTCTCCACGGTTGATGCGCGGAGAGTGACCACGACCTTGAAGTTCATGTTGACGGCGTCGTCCTTGTAGTGGAACCCTTGGGATCGAGGTGGGCGCGCAAGTGGCTCCATGGCGCGCGGCAGCGATTCGAGAGAGGGTTTTTGAGTAGAGAGAATACAGAGAGGAGATGGTGCATTTGGCAAATGGCACTGTAGCTCTCTTATATAGAGATAGCAAGGGAGATGAGGAGGCCGTGGTAGTTAATCCAACCATGTTCCCAAAATCCATTAATTTGATCAACCTCTTCGTTTCCCCGTGTGATCAACCTCTTCGTGTCCCCGTGTGATCAAGCGCGGGAACTCAAAGGCCTTTGAATCACGAACCATCGCGGGAAGGCGCGGTATTACTCCCGGTTCGAGACACGAACCGGGACAAAGGTGGGGGCACACGTTCGCCGCGGCCGCAGATGCCATTTGTCCCGGTTGGTATCTCAATCCGCGACAAATAGTTCCTAACGAACCGCGACAAATGGGCCGCAGATTTCGGGGCGACGTGGCCGGACTTTTAGTCGCGGGTTGAGACACGTCCGCGACTAATGGCCCGGGCGAAAGGCCTGTTTTCTACTAGTGAGGCACCAATGGATCAAGGTACCGGCGACACAAAATAGAGGCGACCAGATCGGGAGAATTTAGGCAGCATGGAGGGAGGAGGATACCAAGCGGAGAAGGAAGGGAAAAAGGCCTGGGACGTCTCGCCGCCGCCGTCCGCCGGTCATGGCCTCCTCCGGCGGCGGCGAGTTTAGCGAGGCAGCGGGAGAAGCCCTCCTGTGGCTGTGGTGGCGGCGCCTCCGGAGTCGCCTGAGGCGACCCGGGAGGTTAGGTTTTCTGAATTGCACGAACCGTTCTCTGAATTCGAAAGGAAGTGTACACCTTTATCATCAGGCAGACAATTATATGCTCTAAATGATGATTAAACCAGGTCCAGATGGTCAATTTGACGTGCAAATGAGAAGCTACTCGAATTAACAGAATGAGACATACCACTCATGCATCACAATTGCATGCAGTATAACCTTAAGGAGCATCCGTTTTTAGGAAAGGTTGTATTGTCTTTCCTGCATCTACACAAATATATGCCCACAGCAAAACAACAATTCGTTAGAACGTAGTTGCATGAAAACAAAAACATACTATGACACATCCAAACTCTTGGGTGGAACCTCAAAGTAAAGCCAACATTGACTATGCATCACACTCTGAGCATGATCGATCAACATCAACCTTCTCCAACTAAAATTCCTAATACATCATATTCCCCCAAGTAAAGTTATCCATTGGTTGACATATGCTATTTGGTATTCGTCAGTTGCAACCATTTCCATTTCAGTAACTTACCATTTGCTGGTACTGGCTCACAACAAGAAAGCACGTGTAAGTATTTACAGACGAGCCATAGAGCCATTGATGCATATTCATACACATGGCTCAACCAATCAAGTGCTTGGGGTTTTAATGTTCCACCGATCATCTTGCACGCTACATTTTGATGTTGTGAAAGGCAACTGCAAGCTATGAAGAGCCAGATGAAAAGCCATATTTGAAAAGAAAGCTAAATCGGTCAGTTAAGCACCAGCCATAAATCCCTTGTTAATCTAGACTCCACCCTGTCCTGCCTAAAAAAAGTGGAGTATCACACACACTTGTACACGAGGGAGGCGTTTTGGCACCCGGGTGCACCTGCACCCGGTATGCTTTTCGAAATTAAAAAATATGAACATACTTCGAAAAAATCTGAAAAACTTGGACACAAACATATGTAACTACCGAACACTCGTGAAAATTTCGACAGAAAATAACAATATTTCTGCTCTGTGCAAAAAAGACAAATTTCTGAGAAAAAATGAGATCTAAAAAATATGTTTTTCGGTCAGAAATTTGTCTTTTTTGCACAGAGCAGAAAAATTGTTATTTTCTATCGAAAATTTTCACGAGTGTTCGTTACTTGCGTATGTTTGTTTCCAATTTTTTTCAGATTTTTTCGAAATATTTTCATGTTTTTTTAAATTCGAAAAGCATACCGGGTGCAGGTGCACCCGGGTGCCAAAGTGGATTTCTGTATATGTCACACTCTTCTTGAAAAGATATATCTGATTTAATTTCCTCACCAATTTTTCATATGATACTTGGTACGTAGAAGTTTTTGCTGCCTTGTTCAATGGTGCTTACTCTTAGGAATCTTTATTTGGATCATTTGAGTCCTTCTGTGAATTAAAGATTTAATTTTTACTTTAGGTGGTTTAGACTTCAAAGCAGATCAAGCACAATAATTCAGGGTTCCAAATAGTATTTTCTCTAAAATCAAAAGCTAGTCCAAATGTTCATCTTCAGGCCCACGAATGTTTTATTCTAATTTGAGATTAAGCCAGGCCTTGCTGATCAATGTTCATATGGAAATAAAGAACAGCTAGCCAGCTACTCCAATTAACACAACAGCACTTTGTCTAAAAAAATTAACACAACAGCAACATAGCTCAAGGTAGAAGAAATGCTTTCAGAGCTACAATAGGTCTATGCTTTGTGAGCAGCTGGCATGCGTATACTGACCGGCGCACCAAAACAGATTCCGATAGTAACTACCAGAAGGCTGGTCCTACCAAAGGTGTTCATTCTCCAACTCAAATTCCTAATGCATCCTCACTACTAAGAAACAGGCTATCTGTGGCACACCTTTTAGACATTCTGTGGCGCATCCTGGAAAAAGATGGGTGCGCCACAGAAACGTCGCCACTAAATTATATTTCTGTGGTTCTGTGCCGCATCTGGCCCCATGCGGCACAGAAATATTTTGGAAAATTTTGAATCTGGAAATTCAAAAAAAATAAAATAAAAACAAAAAAATCAAAAAAATCTGGAAAAAACAAAAAATGAAATATTTTTGGAAAACCTAAATATTTGATTTTTTCCAATTTTCCAGAAATTTTTAACCCATATCAAATGATGACTTCCCGCTAGATCACCCATCCTCAAATTGCTCTACCCAAGCATGCTTAACTTCTAAGTTCCATTCAGAACTGCTACCCTTATGCTGCCCAAGTTCTTATTAATATATGATATCAACCTTCTTAAGCCCTTGTATGTGTATATATATGTGAATGTAGTTTATGTGTGGTATATATGTTTGTTTTTTTATTTCGAAAAAATCAAAAACTTCAAAAGTTTCAAAAGCAAATCCAAAGTTTCAAAAAATCCCAAAAAATAAAAAAAATCCCAAAAATTTCGAAAAAATTTCAAAAAAAATCCCAAAAAAATCAAAAATAAAAAATGCAGGAAATTCCAAAAAATAAAAAAATCCAAAAAATTCAAAAAAATAAAAAATCTCAAAAAATCAAAAAAATTCAAAAATCCCCAAAAAATAAAAAATTAAAAAACAAAAATCTCAAAAAAAAAATCAAAAATTCAAAAATCTCCAAAAAAATTTAAAACCCCAAAAAATCCAAAACAAATAATACTTAGAAGTTCAAAAAAAATTCAAAAAAACTTTTTGAATTTTTTTATTTTTGGGATTTTTCGATATTTTTGGATTTTTTTATTTTTCCTGCATTTTTTGAAATTTGTTGGATTTTTTTAATTTTTTTGGATTTTTTGGAAATTTTGTGCACTTTTTTTGGGGGTTTTTTGGATTTTTTGAAATGACAAAAATAAAAAAGAAGATATTTTCTACAAAATTCAAAAAATATTTAGAAGTTCATAATTTTTCAAAAAATTCATAAAAATTCTTTTTTAGAAAAATATTGTTTTTTTATTGTTGATTTTTTTATTTTTTTGAAGTTTTCTGGATTTTTGAAGAATTTTTTGATTTTTTTGGATTTTTTGAGTTTTTTTGGATTTTTAGATTTTTTATTTTTTCAACTTCTGTGTATGCGCCATAGAAAGCCACATTTCTATGGCGCACATCCAACATGCGCCACAGAAAGTCATATTTCTGTGGCACATATAGCTAGATGCGCCACAGAAAGTCATATTTCTATGGCGCATGTTGGATGTGCGTCACAGAAATGTGGCGCATCTAGCTATATGCGCCACAGAAAGTCATATTTCTGTGGCGCATTCGGTTTTCGTGCGTCACAGTGGCGCATGCAAAACTATGCGCCACAAAAATATTTTCTGTGGCGCATGGCTATTTGGTGCGCCACATAATGTGGTTCCACCTATAGCTAATTTCCTAGTAGTGCCTATTCCTCAAAGGTCATTCTTTGGTCATCCGATGCCATGTGGTATCCGTATGTCACTACCATTTTCACTATTACCTATCTTCCTACTATCACGACGCTTTCACTCGGTGCTTGTTTACAAGAAAAGTAATTTCACAACCATAGTCACCGTCTCACCGATGTGTGTAGTATATATATGTACATGGTTTAACCGCTCACGCTCAGACTTTAGTGTTCCATCGATATCGAGTAGTATTGCATTTACGATGTGGTGAAAGTACCTCCAAGTTATGAAGAGACAGCTAGCTTGCATGTTTGTTCCACATGGATGTGATACATGCGCTTTGTGTAGGTTGGCAACTTCAGTTGTGCAGTACGACCGCCGTGCTCTTTTGGTTGCACTGGTTTTCGTAGTTTAACCCTTATTAAAATTGGAGAAAATTATGTATCATATTCTTTGTTAGCGAAAAGTGCAAAAAGTATGCAACCCGGGTGGACCAAAAGGTCGTTGCCATTGTTTTTCTCCCGTTGATGATAATGCATGCTTCAGCTTCACTTGCGATTGATCAGGAGTATATATTGTGTGTATTACGACTAATTACTTTTAAACGACAAATGGTTTCCCTTGAGGCCTTGAGCATAATCAGAGAATATAGAACATGTTGACTACGTATATAACTTTTTTTTTTTTGAAAAGGAGAACGACCCCGGCCTCTGCATCAGAGCGATGCACACAGCCATTTATTGAAAGGTAAACGTAGCGTGTCGAGTGTTTAAAGGTTTACAAAACAACCATAGACGGCAGCGCAGTGCCAGAAAAATTAAAAAGAGCACACACTTAAACTTTGCTAAGACGTAATCCGTCTAGCATGCTGCCAGCCACCCCGGTTGAAGATAGCCCGAACGACCGCCATCAACCGAGAACAACCTGAATCCATAAGCGCCCGTTGGTTGGGTGGGAGCAAGAGGGACCACATGTGAATCCAATAAGTAGCTCTGTGAACAACCTGTAAAAAGTGAGAATTTTCCAACCTGTTAAAAACCACGTCATTTCTGCAATTCCAAATTGCCCAAATAAAAGCACAAACGCCAATGCGAATGCAAGCCTTTGTATGTTTATCCACACCTGTAAGCCAGTCAGAAAACATATTCTCTATACTAGCCGGGGGTGATATATTATAAGTGAAATGAATAAGACGCCAAATATCACGAGCGAAAATACAATCAATGAAGAGATGGTTGACCGTCTCATCAGACTCACAAAAAGCACACCGCCTGGATCCATTCCATCTTCTTCTAATCAGATTATCTTTTGTCAAAATCACTTTTCTATGCACAAACCACATAAAAAATTTAATTTTCAGCGGAACCTTCAACTTCCACAAGTATTTATGAGGAAAAACAGTGTCCCCATTTAAACAGTGTGCATACATAGATTTGACTGAGAACAGCCCAGATGTTGTCAACCTCCATCTAAACGTGTCCTCATGAGTTGTCAACTGTATTGGCATTAATTTTTCCACTAAATGAATCCACTCCGTCCATTTATTTCCCGTTAAGGATCGCCTAAATTGTAAATTAATCGGTGGAGCATTGGATAAAACATCCGCAACAAGAGCATTTTTGTTGCGAACAACATTATACAAGTTAGGGTATTGAGCCGACAGTGGCCTGTCCCCTAGCCAAATATCCTCCCAAAACCGAGTTGCTTGGCCATTGCCAACTTGAAAGTTACCCAAAGAAAAGAACTCATTTTTAACCGACATGATTCCCTTCCAAAAAGGTGAATCCGTAGGCTTAGCTGTAACTTGCGCTAGCGTTTTATCTCTTAAATACTTATTTTGGAGGAGCTCCTGCCACACGCCCTCCTCACTCAAAATTTTAAAGAGCCATTTGCTCAGAAGACATTTGTTTTTATTTGAAAGAACCTCAACTCCTAAACCTCCTTGATCTTTAGGGCGGCATACAATGCTCCATTTGGTTAATCTGTACTTCCGTTTGTGTTGATCATTCTGCCAGAAAAACCTATTCCGGAAATAATCCAATCTCTTTCGTACCCCAACAGGTACCAAGAAGAAAGAGAACAGAAACATTGGTAGACTTGTTAGGACTGAATTTATAAGTACTAATCTATCCCCATAGGACAGCAGCTTACCGGCCCAAGAAGCCAGTTTCTTTTCAAAACGATCTTCTACCGACTTCCACTCCTTATTCAAAAGCATGCGATAATGTATAGGAATACCGAGATACTTAAAAGGCAATGATCCAACTCCACATCCAAAGATATGACAGTAATCATTTTGAAATTCTACCGCTTTTCCAAAACAGTAGATTTCACTCTTATGAAAGTTGATCTTGAGACCCGAAAGTTGTTCAAACAGAGCTAAAATTAGCTTCATATTAACAGCCTTTTCTAGATCATGTTCTAGAAATAGGATGGTATCGTCGGCGTACTGCAAGATGGACACCCCACCCTCAACAAGATGAGGCACCAGACTCCCTACTTGTCCATCCTCCTTGGCTCTACCAATGAGAACCGCAAGTAGATCAGCTACAATATTAAACAAGATTGGAGATAAAGGATCTCCCTGTCGCAAACCCTTCAAGGTTTGGAAATAATGGCCTATGTCATCATTAACACGAATGCCAACACTTCCACCTTGCACAAAACGAGCCACCCAATCACACCACTTCGGGTCAAAACCCTTCATGCGCAGAGCCTGCTGTAGGAACGACCATTTAACTTTATCGTAGGCCTTTTCAAAATCAATTTTGAAAAGAACCCCGTCTAGTTTTTTCCTATGTAATTCATGTATAGTTTCATGAAGGATAACCACTCCTTCAAGAATGTTCCTTCCTGGAATAAACGCCGTTTGAGTAGGCCGAATAACTTTGTGAGCTATTGAAGATACCCTATTTGTGCCTACTTTCGTAAAGATTTTAAAACTCACATTTAGCAAACATATGGGCCTATATTGCTCAATTCTACTAGCATCCTCTTTTTTTGGCAGCAGCGTGATAGTTCCAAAATTCAGCTTATACAAAGGGAAGTCCCCACTATGCAATTGTGAGAACATTCCATCAGATCCTTTTTAATAATTGGCCAAAATTTCTGGTAGAACTCTGCCGGGAACCCATCTGGTCCGGGAGCTTTATTGTGTTCCATCTGTGAGATAGCTTCTAATACTTCTTTTTCAGTAAACTCAGAGGTTAGAATTTGATTTTCCACAGTCGAAATTTGAGGCATATCATGAGTGACCGATTCATCAAGAGAAAAGGTACTCATCGGTGGAGCTCCAAAGAGCTTCTTGTAGTACTCCGTGATGTAGGTTTTCAAATTTTGTTGACCCACTATAGTTCCTTCATCTTGTTCTAATTGAAAAATACGTTTCTTTCTATGCTTTCCATTTGCAATCAAATGAAAATATCTAGTATTACCGCCCCCTTCTTGAATGTGCCGAACTTTTGCTCTTTGGGCCCATTTGGCCTCTTCATCCCTACGTAACCGAGCAATGCAATCATCTGCTTCTTTCTTCGCATCTCTCTCCGCTACAGTTAGCGGGACCGATTCAGCTTTTAAATCTAATTCATCAATTAGTTTGAGAAGCTTTTCCTTTAGCATTTTATATTCACCGCTAAGATTTTTAGCCCAACCACGCAGAAATTTTCTTAAATGCCTAATCTTAGCTTGCCAAATTTCAATAGGAGAACCATTAGCAACACAAGATGTCCATTCACGCTGTACTATCTCACAGAAGTCAGCCCGACGAAGCCAAGATAGTTCAAAAGAAAAACGAGACTTATTCCCCAAATGGGCTTGTTCTCCAAAGTCAATGAACAGAGGGGTATGGTCGGATCCAGTCCGTGTTAAAGCCTGAACCGTAACTAACGGAAATTTTTGCTCCCACTCCACATTGGCTAGGAAACGATCTAATTTTTCAAATGTTGGAACTTCCCGCCTACTTGCCCACGTATACTGTCTACCCGATAATTCAATTTCTCTAAGGTCTAAACTTTCAATAATCGCATTAAACATAAACGGCCAACGACCATCAAAATTAGCGTTATTCTTTTCCTCCTGACGTCTGATTATATTAAAGTCACCCCCAACCAACATCGGGAGTTCCTCCTTTTCACAAATACGAACCAATTCTGCTAAGAAATCTGGTTTCCGATCTGCTTGAGCCGCCCCATAAACCACAACCAAAACCCAGACAAAACCATCCAATTTATTTTTAACTTGAAACTTAGCACAAAACTCACCACTCACAACGTTCTGCACCGAAATTTCCTTCATATCAAACCCAGCAAGAATACCCCCCGAACGACCCTGTGGTGGTAACGAATACCAAGCATAATCAGCACTACCCGAAATTTTCTTTAAAAAAGGAGCAGAAAAGTTCGATCTCCCAGTCTCTAAAACCGCGGCAAAGGCTAACTTATTTTCCCTAATAGCTTCTTGAAGAGCAAAATGCTTAGCCGTATCTCCAAAACCATCCGTGTTCCAGATTAAACCTTTCATCTTTTAGCTTTTTTAATTTTTTCAATCCTAGCGCTACGCCTTTGTACCACAAGGCCAGTGCCTTTATTTTTCCCACGCCGACATGGAACAGAAACAGTCTCAGATATTAGACCCATTTGGTCTAAAGAAGGTTCATCATCCTCCTTCCCGAGATCTTCTGACAAATTAAAAGCGTTTCTCATCACCAAGCTTTGCTCACCATCTTCATCTAAATTATTTAGCGAATTTTTAAGAATGATTAGCGCTCTTGATTCTTCGACTTGTTTGATCCCATTAACAGCATTAGATACTTCAGCCGAGGACTCACCTAAAGAGACCCCCAACTTGGACGCTCTACGAACTATTTCATCATTTGGTAAATCTAAAAATGAGAGTTTACGGTTAACTGATTTACCTGAAGATCGAATGTCGTTTCGCCGCTGCGCCAACACTATTGCACGCTCCAAAGCAGTGGCATCCCCATCAACTCTAGCACTCAACCTAG
Source organism: Puccinellia tenuiflora (assembly GCA_012064385.1). Classification (NCBI taxonomy): domain Eukaryota; kingdom Viridiplantae; phylum Streptophyta; class Magnoliopsida; order Poales; family Poaceae; genus Puccinellia; species Puccinellia tenuiflora. The sequence goes on from QRDG01000496.1 coordinate 95,281, forward strand.
CGCTCGAGCGAAGCCTTGAAGCTTTTGGATCCTCTATTCCTCCATACTGAATTATATCTTCCTTGGACACATTCTTCAAAGGAGAACACCCCAGCGACTCCACATTTGGAGTTAAGTCAAAGGTAGCCTCCCTAGCCGGTGAAGAACAAAGAAAAGGAGCAGCAGGAATCTCTGCCGCGGCAGAGAAAAGTGGAGAATTCTCTGCCGCGACAGCCCTCACTGCCGTGGCTGAAAACGCATGATCATTTTCTGTCGCACCAAGCAGCCCCCCTGCAGCCTCCTCCGGCACATCATTATGAACAGCAACAACATTAGATTCACCACAAAGTGAACCATGGGTATCTTCCAACACGCTAGACACCGGACCAATGTCCGAAGGTAACAAAGTTTCTTGCTCACAGCCCTCATTGCGGTCCTCTCCAAAGGGAGGAGCCACACCGAAATCATCCCTCTGTGATTCATCAACCACCTTGTTGGCACGCCAACTTTGAAAGATGATATGCTCAGCCTCCTTAATTTGCTGCACCACAGACAAGTCTCCTGATGGCAAAGGAAACTCCTCCCATCGACCAAGACGAATATTCTCCAAACTCTTTGCCACACGGGGTGAGTAAAAAACCCCCTTAGAGACCACTTGCTTAGAACCTGAGTTCCCACTTCCATCAGCCCTTTTTCCAATTGAAGAGTTAGAGGAAACCGAATTATTGCCAATAGCCTCTCCACTCTTTCCATCCTTTGAACTTTTTCTAGTCTTCTCATTTCCTTGTCCATCGGAGAGATCATCATCTTCCCCATTAGCCCCTAGCATATCCTCATCTAATATATGTTCCTCAACCTCAAAAGTAATATCATAAAAGCCATCTTTGATAAAAACCGGCAGCTCCTTAGGGATCTTAAGCACATTGACACAGCCAATTAAGATACGTAAAACACCATGCTCCCTAGTATAAGGCATATCCACCTTTATTGTCTTACCAAGCAAAGAACCCAGCCCCCAAAGAGCTAAAAAATCACCTTTATGTCGTGAAGGAATTCCCTTCATCCGTACCCACACTTGAGGTAACCCATCCATCGGTTCAGGAGAAGCTGCCCAATCTCTCACCGTCAACTCAATAGAGGAATCAGGAACCTTAAAACTACCAAATACTTTTAGCCTATCCAATTCAGCTTTGGAAGGGAACTGGACCTTGAAAACATTCTGTCCCATTCTCAAAACCTCCCACTGATAATCATCACTCGGAACCACTCTCCGAAGTTGCCTAGCAATCTGAGGGATGGTCAATTCACCCCCTACCACAGTAACCATCGCCAAACGAGTGTTCTCATTCTTGGGCCGGTAAGATTCAGTGATAATCATCTCATAGAACATAAGATCATCACTTGCCAAGCCATGCACCAACACTTGGGGCTTGGGCGCACTTAAGAGAGGACATACCTCCGATGAGTGATCAACTTGCTCACAAATGTCACATAAAATAGCCTCACAGTCCGCTAGAACATGCCCAGCAAAACCACACCTAAAACACTTCACCTTTTCAGGTTTCTTCCCTTTTTTTGCTGCTGCTACCCCATCTTCATCTTGTTCTTCTCGACCTGTATCAGATGCCAACACCATCTTCTGCGCCACTGGCAAAAGGGCAGAAGCAATAGCCGAAGCTTGGTCTTGCGCGATACCGCTCTCCGCCGGCACAACCCTAGCAGGAGGTGCCAAGGCAGTACCATCCCCACCGGATGGTATGACAGGGGCAGTACCACGACCACCTCCGAATCGACCACGATAGCCTCTTCCGCCACCACCACGATAGCCATTGTAGCGCCCATAAAATCTGCCTCCTCCCCTGTACGAATTCTGCCGATAATCATCCGATCCAACGTTGAATTCTCCGAATTGAGGCGGTCCAGCATACCTTCCATTGAAGTTTTGATTCTGAAAACTCTGATTAAAACGGCCATCACCGTTGAAACCATGTTGCCTGTCCAGCGCCTGACCAGAGGCACCACTAGGTCCTCCTGCCTCAAAACCGCCGAGAGGTTGGTAGCCATTGAAGCCGCCACCCCTACCTTGGAATACACCGGAGCCTCGACCGCCAAAGCCGCCTCCCCGGTTGTTTCCGCCCTGACCAGCGCTGCGGTTCGCCATGGCGGCAGGAACCCTAGAGGCTGGGAAGAACGAACGAACGCGTGATCGCGATCGATCTCGGAACGAAAACACCCGAGACGACAGACTTACGTCTTGATGACCCAGGTGGTCAGTTAATTGGGCTGCGAAATTTGCTTCCGAAGAATAATCACGTTGGCCCAATGACTCTGCCGTGATTAACGGGAAACCTGAATTCGAATTCGGACCCATCGATCCAAGATTCACGCCCATGATTTTATGTCCAACCGTTACCGCAGAGGACCCACCCCTCTTGTCTCCGCCGGTGATCGCCGGAACAGCACATCGCCGACGTCTCCGAACCACTGTCCACCCTGAATCCTCCCCATCGATCACATAGACCGTGGGAGAGATCGCCGGAGCTTTAGTATTTTGGAGGAAACAGTTTTCCTCCGCCACACTCCGTAGAGTCTTATCAAAACGAACGACGCGACGATCAGATGGAACAGAATCCCGATCAAGATCGAGGGAAGGAGAGAGAGAAGGGTGGACCTCCCGAGCCGCCCACCTTTGTCGACGCCTTTTCTCTTCCCTCTTACGGAAACGCTTCGTCGGAAGATCCCTCGTCGGCGAGATCTCCGGCGTACTGCACCTGTACCGAAGGGGACGCGAGGTAGACGAAGAACCTCTAGAAACCCCTTCCTCTTCCTCGTCGCTTGACGCCGAGGCCAGCGCCCAGAACCTCCCACCCGGAGGCGAGCCAGCTCCGGCCGGCGAGTCACCACCCGAGTCGCCGCTCGAGTCGCCTCTCGTGCTCCTAACCATCACTCTCCCTTACAGTCGCCTCTCGTGCTCCCTTTTGAAGATGGATTCTGAATCGTATAATCATTTCGGCTTGCAAACTGAGACCGCAAAAGGTAAGGCACGGGAAGAAAACAGTTGATTTGCAATGAAATGTGATATAATTGTGAGAAATGGAAAACTCATGTAGCTCAGTGGGTGCCTCTTTTAAATAACAAAAATATTCCATATATTCTCCTCACAATCGATTGGATATAGGCACATACAAATCCATTTGTGAGAGCAATTAGTTAAAGCGTAAAAAATAGCATAATGATGCCTCATGACTAGGATCAGGATGGTTGTATCCCCAGCCCACCACAGTTCAGACCCTAGGTTTGACACTTGTGTATTTTATGAAGACGGGTATTGTTTTAGCAGGAGACGACACTCCCGTCGATAGCGAGCCGTTGTGGTAATTTCATCAATCTCAAGTCCTTATCCGTCGGTTTAGTCTATCAGAGGTACCAATAGGGGGTAAGGTATGTATGCGTGCGTTCATAGGGTTAGTGAACATGTGTGCATGTGAGGGTCTGTGTTTGCACTGTGTTTCTAAAAACAAAACACAGCACATAGAAGATACCCCATCCCAAGCACTACATAACAAGTATGTGACCGTCATCTACGATGAGACATAGATTTTTTTTGAAATGGGAAACAAGAGCATAACCTCCGGATTAAAACAATGCACACAGAGTATTACAAAGTTCACAAAATTTGAAGTTTGTAGTTGAAGGATTACAAAAGGTGGCTATATGTATCAGCCATCGGAACAAAATATAGCAAATCCTCTGTGCATTTGCAATCGATTAAAATTTCGTCAACCACCCTTTTGAAGATAGCCCTTATCAGTCGATTGCACCCAATCTTCATATGTTGCCGCTGCTCCACATGAAGAGGAAAGACTGCACGTGGACGTTATAAGTAGCTTTGTGAATGACCTATAAATAGTGGGGCAAATCCTACATTGTTAAATACTACTCCCTCCGTTCTTTCATATAAGGTTGTATAGTTTTTTTAACAATATTAACGCACATGCTGGGAGAAAAAATTATACGTGTCTTTTGCATGTAAATTCCCTAGGGTAACAACATTCGACTAGAGGGAAAATAGAGAAATAAAAAAATTCTCTATCCTAATGGGATTACATTCTAAATTATCGTAACAACCAAGTGATGGAACCACAATACACCGTATATTTTTAAATTTCAGCAAAAAAGTATACACCTTACATCAAGGAACGGAGGGAGTACATCATTTTGGAAATTCCAAATTTTCGAAACTAAAGCAGAAAGTCCAGCCCGTATTTGAGCTTTAGTTATCTTATCAATCACATCAAACAATTACCAAACATATTAGTTACATTTGTTGGTAGTGGTATATTAAAAAGTGAAGTGGAGTACTCGCCAAATCAAACGATAAAAATGGGGCTTGAAATAAAGAACTGCTCAATTGACTGCTCTAAGTCACAAACACCACACTTCTTGCAACCCTTATATCTCCTTTTGGCAATATTATCCTTAGGAAGAAATGCCTTTCTATAATGGAACCATATAAAGATCTTTATCTTTACAGGTACTTTTAATTTCCAAATATACTTACGCAAAAATCTAGTATGGCCATTTATTGTAGTCAAAGCCCACTTGAAGAGTTGGATCCTCTCTGAGCGATAGATCCATTGATTGCCCAAGAAGGTTCGGCCATGTAAGACACTTGTCTCCAACAACAGCTCTCCTAAATTCAGGAGAGATTGAGATAAAACATCAGCAACATAAACATTTTATTTCGTAGATATTATAAAGTGGCAGATATTGAAGAAATAGAGGAACATTATCTAACCAAGGATAGATTCATTTATATCACACTCTAATCTGATTGTTGGCCAAACGGTGTCATAAACTCTTTTTCCAATAGTTGAAGCCAAAACTCTATGACTGCCAACGGTTGATAAAAAAGATCATACATATATTACAATGCAAATTGGAGATATTTGTTGGTACAAACACAATACTAGTTCTACATAGACAAATTTACATTAAGGAAAGTGTATGGGAGGATAAGTGGCTACGTAATACCACGCTTTCGGACTAATATACAGCTTTGTGCAATATTGTTCGTCGCAAGAGAGATACTATTCTGGAATGTACATATGAATGAATATTTTTTATCGATTTCATGTACAAAGAACTTATTCGGATTTTTTTTCGTTACCAATATAAAAAAAATCTGGAAAATGAAGGTACCTCTCAAAATTAAAATATCTACGTGGTTCAGTAACAAAAGTGTCATCCTTACAAAGGATAACCATGCAAAGTACAACTGGCAAAATTACATTGTTATGTTCGTCATCATATGAGGCCATCAAACATCTATTCTTCCGATGTAAGTTACCCGATTTATATGATAGGCCATTAGGTGGACGGAGCCCCACTCCTACGTCTTCCAGCTATCACATTTTAGCCGGCTTCCACCTTCCCTAAAGTCACAGGAATGAATTATTGAATGATTTTAGAACAAATAACTAAATTAAACAAAATTTGTTAAGCTGCTCACAATGGAAAAAATAATTTGTCCGTCCCCAATATATAGGCAACAGACAAAAGTAGAAGTGATGTGGCCTTCTATGATAACGGATATTTATGTTTTCTTTCTGTTGTCAACTTTGGCAGCCCAAAAGCCCACCATCCTAGCCCATCAACACCTCCTTACTCTCTCTATTCTTTTCTCTTAAGCATCCACACTCTCAATCTCCATGAGCCAGCCCATCGCCGATTAGGCCAGCCCTAGCAGTTGCCTTGCAGGTTGCAGCCCCCTAAGCCACTCGTGGCGGTGCTCGACGTGGACCCCACATTAGTGGCTGTGGGGCCCGTGCCTACGTCCAGCACTATCAAAGGCTGCTGGATAGGGATTAGGCGCCGAGCCCTGTGCTGACCATTCTGGCCTCATCCTCGATGTTGTCGTTGTTGGAGGTGGATATGGCTGCTCTCCCACACCATCTTCCATGAGGTAAACTAGCTTCCCCGGGTTGAGTTGGAGGAGGCCAGGGTAGTACACATCTCCACCACCGAGTATGAGCTGGCAGCCACGTAGCAGGCCCTGTATCAGGCGGACCTCTATACCGACTTTGCCCACACCCTGCTCCAGCTCCAGGGCACAGAGCCACAAGCGACAACATCGTCCTCCTCCTCCTCCTCCTCGTCGTCGTCGTCGTCCTCCTCCTCCTCGTCACTGTCATTCTCGTTGTCGTCGAACTCCTCCAATGCTAACTCCGGCGGTCGGCTGTAAACAAGGCCACCTCACCAAAGGTAAATGAAATCACTAATTCTTCTTCAGTTTAGTTTTAGTTATTTATTTAGATTAGATCTATGTTACGCACTGGCTTAGGAAGTAGGACATATTTGTACACTAGTTAAGTTCTTTATTAAGATTAGTGCTTTGTACGTATTAAGTAGGCAAAGCCCTACTTACTTGTTTAGTATACTTTACTACTTTGTTTATTATGTCCTTGCATGTTAGTTTGCACAATCTAGATTATTTCTACCACATTTTTCTGTGTTTAGGCTCATAGTAATTACCTTTTAATAATTATTTGTTTCTTTGGTTTAGATGAATGTGCCTTATATACTATGTATAAATTCTTGCTTATATAGGTTGTTTTGGCTAATTCGTTGGCCCTGCAAGATTATAGCGATCATTTGACTATGTTTTACTTGTTTAATTTAGTTATTTGTTCTAAAATCATTCAATAATTCATTCCTGTGACTTTTAGGGAAGGTGGAAGCCGGCTAAAATGCGATAGCTGGAAGACGTAGGAGTGGGGCTCCGTCCACCTAATGGCCTATCATATAAATCGGGTAACTTACATCGGAAGAATAGATGTTTGATGGCCTCATATGATGACGAACATAACAATGTAATTTTGCTAGTTGTACTTTGCATGGTTATCCTTTGTAAGGATGACACTTTTGTTACTGAACAACGTAGATATTTTAATTTTGAGAGGTACCTTCATTTTCCAGATTTTTTTATATATTGGTAACGAAAAAAATCTGAATAAGTGCTTTGTAAATGAAATCGATAAAAAATATCTATTCATATGTACATTCCAGAATAGTATCTCTCTTGCGACGAACAATATTGCACAAAGCTGTATATTAGTCCGAAAGCGTGGTATTACGTAGCCACTTATCCTCCCATACACTTTCCTTAATGTAAATTTGTCTATGTAGAACTAGTATTGTGTTTGTACCAACAAATATCTCCAATTTGCATTATAATATATGTATGATCTTTTTTATCAACCGGTGGCAGTCATAGAGTTTTGGCTTCAACTATTGGAAAAAGAGTTTATGACACCGTTTGGCCAACAATCAGATTAGAGTGTGATATAAATGAATCTATCCTTGGTTAGATAATGTTCCTCTATTTCTTCAATATCTGCCACTTTATAATATCTATGAAATAAAATGTTTATGTTGCTAATGTTTTATCTCAATCTCTCCTGAATTTAGGAGAGCTGTTGTTGGAGACAAGTGTCTTAATGGCCGAACCTTGTTGGGAAATCAATGGATGTATCGCTCAGAGAGGATACAACTCTTCAAGTGGGCTTTGACTACAATAAATGGCCATACTAGATTTTTGCGTAAGTATATTTGGAAATTAAAAGTACCTGTAAAGATAAAGATCTTTATATGGTTCCATTATAGAAAGGCATTTCTTCCTAAGGATAATATTGCCAAAAGGAGATATAAGGGTTGCAAGAAGTGTGGTGTTTGTGACTTAGAGCAGTCAATTGAGCAGTTCTTTATTTCAAGCCCCATTTTTATCGTTTGATTTGGCGAGTACTCCACTTCACTTTTTAATATACCACTACCAACAAATGTAACTAATATGTTTGGTAATTAGGTGGACTTGATGGGTCACAGGAGAATATTAGTAATCGTGGGCTTTCTGGCTGTTGTTGTTGCCGATAGTGTGTTCTTAGTGTCGATTTTTTGTAATACGGCTACTTATTTTTTTTTCCTTTTATTTTATCTTTGTTCTTGCGGTTGTGTGAAATATCGGGTGTAAACTATTGTAATTTGTATCATCTTAATGCAAAATTGTAAGTTTAATAACAACAAACATCAACAAAAAATATACTTCCTTCGTCTCAAAAAGGATGTCACAGATTTGTCTAAATTTGAATGATCTACATTCAAATTTAGACAAATCTGTGACATCCTTTTTGGGATGGAGGGTGTACGAATATACAAGGACACGGTGCAAACTCCATTAGGATCAGGGTCAGGTTGACCATTTCTCAAACATATCGGTGCGTCCTGCGGCAAAATGTTGAGAGTTAAATATGTCTATTACCTTTTTAAATGACCAAGTAGACGGTCTAAGATAAGGTGTTGGATAGTCTCTTTTTCATCACAGAATCAAACACTTAGTTTTACCACGACAACTACATTTTGACGAGAAGGTTTTAATAGCATTTAGTACTCAGATATATATACATAAAGGAATTTACCGAATAATGTGACGATAGATGTGTGCATCTTGATGTGTTAACTGTCCTTTGATTTACTCTTGTTGCAGAGATTGGACGTACTTGATATCTTCTTATTTTTGTTATCCAAAACAAATAATATGTCTAATTGGAATCGGCAACCAGCTATCGAAACTTGGTGGAAACTTAAGGGTTGAAAGAACGACAAAATTTGTATTGGGTGTCGGAGACAGCAGCTGCTAGCAGCCAGCGGCAGCTAACACATGGAGTTCATTTTATTCTTCTTGAGTTTCATCCACGTATTCCTCTGAAGCATCACACATTGTGCAATCGCTCGAAAAATCTAGGCACCATCATAGAGAAGTAGGGGGAAAAACTGGAGGAATGGATCCAATATATTGAGCAAACGAAAAATCAAGAGCACATCGGTTACGACTAAAAGTGTATGAACCCAACACAATATTTATTATAGAAAAAATGGAGGTAATTACAAATATATTATACTCATATATGAACACGAGAAGAACAAAAGAAAGATCACAAATGGTATATGAACACGAGAAGAACAAAAGAAAGATCACAAATGGCCTGCGAGCACGACGCACGTCTGACCACGGCCTCAGAAGAAGTAGCCGAAGACGAGCGCGGTCAAGGACGCCACGGCGACAGCCGGGGCAGCCACCGACATGCCGGAGGAGGCCGGTGCGGGAGCTGGTTCCTGCGCAGACGCCATGCCAACCAGCGACGAGGCCACGACAGCGGTGGCGGCGGCCACGGCGAGCATCCTGAGCTTCAGAGTCGCCGCCATTTGCTTGCTCCTCGACGGGTGCTGCTGCAGCTAGATTACTTTTGTGTTGGAAGAGAGCTGAAGATGGTTGTCAAGCTTGTGCTTGGGTGGAAGATGAGAGATCATTTGGGGGGTTATATATAGTGGAATTTGGAGTTGGAGACTTCAGACTTGAGAGCCTCAACTCAGCTTGGCTTGGAAACAAAGGTTTCTGGCTGTAACCCTTCTGGCCGTGGCTGGCCGGCCAATGCTGGGTGTCATTGGCTGGTGCGGTTGGCTGCTTCGCTGGTTCTTGTTTGGGTTGGATTAATTTAGGAGCTGTTGTGTTTTGGGTCCCCAATCGTGCTGATTGCGTTGCATGTGTTTGGTTGTGTGATGAGTTGGGTTTTCTAATCAGACAGCCATGAAATGCTTAACCTGTACTACAACTGCTGTTCTCTGACTAGCTACAAGTATTTTATGGTTTATATTTAAGCTAGACATGTTTGAAAGGGTTTGATCTCAACCCGTGGAACATGCATTGTGTTTAATACTTTAATCTCACAACAGCAGGGTGACTGTGGTCCCTCTAGTTTATTTCAAGAATTCAACACTCTAGTTGAGATGGTCTAAACCTCTTAAGCTTGTGGTGTTGGAAAATTAACGATGTTATGATTAATTTTAAACTATAAATCATGATTAAACAAACATCTATTCTGTGGAATTCGAACATACTAGATATATCAAACAAAATGAATAATAACAGTAGCTTAAAAATTCAGCAGTAGTTGAGAGTTTAAATCATATAAACTCAAATTTGCGTAACCTAATTTTTATTTGTACATAATCAGCAACTTGAACAATGTATTGTGTCTTAAACGCAAGTTTTGCGTGAACATATTCCACTCAAATTCATAACAAGTATCTGGATGTCAGGAGCTAGCCTACCCAGCGGGTGGAGCATATACGTGGTATTCCATGGTCTCTACATGAGTTTACTCATCCTAGTCTTATACACTACGACGTTTAACATTATGACTCATATAGGTGTGTCCTCTCTCAAGAATGCATTGTTGGACCACATCTTTGTGAAGCATAGCCAATAGAAACACCCTAAGCCATGATGCCAACCTACCTTAAAGTGTTGAGAGTTTTGGGTTACAAATACTCTCCTCCGTTAAATTAACGAATAGATTTTTATTTAGATTCATTGGATCTTTGATCATAAAGTTAGGTTACGAATACAGTGTAACACTCATGGATCTCGTACCCATCTCTCTAGATACACTGTTTATCACATTTTGTGTTAGTCCCTTTAGAAAGGTTTCAGTCAGATTTTTATCTATTTGAACAGACGTAACAGTTATTACTTTGAAGATTCTGAATTTCTGAATAGACTAGAAATGTATGTTCATGTGTATTGAGGACTTCGCATTATCCTCGGAAATTGCACCATGACAATAAACATTTGGTTGTCAATCTTCATAAGGATAGTCGGCACTGCTTTTTTAACCACATTCACGGCGGCAACTCTCAACGAAAATCCGTGTCAACTCTCACTGAGATAAATCCGTGACTCAAAATCTTCTCAACAAAGTGAGATAGAGATACGATAGTCCCACTCTCAAAACCAATTATATAAGTATATACTCAAATATGAACACGGGAAGATCCAAAGAAAGATCACAAATGATGCGCACGTCCTCCAACGGCCTCAAAAGAAGTAGCTGAAGACGAGCACGGTCAAGGACGCCACAGCGACAGCTGGGGCAGCCACCAATGCGCCGGAGGAGGCCGGTGCGGGAGCTGGTTCCTGTGCAGAGGCCAGGCCAACCAGCGACGAGGCCACGATGGCGGTGGCGGCGGCCACGGCGAGCATCCTGAGCTTCATAGTCTCGGCCATTTGCTTGCTCCTCCTCGACGGGTGCTGCTGCAGCTAGCAAAGGTTACTTTGGTGTTGGAAGAGAGCTGAAGATGTTGTCTAGCTTGTGATCTTGGGTGGAGGAGCAGAGATCAATTTGGGGGTTATATATAGTGGAATTTGGAGCTGGAGACCAGACTTAAGAGCCTCAAGCCCTCAACTCAGCTTGGCTTGGAACCAAAGGTTTCTGGCTGTAACCCTTCTGGCCAGCCGGCCAATGCTGGGTAACACTGGCTGTTTTGGTTGGCTGCTTCGCTGGTTTTTGTTTGGGTTGGATTAAATTAGCAGCCTCGGAGAGATGTGGGGGTTGGCCAGTGCCTAGCTGTTGTGTTTGAGGTACTGGCATGTGTTTGGTTGTATGGTCAGCTGGATTTCGCATTAGACAAGCCATGGAATGCTTAACCTGTACTACAACTGCTCTTCGCTGACTATATAGCTACAACTAGGACACGGTGTATATCCGGACATTCTACGTTTCGTACACAAAATTTCGTGAAAATTTGATATTTTGTGGCTTATAGTGAAAACTCATTTTGAAGTATCCGGAATTATCTTGTTTTTACATAGGCCATTAAAAAATCACGAAACATTGTGTGCAAACATAAAATGTCTAGATGTATAGCCGATTTTAAAAAAATTGGCTATTTTAAAATACATTGAGTAGTAGGTGTATCTACACCAAAACATAATTCCCGCTACAACTACATATTTTCTAGCATTAATCCCAACTTTCGGGTTTAGAAGACCCGGACACATTTTGGGCCTAACTTTAAGGTGGACACTAGGCGTCTATTGGCTGACCGGAGCGCTAAAATCGGTCATCATTTCTACCGCCCGATACAACACATTGAATCAGCAGTAATTTTGCATTTTAGCCTATATCTTTTTTTATAATCAACCTGCAATATCTAGCTTATCCACTTAAAAGGAAGGGGTACATCGTGTTGTTGGTCACCAAGTAAAAATACCAATGTGGTGATTTATCCCATTTTTTGCAATAAAATACCGAGTATTGCGACAAAATCCCTCACACAGTATAGAAAAGTATTATTGTAACAACATCGCACCAATTTAAAAATTTGATGCTACAAAAAATTTATTGAACACCAATTTTTTCTATAGGTTCATCTGCGACAAAAATAACGAACAAACCCAACAAAAATCCCAAATGATTAAAACAAGAGTAAATTCCACTTTTTACCTCCTAATTGTGTATTTGTGATACTAATTACCCTATCTGGTGAAGAATAATCTAGATTACCCATTTTAGAAACTTTGGATCCTTTTTCTGGTGCATATCTGTTGAGAAATATGTGAGGTGATGATTGAGACTAAAAACTATCAAGATAGCAACGAGAAAATAAAAAGATGGTGAAGTGAAGGATGGACGTTATCGTTGACGACACCCTGTGATTTTTGCATATTTTGACGCGCAACATTGACTTAACATACCGGTTTGTTCTAATTTAGTTTACCAAAATAGACCACAAAATAATATATTGCAGTGGCATGGTGAGTGAGAGAGGATAGAGATAGTGCGTAGCGGAGGAGGCAGATTTGCGTCGGCGCAGGACGAGATGAAGTGTGGCGGTGGGGGCGGATTTGTAGCGGCGTGGGTAGGGAGAGACGCGAGATGGACTGGAGTGGGAGGATGGGGTGGGAGAGAGTGTGGCCGGCTTTTTTTTTACTTTCGTGGTTGATATTTGGGCTGGGTACCAGTGGCATGCCCAAACAAAACACTCCACCAACAATGACATGTGGTGTGTCTCTACTTGGCACGCCACTGGTATTTCTTTCCATTGGCCCACATATCTGGCATGTGGCTCCCAAAGAGACGGCACTGCTAGGAACTTACTGGTGGCGTGTCTGATGCAACACGCCTCGAGTAATACCAGTGATGTTTGAGATCCCCACACACCACAGGTAAACGGTTTTCTTTAAGCTATTTGCTACTAGTGATGACAACAGCAACACCTCCAACCCGAACCCTATCTACACTACTAGTAAATACAGGGGAGGCCCGACTAGGTCCGCCATCCATACTCCAAAATGGCAGCGCCGACAGAGAGAAAGAGGAGAGGCGCCCGTGGAGAAAACGTTGAAGGGAAAGGGGTGGGGGAATTAGTCTTTCCCATATTGGCGTTCTTTTCTTGAAAATCAATAACATGATAAATAGTACATGGTAGAGTTAGTACAAGGTATATTTAAAGTAGCCAATTATTCGACGATTACAGAATAAAGTCTAAAAAAACAAGAAAATGTTCGAGATATTCAAACTTTTTCTTCTTCCATGACACAATTTTGTTGTTTTCTGAAGACAGTCAAAGAAAAATGACACAGATACCTCCACAGACCTAATACCAACGAGGCTTCTCCCACAATTTTAATTTTGAGCCGCAATACCAAGGCTACGTGTATGACGCAGCTATTAAAGCGATCAACCAATATCGGCAAGAGTACCAACAACAGTACTTCAGGGAAAAGTAACGGAACAGCATGGTGGACATCACTATGGAGCCAAGGATGCGAATCACCATTGTCGAGGACGTAGCTGTCGGGACAAATATTGCGAGGATAATTCTCCTCATAGCAACCATGAGAACATTTCCAAAATTGATCTGACGAAACAAGATTATAATGACCATACCGAGATAAAATTAATCTCTGAACACCACCATTGGCGTCGGGAAGAATATCTCGTCGATAATTTGTTGTAAACGATGCCACCTCTATTGACATGGAGTCCAAAAGAAAACAATTGACAAAATCATAACATAATCTATTGAAAACACTACTTTGATTGAAAACTCCACTTTCTTCACCCCTCCTGACGCCTCCACGCTGCGGCCATGTTTTATTGGGTCTCTTTCCGTCGGTCTCACGCATATGTTGGTCTCCCCATATTGGCGTAGTGTTGAGTGTTGACCCGTGGTACACTAATGAACAAACCCTTACTCGACAAATCTTAATAGAGGCGAGCCGGGGAGTGAGGTGTCTTGGAGCCCGAGCTCCATGTAGGAAATCGGGGAAAAAATGTCAGATGGAGATAGTGATAAGATCTACAAGTATGCAAAACTTCAACTCTGAATTAGCTATATTGTAGGCTGGGAAAAAATAACAAATGGGTGGATCTGGATGATGAAGAGTACACAGTTTAATTGCTCTGTTTGTCTTTTTTATGTAGCCCAGAATACAATGGATTTTGAGTTAAAATGTAGATCTAGACATTATCTACATCTTTTATTGTTTGGTCTTTTTCAAAACAAAAAAGGACCGATTTTAAATTTTACAAAGAACGAGTTTTTTTTTTTTTTTTGAGACAGCAAAAGAACGAACTACATATAGCTCAGGCTCCATTTACACTGTTTCGCGAGCCGGGCCTATTTGAACATACGAACATTTCTCGTGGATCTGGACATTATGCAGCCCGTAAGACGGCGACGGTCGGGAACGTTGCATTGATCCCTGGGCCATACCCGTAGTCCGTTGGCACATTTGTTAACACGCGGCCTGTTGTCGTGCACTCCATATGTTTTCTCGGAGGGCTCCCGTAACTTTCCTGTCCGAACGTGTCACTGTTGATGCGATCAGCTCGTGCCCACAGATGATCCACTCTCGCGCTACGCGATTGTCCCTGATCTCATCTCTGACCTCACCTCGTGCGGTGCGGCTGCTACGAGAGAGAGAAAAAAACACACAGAGAGAGAGAGGAGGGAATCGAGCNCCGCCGCTCCGACAAGCTTCTCGCCGTCGATTTCCGGCCACCCCGACTCTCGCCGTCCGCTCCATCGCCACCGGGGTGAGTTTGCGCCTCCCCTAGACCTCCTTCCGCTCCCCCCTCCCCCTCTCGCCGCTGCTCACCGTCGCCGCGGCCGCCGCCGTCGCCGTGGTCACCACCGTCGCCACCCCGGCCTGAGCACCGGCCTGGGCCGGCCAGACAGCCGGTTGCCTCAGGCCCATGCCCGGCCTGGGCTCCGGTCTGGGCCGGCTGCCCCCGAAGGGAGCCCGGCCGGGTGCCCGGTCTGGGCTGGCCAGGAGGCTGGCCGTCTCAGACACAGGTCCGGCCTGTGGCCCGGCCTGGGCCGATGTGAGGCCGGCCCAAACAGTAAAAACAGTGAATTAACCTAAATTAAATAAAATGATAACTATTTAAATACTGGTTCAAATTTAGCAAATAATATACCATTTTGTTCAGAAATCAATACCTATCTATTGGTAACATTGCCATACTCTTTTGGTTAACTATTTTGCCTTTATTTTAAGAACTAGCATAGTGGCCCGCGCCATGCGCGGGCAACACTTTAGTTGTTGTGGATACATATTTTTATGAGTAATTGAATTATTCTTAGGCATACACACTATTAATGTTTCCTCTTACATATCAATTTAGTAACTGAATATATAATTTAGAAATAAGCAAACTGTAAATCATATAGTATAAACAATTTTACCTAACTTTATCATGGTCCAAATTTAATAATATGGTTTCATTTTAGGCATGTTGCATGTTTAAATATAAGATATATGAGGGTAATTCATTTGTGAAAATGTATGTATCTCTAAATCACAAATAGAAAAATCTGGAACTCTTTTAATTGTTAAAAGGTGTGCATTAATTATCTTAATTAATATTGGAGTGTACTTAATTATATTGTTCTATGAACATTTCCACCAAACTATCCACATATCGATATAGTAGCTTGCATTTGTAGCATGTTTCTCTGATTTTTTTAATAGAGAAAAGAATATGGGAGGAAGCCCATAAAATATAAGTAGGATTACTATATATCCACATCTATGATAAATGGAAATCAGGTGGTTGGGTTGTGTATATCTTCTTTAACAAACTCAACTTGATTTACTTACTGTTGCTTGAAAGTTTTAATTAATACACCGGCGATGACATATATTTTTTAGCAAAAGATTTTATTAGTTGATCCCTAGCAGTTATGTTTGTTCCTTTCTTCAAGTTGTCAACTCATACTTCATATTTTCCATTAGGTTTTCCGGTAGGACTTGTTTAAGTGTGTGTGACCTAGTAAGTTTTGTATTTATTTATATTACAAACAGTTATGGTCCATGACAGGTAAATATCCATATGGTGCATTCTCTCACTTTTTAAAGCTGCAGTTAAGAAAAGGATATTTGCGTATTGGAAAATGCCAGCATGAATGGTACCCACCAGTTTGTATGCTTTTATTTAAAATAATCTATGTAAAGATAAAAAAAATCATTTAAGCTTAGCTCATTTCCTTGTCTCTTTGATGGTTCCCTAAAAACATGTTTATGATTTGATCGGTCCACATATTTTGTATCGAAAGGTTTACTTAATAGATTGTTGATTTAAAAAATAGTTTTCCACTTGGTGTTGTTCCAGCTTTGTACAATGTACTAAAACGTCTTATATTCTGGTATAGAGGTAGTATATTTGGACGTTGACAACTTAAGTGATTAACCATTTACATATATTTTTTCATTAAGTTAAAAATACTTTTAATTAATTTATCTACGACAACTATCTTCCGAAATGTAGGCAGACTTCTCACATTGTACACATATTTGACCATCGATTTGCGACCAAACAAACCCGTGCAACAACTTTCTTATGTGGCCATGAAGAGTTGAAGAGCTTGCAATTTTGAGATAGTCATGATGGTTTGTCCGCTTCTCAGTTCCATTCCTTGCACAAAGTTGCACAAATTAATAAGCGCGTAATGGAACTTTAGTGGAGAAACAAAGTTCCAATATTGAAATATCTAATAATAGAATGTAACGTACAGCTTGTGGTTCACCAAGCTGGATTTTATTCAAGCTGGCACCAGTTTTCGCAAGCCTTAGATGTGACATTGGCAGTGTTGGACTCTTCTACCCATATACATACCTGAAAAAACTGAGAAGCAGCGGAAATCCACTTTGGCTCCCGGGCTCATCTGCACCCGGGTGCCTTTTCGATTTTTTTGAATTTTGAAAACGCTTCAAAAATATCTGAAAACAATTGTGCGGAAACATATTCATGTATTCAATACTCGTGTAAATTTTCGACAGAAAATACCAATTTTTGCGCCCTGTGCAAAAAAGACAAATATCTGACAGACAAAATAGGTGAACAGTCCACTATTCAAAAAGACAGATTTGTCTTTTTTACACAGGGCGCAAAAAATGATAGTTTCTGTCGAAATTTTACACGAGTGTTTAATACTTCAATATGTTCGTGTCCAATTTTTTTCAAAATTTTTCGAAACATTTTCGTATTTTAAAAAAATCGGAAACAAAACCGGGAGCATATGAGCCCGGGAGCCAAAACGCCATTCCCGAGAAGCAGTAAGTATATATGTGATTATCTATAAACCCTTCATCGTCACATTAGCTTTCGTTACGATCATTTTATCATTATTATGAATATTATTATTATTGTTGTTACATGAATATTTATCTATGTATTGGTCAAACCACTTGACCTAAAATGACATGCGTACATCGATTTATCTATACATTGACATTTTTCTTCCGTATCAGATGTCATCTCAATTATCAAGTACGTAGAGTTATAACTATTCTTAAAGAAAAAGAAAATAAGAAAAAAGTGAATAGAAAAATGGATGTGATTGCATTATCGTTCCTCTAACAATTAATAATGCATGGATGATATCCTAATTATTTTCTAGAACTATATAAACGACAATAAAAATACCCTGAAGCTTTAAAACATCAACATGATTTAGTTTTTGCATTATGAAAAATCAAGATAATATAGAGTATCAATGATTTGTAGTATCACAATATAAATTGATTTGAAAATATATCATTCAATATAGATGTCCTAAGAATCATAATCTTGTTCAATCTCATTATTATCAAATGAAATATGTGTGTCTAATTTTTTTAATGATTTCTTTTATGAATTCTCTATGAAATGGTGATCTTGCTTCCCGTAATTTATAATAGAAAATTTAAACGTAGTATAAGTCTGTTAATTATAATTACTATTTTCATTGAATTAAAAAGCAAGTTCTCTATGTATTTCTATTATTGCAAAAGGTGTGAAACCTTAAAAATATGGTATATATATGTCGTACCTATAGAAAATATCTTTGTGTACTATTTTATTCAACATATCGTCCTCCTTCTGTCTTTATAGTTGACCATTGTTTGCAGTTTGTCCTTCCACGTGACTCTTGATGATTCTGCATATATATCTACTTACTCCAGCAAAAGGACTTCAATCTCGCGCATGTTCGGCCCGTTTTGGTTGAGTACTTGATTTGTAGGTTCCATTTGGGTCTGCAGGCCAGCAGTGCAAAAATATACTCGTTAATCAAATTGTTTTTGTACATGGACAATCCACATTCATCAGCATTATTTATTAATGTTTACTCTACTCTCCAGTGTATCATCATAAATAAATTTGAAGTAATAGTCCAAAAATCTTATGCTTGTTCATCAACTTCCCACACACTGAGCACAATAGCAAAAGGGTTAAAGGATTTAGCATGGGCTTAAAATATCTCATTACTTTAATTCCTCTAGCTCCATCAACCGCTATTTTGTATTGAAAAGGAAATTTCTTTATATATAGTTTGTCAACAGATTTTTTGGTCAAGACCCCAAATTTTGAAGATCTTAGGCACGCAAGATGGATTCGTCTTTAATATTTGGCTCAAAGGTTCTGACCAGTTTGTTTCCAATAAATAGTAGATCATAGTCGCCCATGTAAAAAGAGTTTATCAGCCAAAATGAATATGGGAAAGTAAGCACATGATATGTACGGGATTGTTATACCATTTTAACCTAATCAAATTGTAATGGTACTAATAATTTCATTGTTGGATAGTTGATTATGCCCCGAAGTCTTCAAACTTTTTCCTTATTTTGCATGACTATTTTCTTCTAGCCAAAGCATCGAGAAATGTAGGAGCCATATAGGTTGAGGCTTATAAAATTGAGATGCTAATTAGTAAATTCAAAAGGTAACTACAGTATCGTTGAATTGTTGATTAGAATCAAGTGAGCAATCATTAATCATTGAGTAAAAATTAGACTGATCTTAGAAAACTGAATCAGAAAAAAATACTTTTATGTAGATGGTATGTTACGGATGTTTTACTGGAGACCCAACGGAGGAGATCCGGTGCTAGTGGTCGCTTCAGTGAGCCGATGCCGAAGGCACTGAAGCAAAATAATGGATTGTACATGTAAACCATATTCACAAGCTGGTCTACAAACATAGCCTTCACGCCGTGATCTAGTAGCTGACCTAAATAATTTATATCAATCCAAGAACTATTTCATTAAAGCTGCTGCTTGTTACAGCGAATCAGATATTTGCTTAAACATGTAATTCGGGCGTATCAAACTGTTTCTATGATTATTAAGATATAAACAAAGGTGTGTCCGTACAAGTAGGTACACATACGGGAGACCTGGATGGTTTGAGTGAATCGATGTAGCACCATGCCCCCGCTTCAAGTTGCTGGGACACTGCCTCTAGTCAGAGATTTTCTTGAACCTGCGATTTGACTGTATATATCATATTGTTTCTAAAATTAGAGAACTATAAACAAAGTCAAAAAAAAAAAATAGTAGACACTTACCATTAAGTGTCTCTAGGTTGTCCGGCTGCATCAGGCAAGTTCCTCCAATGATCGACGCCTCTGTTGCACGCCTACAAGAAGCAACCTCTCAATCGATTGATCCATCTTTTGCACAGCTACATGTCTCATGCTGTTAGGGAAATGTGCTCCTCATGCCATTAGATAATAAAAAAGAACCATTCATAAATCACAATACTGGCTTCTCTGGTGCATCAGGAATCACCCTTCAGCTATATTCAATAATAATCTAACTTAGGGTTCCATATACAACCTCTGTTCCATATTATAAACCGTTTTAGCTAACTAAATTAGTTTGCAAAACGGCTTAATATGGAACGGAGGGAGTATATGTTTTGTGCTAAATTCCAACGAACTGTTCTTCACATTAAGTATTTTCTTCTAGCCAAAGCATCGAGAAATGTAGGAGCCATATAGGTTGAGGCTTATAAAATTGAGATGCTAATTAGTAAATTCAAAAGGTAACTACAGTATCGTTGAATTGTTGATTTGAATCAAGTGAGCAATTAGAAAACTGAATCAGAAAAAAATACTTTTATGTAGATGGTATGTTACGGATGTTTTACTGGAGACCCAACGGAGGAGATCCGGTGCTAGTGGTCGCTTCAGTGAGCCGATGCCAAAGGCACTAAAGAAAAATAATGGATTGTACATGTAAACCATATTCACAAGCTGGTCTACAAACATAGCCTTCACGCCGTGATCTAGTAGCTGACCTAAATAATTTATATCAATCCAAGAACTATTTCATTAAAGCTGCTGCTTGTTACAGCGAATCAGATATTTGCTTAAACATGTAATTCGGGCGTATCAAACTGTTTCTATGATTATTAAGATATAAACAAAGGTGTGTCCGTACAAGTAGGTACACATACGGGAGACCTGGATGGTTTGAGTGAATCGATGTAGCACCATGCCCCCGCTTCAAGTTGCTGGGACACTGCCTCTAGTCAGAGATTTTCTTGAACCTGCGATTTGACTGTATATATCATATTGTTTCTAAAATTAGAGAACTATAAACAAAGTCAAAAAAAAAAAATAGTAGACACTTACCATTAAGTGTCTCTAGGTTGTCCGGCTGCATCAGGCAAGTTCCTCCAATGATCGACGCCTCTGTTGCACGCCTACAAGAAGCAACCTCTCAATCGATTGATCCATCTTTTGCGCAGCTACATGTCTCATGCTGTTAGGGAAATTGACCTGCAAGTCTGCAACGCTAGTGTACCTGGCTGCCTGCACACCTGCACGCACAGGAGAGCACGTAGGCAAATACGGCGTCAGCGGCCGCGTGTACGTGAGGAGGGCGTAGGAATACTGCGGCGGCTACAGCATGCAGTTTTTTCGGCGGCGGCGGCAGGGGCGGCCAGTATACGTGAGGAGATGCCTTTTTCGAGAGATACGTGAGGAGATGCTAGGGCATTGCAATACGAGGGTTTTTCTTTTAGGTAGACATAAGTTGAACCGGTACGGACAAAATTATTAATGGTATTGGTGGGTAATTTTCTTGAACTTAATATTGGTCGGTTAATCCATCGGTTGTTATTGTCTAGGTAGTAAAATTTATGGCCGGATGTTTCTGATTTATGTGGGATTTTCTAGACTATTTCTCTTTTTT
Organism: Puccinellia tenuiflora; assembly: GCA_012064385.1. NCBI lineage: Eukaryota > Viridiplantae > Streptophyta > Magnoliopsida > Poales > Poaceae > Puccinellia > Puccinellia tenuiflora. The sequence goes on from QRDG01000496.1 coordinate 116,624, forward strand.
CTGGTAGCCCGTCATGTACTTTTAATATATAATAGATTCCTAAAATGGTATAAATAATACATAATTTAGGAAAAATCATAACTTGTTGAATAAGTAACCAAAAATTGGGAATAAATTATCAAAGTGATCGACAAGACAATTGCTGTCAAACCAAGCTAATATCACATCATGATCACAATTTCTCTTTTGAAGTTATTCTTTAATTGATTAAAAGAATTAAATTCAATTAATTATTTAATTCACTATTTATTCATCGGTACTCGGAAAATTACAAATAAGGTACCGAAACAATCAGAAGAACAAAACCAATTTAATCATATCATGTTCATGCATATTTAAGCCACTTCTTTAATAATGTAATAATTTATAAACAATGTGGCCATTAAGTTAATATGGGGTTGTTTCCAAATAATTGCACTAATTCTTTGGCACTCCATTTAATATTGCTAGTTAAATGCATGCTATGGGTATATAATTGCATGAATTGGACATGTCATCATGTTTGTGCATTGCACTTGGCTTCGTGTGATTTATTTTGTTCTTCTATTATTGTTTGGGTAACGATAGATTCCGGAGTCGAGGGTTCCCCTATCTACCCCGACGAGCCGTACTACACGCCCCGGCAGCAAGGCAAGAGATAACCTAACCTTCTTGGCATCTAGCATCCTACTGTTTTGAAAACTTATTTTATCCACCATAATATTGCATTCGATTCATTCCGAGCACGCCTGCCAAAGGTTTTGGCCTGGGATTGATAAACCCAGTAACCTTCGATTATGTAGCATGATCGGTTGCACAAAGCTTCATTGCATAGTTCTGGGGTCGGGGCGCTACAAGTTGGTATCAGAGCAGGACTGCCTGTAGGAAACCCTTTCTATTGGTCGATGTCGAGTCTAGTTTGGAAAGTATTTATAACCTAAAAATGAGTTGTGAAAACTTTTTTAGGATTCTTTTTACTCCATCCAACTCGCTCTACTGTGATCTCTTACCTCTATTTGTTTTAAGCTTGGTGTCGAAGTTTAGGTTCTCGGGGTTGGGTTCTACCGTCCAGTGTTTGCCTCGAGTCAGTTACTTCCGTTTGCTATCGCCACGATGACGTGATGTCACCTGTGGTTGCCTAAATCTGTTTTGTGCTAGTGTCATCTTATAGCTCTATATCTGGAAGGACTCTTATGATCTATCCTAACTATTCGGAGATGTTACTAACTATGTCCTTGTTCCAAATCTTCAGAATAGCTCCCACCCGTCGTGGTAACCCAGGTGATCCTGATGCACCACCGCCACCCTCAATGGCGGAGGTCCTGATGGCCATCGAGGAGAATCGGCTGCGAAATGAGCGTCTGCTCGAGCAGTTGGTTCAACAAGGGGCTAGGAGGAACAACGACTGCAACACTCTCACCGAGTTCTTGCGATCCAAACCTCCCACTTTCTCTGAAGCTAAGGAGCCACTAGATGCTGATGATTGGCTCCGTGCCCTCGAGCGCAAGTTCGCAGCCTTGCACGTTCCGGTGGCGGAACAAGTCAACTTCGCCACCTACCTACTGAATGGAGCCGCCGGCTTCTGGTGGGAGAGCCATGTGTCGATGTTTGACGCTGGCCATGTCTTCACCTGGGCGGAGTTCCGCACCGCCTTCCGTGCGGCGCATATCCCCAAGCCTGTCATGGACCTCAAGAGGAGGGAGTTCCTGGACTTGACCCAGGGACGCATGGACGTCCAAGCCTATGGGCGAGAGTTCAACCACCTCTCGCGTTACGCCCCTCAATACGTGACAAATGATGAGGACAAGCAGTACCTCTTCCGCAAGGGGCTCGCACCTCGGCTCCGTTATGAGCTCCTACCCTTCAAGTTCCAGTCCTACCAGGAGCTTTACAACCATGCTCTCACTATGGAGCAGGGTAGGAAGGAGCTGGAGGCTTCCAAGAGGCCAGCTCCAGCTGACAACCAGAGCTCCTCTTCTTCTGAGGGCAAGAAGTGCAGGGTCTTTGTGCCCTTCAGCGCTGTGCCTCGTGCACCCTTCACGCCAAGGCCTTCAGGGTTCAGGCCACCTCTGCCTCGCCCAGCTACTTCGACCTTGGGTGCGGCTGGGAGTGGCTTCCGCCCTCAATTGCCTCCACCACCACCGAGGCTCACTTGCTTCAGCTGTGGCCAGCCGGGGCACTACTCCAGGGAGTGTCCCCAGAAGGCACCGGCTACCGCAGCACCTGCACCGGCTCCCTCTACACCAGCCGCCAAGTCCATACCCGTCAGCCGTGGCCACCTGAACCACATCTCGGCTGAAAGAGTCGAAGAGGACCCCGGAGTTCTCATGGGTACGCTTCGAATCAATGATTACCCAGCTTCAGTCTTGTTTGATTCTGGAGCATCGCATTCTTTCATATCCATAGCTTTTGCACACAACCATCAAATACCGTTTGCAAACATGGACTCCCCGCTAGTGGTCAAAACACCAGGCTCTAGTTGGCACACTAAATGGATTGCTCCGGAAGTCCATATTACCATAGGCTATTGGTCCTTTCCGTTCCAGCTGATAGCACTGAAGTCAGATGGGCTAGATGTAATTCTGGGTATGGATTGGCTAGTCAAATATCAGGCCAACCTGGACTGTGCTGCCAAGTCTGTCACCGTGATCCACCCAACCGTTGGGCTGGTGAGTTATTGGTCACCTACGTCCGCAACACCATCTGCTGCCACTCCTCTCTCGCCGGAGATTAGCCTATGCTTCCTGGAAGGAACCACCCCGCCTGAAATGCATGAAGTTGCTATGGTGTGTGATTTCCCCGATGTTTTTCCGGAGGAATTGCCTGGCATGCCACCTGATCGCAGTGTGGAGTTTGTGATTGAGTTGGTTCCGGGAACCGCCCCAATTTCCAAAAGGCCCTACCGCATGCCAGCGAAAGAGCTAACTGAACTAAAGAAGCAACTTGATGAGCTACTAGAAATGGAATTCATCCGGCCGAGTAGCTCACGTTGGGGCTGCCCGGTCATCTTTATCAAGAAGAGGGATCCAAATGTTCCTCGGCTGGTTGTTGATTACCGCCCTTTGAATGCGGTGACCATCAAGAACAAGTATCCCATTCCTCGAATAACTGACTTGTTCGATCAGCTAGCTGGTGCAACAGTATTCTCCAAGATGGATATGAGGTCAGGCTATCATTAGATCAAAATCCGAAAGGAGGATATTCCGAAGACGACTTTCACTACCCGTTACGGGTTATGTGAGTACACCGTCATGTCCTTCGGCCTCACAAATGCTCCGGCTACATTTATGAGGCTAATAAACTCCATCTTCCACGAGTACCTCGACAAGTTTGTCATAATCTACATCGACGACATCCTTGTCTACTCCAAAACCGAAGAAGAACATGCTGAGCATCTTCGGCTAGTTCTGACAAAGCTTCGAGATCACCGCCTCTATGCCAAGTTCTCCAAGTGTGAGTTTTGGCTGAAGGAGCTCATTTTCCTAGGTCATGTGGTGTCAGCTGCTGGAGTAGCGGTGATACCTAACAAAATTCAGGCAATCCTGGATTGGCCTACTCCCAAGTCCGTCAAAGACATCCGTAGCTTCCTTGGGTTGGCGGGTTATTACCGCCGATTCATCGAGGGATTTTCCAAGATAGCCAAGGCACTGACTGACCTCCTCAAGAAAAAACAAACAATTTGTGTGGTCAGACAAAGCTGAAGAGAGCTTCCAAACTCTCAAGGTCAAGCTCACTACCACCCCGGTGCTTGTCCTTCCTGACACCCACAAAGACTTTGTCGTCTATTGTGATGCATCACTCCAAGGCTTGGGCTGTGTTTTGATGCAAGAAGGCCATGTGGTAGCCTATGCTTCCCGACAACTCAAACCACATGAGCAAAACTATCCAACTCATGATCTGGAGCTTGCTGCCGTGGTACATGCTCTGAAGCAATGGAGGCCCTACCTGTTGGGCAACCGTTGCGAGATCTATTCTGATCATCAAAGTCTGAAGTATCTCTTCACCCAGCCGGATCTGAACCTGAGACAGAGAAGATGGTTGGAATTAATCAAAGACTATGATGTGACCCTCAATTATCAACCCGGCAAGGCCAATGTCGTGGCCGATGCTCTGAGTCGCAAGGCCTATTGCAACACAGTTATGATTGAAAAGGCTCAACCTGCTCTCCATGAGGAATTTGCTCGATTAAATCTGGAGATTGTTCCCTCCGGATATTTAGCTAACCTCGAGATAAAATCCACTCTTGAGGATGAAATCAAGGCCGCCCAGCAAAATGATGCTGAAATCCTCGAGATCAAAGAGAAAATAGCAAATGGAAAAGCCAACTATTTTTCTGTTGATGACAACGGTGTTGTCTACTTAGGTGACCGTCTAGTGGTGCCCAAGAGTGGGAACACAAAAGAGTTGATCCTCTAAGAAGCTCATGGGTCACCTATCTCTATTCATCCGGGTAGTACCAAAATGTACCAAGATCTTCGCCGTCAATTCTGGTGGTCTTGCATGAAGCGCGAGATCGCCGAGTATGTGGCTGAATGCGACGTCTGTCGCCGAGTGAAGGCTGAACATCAAAGGCCAGCTGGTACCCTTCGCCCCATAGCCATTCCCGAGTGGAAGTGGGATGAATTTGGTATGGATTTCATCACCGGCTTTCCAAGATCACCAAAGGGTAACAATGCCATTTGGGTAGTCATTGATCGTCTATCCAAGGTCGCCCATTTCCTCCCCGTTCGCGAGGATATCAACTCCGTTAAACTGGCGGACCTGTATATGGATCGGATTGTTCCCTTGCACGGGGTTCCCTTGAGGATCATCTCAGACCGTGGTAGTCTGTTTGTGTCCAAATTTTGGCAAAGCTTCCAAAAGGCTCTCGGAACCCGCCTCAACTTCAGCACAACCTATCATCCTCAAACCAACGGTCAGACTGAAAGGGTGAACCAAGTTCTTGAGGACATGCTTCGGGCATGTGTCATCTCCTTCGGTAAGGGTTGGAAAAAATGCCTCCCTCTCACCGAGTTCTCCTACAACAACAGATACCAAGCCAGTTTGCAAATGGCTCCCTTTGAGGTTCTATATGGGAGAAAATGCCGAACTCCTCTAAATTGGTCTGAAACCGGAGAGAGGCCACTCTTCGGTCCTGATGTGATCAATGAGTCCGAGGAGAAAGTCCGTATTATTCGGGATAATCTCAAGGCTGCTCAATCCCGGCAGAAAAGCTATTATGACAAGCATCATCAGGAGGTTCACTATGAAATTGGTGATAAAGCCTATCTTCGAGTCTCACCACTAGCACAGAAAAGCTTACCCGTGGCGCACCAAAATGGCTTACCCGTAGCGCAGGGGCCTGCGCCACGGATTGCCACGCCACGGGTAACAAATTAGCCATGGCGCAGGTGACTCGGTGCGCCACGGGTAAAAAATTAGCCGTGGCGCACCGCTACACCCTGCGCCACGGGTAACATGCGCCACGGGTATACCTATATGTGCGCCACGGCTATGGGTACTAGGAATTAAAAAAAAAATAGCCGCCGCCGCCCGAGGGCCGCGTGAGGGGGCAGGGCTCCGTTCATGGAGATGACTCGCCGGGCGCCGCCGACACGAGCCAGCCGGCTGCAGGGGCCTTCCGACGCAGGGGGCTCCGCTTGTGCAGGTACGCGGAGCAGAAGCGTTCGAGGTTGCCACAAGAGCCGGGGCGGGTGACGGAGGTCAAGCGCGCAAGGACTCGAAGGAGCTCGAGGTTGGAGGTGTCGGGTGCGGAGAAGCTCGGTTGAAGCGCGGTGAGGAAGCCGGGTGTCGGACGAGCACAGGGAAGAGCCGGAGGAGAGGACGGTGATGACGTGGGGCCGTTCCGGCTCCGGCACTGTGGCCACACTGGAGGACCAGCTGGGCGTGCGTGGGGATGTGCAGCTTCTCTCCTCGGCATGGAGCCTGCCGGAGCACGGAGAGGGAGGAGACAAGGAGGAGCAGGAGTTTCTCCGGCGAGCCAGGGCCATGGTGGCGTAGGCATGGGACGTGCTGGTTGAGGAGAGGATGGAGAGAGAGATCGAAGAGAGGATGGAGGATGGAGAGAGATCGAAGCCAGGGATCGTGCTAGGAGAGAGAGAGCGTAGCGAGAGACACGTACGGTGGTGTGCACGTCGTACATGTGCGGTTGTTTTTTCCCTTTGCGTGTTGTGTGCCATGTCATCAATCCAGAGCAACCTGCTACCAGCCAATCAAATGCTTGTATTCCCTAGCACGCGGATAGTGTGTTTCTTCTAACCAATAGGAAGCGAGGTGCATTTTCTACTGTTTTTAGGTGACGCACATAGGAGTGGCGCATCCAAATTTGATGCGCCACGGGTATGTGTTGTCCAAATTTTGCAACCGGGACTGTACATACCCATGGCGCACCGATAATATGCTGCGCCACGCATATTTAACTAGCCGTGGCGCATATTATTTTGGCACGCCACGCGTATTTGTGCACAGGCCGGCCGGCCAGGGTCCATCTTAGCCGTGGCGCAAAGGAAGAGATGTTGCGCCATGGCTAAGTGATTACCCGTGGCGCAGGTTGCACTATTGGGCCACGTATACTTAGCCGTGGCAAACGCACTTTACGGTGCACCGCGACTAGTTGGCTTACCTATAAGCCTTTTCCTGCTAGTGCACCCCTCCGAGGCGTTCGTCGCTTCGGGATTAAGGGCAAATTGGCACCTCACTATGTTGGTCCTTTCACCGTCCTAGCCAAGCGAGAGATCTCTCCTATCAACTCGAGCTACCCGCCAACTTCCCGGATGTGCATGATGTGTTTCATGTCTCCCAACTCCGGCGTTGCTTTAAGGATCCAATCTGTGGTGTTGATCATGAGGTGTTGGATATCCAAGAGGACTTGAATTACCGTGAGCATCCTATCCGCATATTGGATGAAGCGGAAAGGAAAACCCACAACAAGACCATCAAGTTCCTATAAATTCAATGGTCTAACCATTCCGAAGAAGAAGCCACTTGGGAGCGAGAAACTAGTCTTTGACAGGAATATCCCACCTTCTTCACTCAAGCCTAGAATCTCAGGACGAGATTCCTGTAAGGGGGGTAGAATTGTAACAGCCCCAGCTTCGTACTGAAAAATACGAAGAATTTTTCCACTTTTGCATCCTTGTTTGCATCATGGCATCCATTTGAAATTGCTAATTCTAACTATCCACTTATGCAACCAACTAAAATGGGGAAGCCAACATTCTCCAACTGCACACCAAATACAATAGTTTAACTTGTCAACCAATTTGTTCTTGGACTTCCAAATTGTTTAGGAAGTTCCAAGTGAACATTTTATAACAAATTCTCAAATTCCAAATATTGCCAAATGAGAAATGAACTTGAGAATCCAAAATTGGTTTAATTCAATTCCATTTTTGAAACCAAGTTAATCTTTCCCAAAAATTCAAAATAAAATCATGGGGAGCTTCAATATTATTGTGAGAGCCTCCATGAATATTTTCATTATTTTTGGAAGTGCTTAAATACTCCAAATAAATATATTTTGGAAATTATCAAAAATGGCTATAATTAGAGCCTGTTAACAAAGGTGGTCCAAAACATTTTATTTTGGGGCACAAATTTTTGTGGAGCTTCTAGGTGTTATGGGGAGCACACCTGAAATTTTGTGGAATTTTAGAAAATGTCTAAATGCCCCAATTAAAATCAACAAGTTGCTGTTGGACCTTTTTGTAATTACAAGAAAATAGCGCCAGGGTTTTTTTCGCAAACCACCGTCGCCTTCTCCTGTCGCCACAGTGCGAGGCCGGTGTCGCCATGCCGCCACGCCTCGCCCCTGCCCATGCCGCGCGCGCCGTGACTTACTGGAGGATAAGGAGGACCCGACGCTTCCCACCTGCTCTCTTCCCCTCGCCCCCTGTTTCCCTTCTCCTCTCCCCTCTCTATCCTCCCCACGGACCGGAAGCTATGCCGGAGCCGCCGCCAGCCCCTCCGAGCCTCACCGCCGTTGTAGACTTCCCCGAGCGAATCGAAGCGGTGGAGAAGGACCGCCGCGTCGCCCTCTACCTCCTCGCCCGAGGAATCGACCCGGGGTGCTGTCCTTAGCTGTCACCGTCCGCGTTTTCGTCCGTGCCGGCCGCTTCTCCGACAAGCTTCTCGCCATCGATTTCCGGCCACCCCGACTCTCGCCATCCGCTCCATCGCCACCGGGGTGAGTTTGCGCCTCCCCTAGACCTCCTTCCGCTCCCCCTCCCCCTCTCGCCGCTGCTCACCGTCGCCGCGGCCGCCGCCGTCGCCGTGGTCACCACCGTCGCCACCCCGGCCTGGGCCGGCCAGACGGCCGGTTGCCTCTGGCCCATGTCCGGCCTGGGCTCCGGTCTGGACTTGCCGGGAGGCCGGCTGCCTCCGAAGGGAGCCCAGCCTGGTGCCCGGTCTGGGCCGGCCAGGAGGCCGGCCGTCTCAGACACAGGTCCGGCCTGTGGCCCGGCCTGGGCCGATGTGGAGGCCGGCCCAAAAAGTAAAAACAGTGAATTAACCTAAATTAAATAAAATGATAACTATTTAAATACTGGTTCAAATATAGCAAATAATATACCATTTTGTTCAGAAAATCAATACCTATCTATTGGTAACATTTCCATGCTCTTTTGGTTAAATATTTTGCCTTTATTTTAAGAATTCCTAAAATGGTATAAATAATACATAATTTAGGAAAAATCATAACTTGTTGAATAAGTAACCAAAAATTGGGAATAAATTATCAAAGTGATCGACAAGACAATTGCTGTCAAACCAAGCTAATATCACATCATGATCACAATTTCTCTTTTGAAGTTATTCTTTAATTGATTAAAAGAATTAAATTCAATTAATTATTTAATTCACTATTTATTCATCGGTACTCGGAAAATTACAAATAAGGTACCGAAACAATCAGAAGAACAAAACCAATTTAATCATATCATGTTCATGCATATTTAAGCCACTTCTTTAATAATGTAATAATTTATAAACAATGTGGCCATTAAGTTAATATGGGGTTGTTTCCAAATAATTGCACTAATTTTTTGGCACTCCTTTTAATATTGCTAGTTAAATGCTATGGGTATATAATTGCATGAATTGGACATGTCATCATGTTTGTGCATTGCACTTGGCTTCGTGTGATTTATTTTGTTCTTCTATTATTGTTTGGGTAACGATAGATTTCGGAGTCGAGGGTTCCCCTATCTACCCCGACAAGCCGTACTACACGCCCCAGCAGCAAGGCAAGAGATAACCTAACCTTCTTGGCATCTAGCATCCTACTGTTTTGAAAACTTATTTTATCCACCATAATATTGCATTCGATTCTATACCAGATTTGGTCAATACTAGAGTATCCTATGAATGCATGTTTTCCCCGAACCATCACATGCTCCCCCTCCTATGAACCATAGGCTTGATGTGTTGGCCGGTGACAAAGATATAATTGTTGTAACTATATGCTTAGCCATGCTTAGTCAAATGCTATATGTCCGTTGATTTAATTCCATAATTATTGATGTTGATGGAATGTTTCGGACATGGTGGTTATCGTTGGTACTTAATTAAATTGCTAAAAGGCTTGGATGAGTTGCCATCGGGGATGGTGTTTTGCCTCATTCTTGCCGCCTAGGCCGAGAGTGCTTTTAGCTAGAACCAAGAACCGAGCGTGCTGCCATTGGTGGGGGTATGGGCTCCTTACTAACTGAATAACTTGTGCGGGCGTATCCAAGGGTTCTCTAGTTTGCTATTTCCATTTGCGTGTGGGTGTGTGTGTGGAAAAAGAGATGATGAGGATGATGGTGTTTAGGACGTGGCGATGGGGGCAGGGGCTGAAATAGGCTGGGTAAACTAGTCCTGTCGCCACAGATGACTCTTGGATAGTCTCATGCGAGGTAAAGGTTTAACCGCGCCCACTCGCCGGCCTTCCTCGGAAGAGGGCCAATCAGGTGAGCCGGACGGTACCAATGGGTAAATTAGTACACCCCTGCAGGGTAAATCTTTTCGAAAAGCCGTGTCCACGGTTATGGACAAACTCTTGGGAAAGGCGGATTAGCTCATAGAAAAGTATAACCTAATTAATTAAAACTTGGCAGCTACAGGTTGCAACTCAACGTGTGTTTAAAAGGTCCATTTCCTCGAGGGTGATTCGAGGGAGTGCCTTGGTGGAGATGAGATGTTTCTGGTTACTAATGGTTCGATGAGAACCAAAGAGGAAAGCTTACTCTCTTATCCCCTTTATGAAAAATACTCTGAGTAGTCGATGCCATGGGTCATTTTCATCTCTTTAATTGAAAAATAGCTTTATGCAAAATAGCTACTATACAGCTTTAGAGCCTCCGTCATCATTGGGCCTATATCGCCCTACTAAACTTGCGAGTACGTCGTACTTAGTCTCTCTTTGCTGCCTTTATTAGTTTGTTTCAGAGGAGGGCGACACCGAGCACACAGGTGGGTTCTTCGTGGACGTCGACGAGTAGTTCGGGGTTCCCAGGTGGCAGCTTGGGACCGTGGAACAAGCTGGCTGGGGTTGTTTATGTGTAGGCCTCGTAGGCCCTATATTTGGATCTTGTTGTACTAGACAACACTACTTCGCTTCCGCATGATGTACTGCTGGGTCTGTGACCCCTTTTGTGTGTAATATTTGTATCTTTCTCATATATGAGTTGCTATATGAATCTTTGTGTCGTAGAGTCTGTGATGTGCCAGTTGTTCCACAAGTCTTGATCTCTTTATTATGCATGATAGCTATGTCTGAGCTTATGGCATGATCGAAGTATTGCGTGCCGATGATCCATTCCAAGCACGCCTGCCAAAGGTTTTGGCCTGGGATTGGTAAACCCAGTAACCTTCGATTATGTAGCATGACCGGTTGCACAAAGCTTTATTGCATAGTTCTGGGGTCGGGGCGCTACAAGCGCCCTGAAGGTCGTATGGGCACCTGTCCTCCTCATCCACCTCGGCGGCCACCCAAAGATAAGTGCCTACAGTCTCGAAGACAATGAGCTATGGAAACGACACACTGTAACCCTGGTGTCTCAGGTCAGTATCGCCTTGTACGTCTTTTGTAAGTCGTGGTCTGGCGAGAAGACACTGCTGACGAGGCTAGGACTCGGCAAATCCCTGGGTCAAGTACCCCGGGTTGATTGAGGGGAAGAGAGATGAGCGCTGGTGATCACGACGGCTAACAGGCGAGGCGTTTACCCAGGTTCAGGCTCCCGGAGGATAAAACCCTACTTCCTGCTTGTCTGGTATTGATGTTGAGTGTGGCTACAATGGCGAGATGGCAATCTCGCTAGGGTTGAGATGGCGGCTATGAGTGTATGCGTTGGCGTTACCCTAGACGAGGGGACCCTCCTAGCCTTTATATGATAGGCTAGGTCTCGGGTGAACGGTGCCGATGGCACTTACAGGATGAACGAAGCTGATGACCTAACGTGGACTATCTTGGGCCGCACGTCGTCCTCCTTGGGCCTTCCTTGAGCCCTCGTCATAGGGTTGATGGACTTGGCGTGACCCAGGTATCACCACCGTGGGGTAGTCAAAGAGTAACCCCACGACAGTAGCCCCCGAGTGCTTAGTCGAATCGTAGAGTCGGGTAAAGGACTCCTTCCTTCTGGGCACGCCACCAGGTTCCTGAAAGGAACAAATAAAATTGGTCGACTCCGGCCGTTCAGGGCTTATGGAGGATTCCTTAGTTGAAATATCGACTGCAGGGTAAAAACTGAGAGTATTGCTTTGGTCGGTGATTTTTCGACCGCGATTGTTCTGAATCATTCGGGAGCGCGAACAACGCTCCCGATGGGAGTAGCCCCCGAGATTAAGCTGAATTGCTTGCAATTGAGGTTAAACTCAATTTTTCTTCAGTCGAAAAGCCCGCTCCCGATGGGAGTGAAGAAGGGACTCGAATTGATGGAGTCGCAACTTGCTTTGCGTGACTTACTTTGTACTCGGCCGGTTTGGCTTACTGCTTAAGTTTTGCTCAGCTCGTGGAGCTTACTGTATTTCTTCTTCACTCGAATGGATTTGTCGAGTCTACTCACCTCTTAGAGCTTACTGTATCTTTGTTGCACTCGAATGAACTGTCCGGGTGCTCCATCAGCCCATTGGCTTACTTGCTACGCCTCCGCAGGTGACGTCAGCGCTGACGTTTTCGGCGCGCTCTGCGTCCGATGGGACGTGACAGGGTGGTCCCAGTGTCAGTATTTGACTGATTTGACCGTTGGGCGTGAAAATTTCGCGGCGTGATGATGGCGCCTCGATTTCTGCGCGTAGTGGGCGGCGTGGGCGGTGACGGTTGGCATCTCTGCGCGACACGTGGACGGCCAGATGAGGTTGTGGAAAGCAGTTTCGTGGGGAACGGCTAGGATGAACTGACCCTGCAGTATATATTTTTTACCGCGGTGGGGAGCAGTTTATCCCATCCCCATTTCGCCGTCGTCTCCACTGCTCTCTCCTCCATTGCTGCTCCTCTGTCAGATTCTTCTCCACCCTCCATGAGCAAGGTCACGATGAAGAGGGGGAAGTCTGCCGCCGGTGCCACCGCCGCCGCCGAGGCTAGCGTGATGAAGAAGCCCGACGGCGATTGGACGAAGTCGTCGGTGAAGAAGGCCGATCTCGAGGCCCTCCGCGCGCAGGGACTGCTACCGCCGGCGGACCAGGCGGCGGTGCGCGCTCCAGGGAAGGAGGTATTTCCTGCCCCTCGCGAGGGGGAACGCGTGTGCTTCGTGGATTTTCTTCCGCGGGGTTTCGGGTTCCCCCTCCACGATTTTGTTCGTGGGCTCCTATATGCTTATGGGATTCAGATCCACGATCTGAATCACAATAGCATCTTGAGCATCGCGAGCTTTATCGTGCTCTGCGAGTGTTTCCTGGGCATCGCACCCAACTGGATGTTGTGGAAGTCGTTGTTCCTCGTCAGGAGGAACGTGGGGAAGAGCAGGCAGGTGTACCTGGTGGGCGGCTTCGGCATCCAGGTGCGTGGCGACACCGCCTACTTCCAGATGAAGAAATCCGACTCCGTCCAAGGCTGGTGGACGAAGTGGTTCTATGTCAGGTGCGACCAGGAGGGGCTTCCTGTCTTCGCGGCTGATCGCGAGTTGCGAAAGACGAAGGCATGGGCGCACCCGCTGTCGAAGGAGGACAGGGAGGCGACTCAACCCTTGCTGGCGCTTCTCCGTAGCCTGCTGAAGAGCCTTAGGCGCGAGACAGGTGGGGTGCATCTCATTGCCACTCCGCGCTCGCGTCCACCCGATGTGGGCGCTTGAGCACGGCAATGAACTCGACGATGAAGAAGTTGAATCGAAGGTGAGGAGCATCACCAGTCAAGTGCCCGGCCCAGCTGTATGGGCCGAACAACCCTATGCCTGAGGTAAGCTTCCTTTTGTTTTGCTTCTGTCTTGTATGTTCTGTCGAAATCTTCTTTTGTCTGACCCGAATTTTTTGACAGGGTCGTTCCAGCTTTGTCAGCCTTCCTCCGTTGATGGAGAATGGACCTCATGAAGAGGCAGAGTTCCCTAAGGATGAAGAGGTTGATGACGATGAAGTTCCCTCCGCCACCTCTCGGAGTGAAACCTTGGAGGAGGATGACGAGGATGAGGAGCCGCTGCTGAAGCGGCAGAAGCGAAAGAGTGGCGAGTCTGCTTCGGCTTTGTCACCCGCAAGGCAGGTGGAGGTGGAGAACGTGGACGAGGCGAGCGAGTCATCTTCGGGCGCGAGGCGCGCGGATGGCCTGGCGGAGCCTCTGTTCATGCCTCCTCTCGAGTCTGTGCCGCCAACTGAGTTTGCGAGGATGCCCTCCGTCTCCCTGGGGAGTGAAGCTGATGTGGATGTCACCAGGTAAGTTGCGTAAACATTGCCGTGCTTTTTGCTGAGTGTGCTTTTTGCCTTGCGAGTCCTTGAATTGAGTTATCTTGTCGCAGCGACCGTACTGGCGCTGTTGGTTCTTCGCCTCCAGAGATGGAGCACACTTCTGCTCCCGTGTTCGAGCAGACTGCGAAGACGACCGAAGAAAAGCCGCAGGCGGGTGACGCTTTGACCTTGAAAGCTTCGGCCTCCTCCGTGCCAGAGAAAGCAGCTGATGCGACCCTGGTGGACGCTGGGTTGCTTGAACATGTAAATGTCCCTTAACTCAGTCTGTAACATCTGTATCGGGTGCGCGAACAGTGCTCCCGATGGGAGTAGCCCCCGAAAATGTGCGTGAATAGAATAGTCGGGCGCAGATTGATGTCTAGTATTTCCTGCAGCCGTATTATCGCCAGCAGATGGAGGGAGCCGCCACCTTCGTTCGCATGGAGCAGGAGAGGAATCAACTCCGCATTGCTCTGGAGCAGGCGAAAGGTGAGTGTGGACCCTTGCGTTCGAGGGGTGCTTCGACTATCTTCATTGTTGACTTTACTCCGGTGATCCACAGCGAGAGGGAGAGCATGGCGAAGCGGGTCGCGGAGCTGGAGAAATCACTGGTTGAAGCCCAAGAGCGTGAGCGAACCCGGGATGATCTAGAGAAGACCCAGGTTGAACACTTGCTCACACTCGCCGATGCTATTGGAAGTAAGTATCTCGGCCCATTGCCTACTTTGCTTTTTGTCGACTGCGGAAGCCTGACGGGTGTGGGTTTCTTTTGGAGCAGAGACTTGCGGAGGTGCTCCTCCAGAAGGAGCTTCCAGTGCCAGTGTCGGCTTGACAGAGGCTGTTGGCTTCATTGACCGCGTCTGCGCGTATGCTTCGACGGTGCTGCAGAAGTCGACAGGCGCTTTGGCGACTGTGCACCAGAGCATCTTCCCCCGCCAGCTACCGCCGGTCGCTGTTGACGCGCTTGCGGCTCCGTTTGGAGACGACGCGACCACCATGGCGGACTACACGCGTGCACAGACGGTACGCGGCTCAGAGCTCACTTTCCAGCTGCTACTTGGTCACCAAGTCGTAGGTGATTTTGAGAAGGTTGTCAGCGACTTCCCTCGGAGGCCTGATGGCAAAACCGCGTCCCTTAGCGGCGTGAAGGCGCGTGCGAGCCAGCTGGCTGCGAAGTTGATTGCCACCTTCGAGAAGAAAATCGCTAAGGCTGCAGAGTTGGCCGCTATGAAGAACCGTTCTCAGTCGGAGTCTGTGATGTAGACTCCTTTATTTTAAGATTCTTCTACTTTTGATCTTAGTCTGTAATGAACCCTATAGTTTGCGGGTCTTCTGGCCGCGAGCATGCTGATGTTAAAATGTGAATTTATGCCTTCGAGTCTTCTGTCGTATTTATGCTAGACTGAATGTGCTCTTTT
Source organism: Puccinellia tenuiflora (assembly GCA_012064385.1). Classification (NCBI taxonomy): domain Eukaryota; kingdom Viridiplantae; phylum Streptophyta; class Magnoliopsida; order Poales; family Poaceae; genus Puccinellia; species Puccinellia tenuiflora. The sequence goes on from QRDG01000496.1 coordinate 131,869, forward strand.
CCTTGCTTGACACTGTCGAACTTGGCAGTCTGAGATGGGCGAGGCTCCTGAGGTCGCTGAAACTACTGGTGCGGGTGAGGGTGAGGAGGAGGACACCTCTTCGGCTGCACCCACTCGCCGTCGCCGTCGAACTCCTCCAGCTCCTGCGCGAAGTGTAAATGACCAGCGAGTGATCACCTTCATGAGAAACAAGATTGTTGAGCTCGAGTCGAAGCTGAAGGTTGCCGAGTTGGAGTTGGAGCGCTTGAAGTCACGGCCCGCTGCGCCGTTCTCCCAGCGTGAGGAATTCCTTCTTGGCCAGATAGACTTGATCAGTCGACAGCTGCAAGGTTGGGCTTCTAGCGCTTTGCTTCGGCTTCTTTATGCTTTCACTGTTCTAAGTGCTGGGTCTTGATGCAGATGTGAATTCTGACTGGAAGGCCGAGCAGAGTCGAGTTGACGAGCGGGTGGAAAAGGAGGCCGCCAGTGACTCACCCGAAGCGCGTACATTTTGGTCGAACAAATCCAAAGGCAGTGTACTGGCTAGAATGCTGGATCGCACATGGCGGGCTGCTTTGCTCCTGAAAGGTTGTAGAAAAACCCTCTTGCAGGTCAACAAGGTGTACTTTCCGCACAACGAGCAACCTAATGGACTGGCTGCGCTGCTGGAGAGATTCCGCGAAGGCAAGGCATTGAAGGAAGTCGTGCATGCCCAGCTTGTTGGCGGGGCGAACGTTGCGCTGGCGTACGTTCGAATGCACCGGCCTCATCTTCCCTTGGACAAGGTGCTTGACAGCTTGCCTGGAACAGATGACTACAGCCGATACCCTTGCGGCTGCAGCGTCAGATGATTCAACAGGTCCAGAACTTCAGTGAGCAACTTGTAGGGCCACTCGATGCGCCAAAGGATGAGCCTGTAGAGTAAGACTACCAGATTGCTGTTGTGTAGCATTAGTTTGTAAAAGATATTTTTCCCAAGTGGGAGCATGAGTGTATGTATGCCGAGGTGGGGGTAGCCCCCGAGTGAGTAAATTGTATCTTGTAGGCTTCTGTAAACCTGTATGGCGCAGCCCCCGAGCGGATCGAGTGCGGCCGAGGTGTGTCGAGTCAGGCCTGTGCGGCGCAGCCCCCGAGTGCTTCGAGTGCGGCCGAGGCGTTTTCGAGTCAGCTCTGTGCGGCGCAGCCCCCGAGTGCGTCGGGTGCGGCCTAGGATGTTGACTTAGACCTGTACGGCGCAGCCCCCGAGTGCGTCGGGTGGTGGCCGAGGATTTTTCGAGTTAGCCCTGTATGGCGCAGCCCCCGAGTGCGTCGGGTGGCGACCTAGGTTGACTTAGACCTGTACGGTGCAGCCCCCAATTTCGTCGGGTGGCGGCCGAGGATTTTTCGAGTCAGACCTGTGCGGCGCAGCCCCCGAGTGCGTCGGGTGGCGGCCTAGGTTTTGACTTAGACCTGTACAGCGCAGCCCCCGAGTGATTCGGGTGGCGGCCGAGGATTTTCGAGTTGAACCTGTATGGCGCAGCCCCCGAGTGCGTCGGGTGGCGGCCTAGGTTGACTTAGACCTATACAGCGCAGCCCCCCGAGTGGTTCGGGTGGCGGCCGAGAATTTTCGGGTTGGACCTGCATGACGCAGCCCCCGAGTGCGTCGGGTGGCGGCCTAGGTTTTGACTTAGACCTGTGCAGCGCAGCCCCCGAGTGATTCGGGTGGCGGCCGAGGATTTTCGAGTTGGACCTATATGGCGCAGCCCCCGAGTGCGTCGGGTGGCGGCCTAGGTTTTGACTTAGACCTGTACAGCGCAGCCCCCGAGTGGTTCGGGTGGCAACCCAGGATTTTCGAGTTGAACCTGTATGGCGCGGCTGTGGCGACCTAGGTTTTGACTTAGACCTGTACAGCGCAGCCCCCGAGTGGTTCGGGTGGCGGCCGAGGATTTTTCGAGTTGTACCTGTATGGCGCGGCTGTGGCGGCCTAGGTTTTGACTTAGACCTGTACAGCGCAGCCCCCGAGTGGTTCGGGTGGCGGCCGAGGATTTTTCGAGTTGAACCTGTATGGCGCAGCCCCCGAGTGCGTCATGTGGTGGCCTAGGTTTATGTTGTTTGCTGATGAAGGTAAAGGGAGAGCTTGTTCCTCAAATCACTTTATTTACTTTTGCGAGCAGGCCGCCTCATTAAAACCCTTCCAGTCCCCTCGGGTACCCTGGCGAGGGAAAGAGTGCGTCTGAAACCTGCCGCTTATTAACATTGTACTGTTAAAATTGGGGTCGATCAGGCGTAGAAGCGGCGCAGTTGCGCAACGTTCCACGGGTTGTTGCAGACTGTCCCTGTCGGGGATATGGGACACGGGTACCCGCAAGGAGGATCAACGAGGCCCACCAGGAGGAAGCCCAGCAGGCCGACTCCATAGTCAGATTAGGAAAAGGACTCACCTTGCCAAATTGTAATAGATTAGTAGTGTCCTACAAGGACTCGACTTGTATTAGATTAGCAGTGTCCTAAAAGGACTCAACATGTAAGCCGGCCTCCTCCACCTTTATAAGGAGGGGCAAGGCGCCCCAAGAGGGCAGAACGGAGATAGCCTAGACAGACCCAACACAACCGGGACAGAGCCCGATAGATCTAGACAAGAGGAGCCGCCTCATCGGCGACTTCCACCATGAGAGGAATACAACCTAGCCACAAACAGCACGTAGGGATATTACCGGATGATGTTTCCCGGGTCCCGAAGCTGTATAAATCTTGTCTCCCGTGTCGTTCGTCTACTAACCCACATCGACGATGCCCGCGCGTACATAGCCCCGTATCTTCACCGTCGGTTCATACCACGACATTTGGCGCCCACCGTGGGGCTAAGTGCGCGTGGATTCACAATTCGATGGGTCCATCTTCACAACGACAACGACGAGTTCATCACCGCATCGGTCGAGCAACTCGGACGCATCAAATTCTTCATCCACACGGCGGCCGCGGGGGCTCGACGTTAACATCGCCCTCGTATGCAGCTAAATTAAATCCGCCGGATCAAGCATCAAGGTCGACTCCCGCTTCCGTGCAGACTTCCAGCAACCAGTCCGACTCCCGAAGACAACTTCCGCGTCAGCGCCGACATCCAGAGTTCCGGCCAACTTTGAAGGTCTGACTTCCGCATCCAGTGTCCCGGCCGATTCCGCATCTGCATCCGCATGCGAGTTCTGACTCGCGCAAAAAGCGCCTTGTGCCTGCGAACTCCAATGGCGGCCGGTGCCATCATGCGTACCAGACTCGTTCCGAACAGACAAGGAAAAGATAATTCGAATCAAATACGGACTAGCCAGCCAGGCAGAGTACGACTCAGATTCGCGTTGCTCAAGAAAAGTCACGCAGAGGCAAGAAGAGAAAAGGAAAGTACAAGTTGCTAGCTACTAGAAGTACGTTGCATCAAGACCACAAGAGTCAAAGGAAGAAAAGAAAAAGATTAGTTATTTACAGTGACCGTACGGACAAAGGAAGAAAAGAAAAATTGGATGGTGGTAGCGATCCAAGACAAAAAGATGTTACGCGAAGGAAGGAAAGAAGAAAAAAGCAAATCGAGCTAGCTTGTCGTTGCTAGACTACACGTGAGAAAAAGAAAGAAAATTTGGAAGGAGAAACCAAGTACTGCTAGGACTCGGACGAGTTAACAAAAAGAAGCCGGCCAGCTCGCCGACTCGTCATCATCCACGCAAAATAAACAAGCTAAGTGATTGCTTGCATATTTAAATTTCGTATTTTTATTTTTAGTCAGTTAAATAAATCTGCTACCTTTAAGTTAATTCCGGCTTAATTCCAAGAGCTATATATATGGCTTACGAAGAAATTGCAGAGATAATACAGAAGATTACAAAGTAAGTTTTAAATAATGCAAGGGGGCTAGTATAAGTTGAGCACTGTTATTATTATAGAAAATTTCAGGTGACATATCAATTCGATTCTTGGAGGCTTAATATAGCCAAATCTCAAAGTCGGGTTCTTTAAAAAGCCCGTCATGGATTTCTAAAAAGTCGGGCTCTCAAATCGCTCGCACCAGATTTATTTAAAAGTCGGGTTATCTATTGCTCGCAACAGATTTATTTAAAGTCGGGCTATCCTTTGCTCGCACCGGATTTTTCAAAGTCGAGCCATTGCTTGCACCGGATTTCTCAAAGTCGAGCTATTGCTTGCACCGGGTTTTTCAAAGTCGAGCTATTTATTGCTCGCAACAGATTTTTCAAAGTCGAGCTATCTATTGCTCGCAACGGGTTTATTAAAGTCGAGATATCTAATGCTCGCAATGTTGTAAGAAACAGCCCAGAGAGCTGAAAGTCCTACCAAGTTAGAACGAGCCCAGAGAGCTCTGTAACACCAATGAGCCCAGAGAGCTCTGCAATACCAATGAGCCCAGAGAGCTCCGCAACACCAACGAGCCCAGAGAGCTCCGCAACACCAACGAGCCCAGAGAGCTCCGCAACACCAAACGAGCCCAGAGAGCTCCGCAACATCAACGAGCCCAGAGAGCTCTGATTATTGTGATCAAAGGGATAAAGCCGGCTTCTCTACAGTAAGAGTTTTGCCGAGACACCCAGTAAGTGCGTCTTTATCAACTTTGATCATTAGGTCCTTGGGGGCTTGTCTTTCAGGAAAAAGCCAAGCTTTAGACTCATTGACCTGGCAAAGAGGCCAACTTATTCCTTAGTTTTATCTGGTAAGTCAGATGCATCCTGTACAACAAACTGGCTGCTAATTAGCAAAGACCGGGCAGGGCCTACTTATTCATCAGCATAAGACTAAGAAGGGTTATAAGAACCAAATCAATTTAAGCATCAGTCAAGTTCACAAAGTTTTAGCTCCGAGTCGTCGCAGGCAAACGACCCGACACTTGGGGGCTACATGTTATCAAGTTTTCAGGTTAAGTCAAACAGAAGTTCAGAAGTTGGAAGCTCCAAGTTGTCGCAGGCCAACAACCCGGCGCTTGGGGGCTACTCACGGATCAGGTTTTTCTACAAGTTAAGCAGTAATTAAATTCCAAAAGTTTTTATCTCCAAGTTGTTGCAGGTTAACAACCCGGCACTCAAAGGCTACATCATCTGAAAGTCAAGGAGTCCCGAGTCGTCGCAGGCAAACGACCCGGCACTCGGGGGCTACATCATCTGAACTTATGAGTCATCAATACAAGCTCCAAGTCGTCGCAGGCTGACAACTCGGCGCTTGGGGACTATACATATACCGGTGGAAACAAGCTCGAGTAAAGTCATACATCTCGTCAAGAGGACTCGAAGAAAAATTCCGAGTCACTTCAGCACAAGTCGGCAAGAGAAGCCGGCATCGACAAGTCGGCAAGAGAAGTCGGCATCGACAACTCGACTGGAGGAGTCGACATCAACAAGTCGGCAGAAGAAGTCGGCAATGACAAGTCGGCAGAAGAAACAGGCATTAACAAGTCGACAGAAGAAGTCGGCAATGACAAGTCGGCAGGAGGAGCCGGCGTTAATAAGTCGGCAAGCGAAGCCGGCATCGACGACTCGGCAACGCCTACATCGACAACCCGGCAAAGTCTACATTGACAAACTCGGCAAATGTTAAAGCCGGGTGCCGCGACATCATCGACATCTACAAAAGCGCTACATCTACAAGCCGGCAAAGAACCCGGCACGGACTATGTGTCCCATTTCTTCAACAAATCAAGACCTTCCGCATGACTCTACAAGTCATCCGAAAGCTCGGGGGCTACTGTCGGGGATATGGGACACGGGTACCCGCAAGGAGGATCAACGAGGCCCACCAGGAGAAGCCAGCAGGCCGACTCCATAGTCAGATTAGGAAAAGGACTCACCTTGCCAAATTGTAATAGATTAGTAGTGTCCTACAAGGACTCGACTTGTATTAGATTAGCAGTGTCCTAAAAGGACTCAACATGTAAGCCGGCCCTCCTCCACCTTTATAAGGAGGGGCAAGGCGCCCCAAGAGGGCAGACTGAGACAAGCCTAGACAGGACAACGACAACCCCCAAACAACAACCAATAGAGGAGACGCCTCATCGGCGACTTCCACCATGAGAGGAATAAGACCTAGCCACAAACAGCCGTAGGGGTATTACCGGATGATGTTTCCCGGGCCCCGAAGCTGTATAAATCCTTTCTCCGCGTTGTTCGTCTACTAACCCACATCGACGATGCCCGCGCGTACATAGCCCCGTGTCTTCACCGTCGGTTCATACCACGACAGTCCCCGTCTTCGNGAGGATTATCAAGCAAAATAGGACCATCATCTAGAGTACTATCATAAAACATGTCTAAAACCATACTTGTCGGGGATATGGGACACGGGTACCCGCAAGGAGGATCAACGAGGCCCACCAGGAGAAAGCCCAGCAGGCCGACTCTAGTTAGAATAGGGAAAGGACTCACCTTTCCCACTTGTAATAGATTAGCCGAGTCCTAAGAGGACTCTACTTGTAAGCCGACCTCCTCCACCTTTATAAGGAGGGGCAAGGCGCCCCAAAGAGGGCACGACCCAATAGGTCTAGACAGATCTAGACAAGAGGAGCCGCCTCATCGGCGACTTCCACCGTGAGAGGAATACAACCTAGCCCCAAACAGCACGTAGGGATATTACCGGATGATGTTTCCCGGGTCCCGAAGCTGTATAAATCCTTTCTCCCGTGTCGTTCGTCTACTAACCCACATCGACGATGCCCGCGCGTACATAGTCCCGTATCTTCACCGTCGGTTCATACCACGACATTTGGCGCCCACCGTGGGGCTAAGTGCGCGTGGATTCACAATTCGATGGGTCCATCTTCACAACGACAACGGCGAGTTCATCACCGCATCGGTCGAGCAACTCGGACGCATCAAATTCTTCATCCACACGGCGGCCGCGGGGGCTCGACGTTAACATCGCCCTCGTATGCAGCTAAATTAAATCCGCCGGATCAAGCATCAAGGTCGACTCCCGCTTCCGTGCAGACTTCCAGCAACCAGTCCGACTCCCGAAGACAACTTCCGCGTCAGCGCCGACATCCAGAGTTCCGGCCAACTTTGAAGGTCTGACTTCCGCATCCAGTGTCCCGGCCGATTCTGCATCTGCATCCGCATGCGAGTTCTGACTCGCGCAAAAAGCGCCTTGTACCTGCGAACTCCAGTGGCGGCCGGTGCCATCATGCGTACAAGACTCGTTCCGAACAGACAAGGAAAAGATAATTCGAATCAAATACGGACTAGCCAGCCAGGCAGAGTACGACTCAGATTCGCGTTGCTCAAGAAAAGTCACGCAGAGGCAAGAAGAGAAAAGGAAAGTACAAGTTGCTAGCTACTAGAAGTACGTTGCATCAAGACCACACGTGCGAGTCAAAGGAAGAAAAGAAAAAGATTAGTTATTTACAGTGACCGTACGGACAAAGGAAGAAAAGAAAAGCCGGTCAAATTGCATGGATATCTGAAGGCCAAGGAAAAAAAGAAGGCAATTCAAAGTTTGCTGCTACTCACGTGAGTCATTAAAAAAACAAGACCGCACACGTAGCAACGTGTCAGAAGAAGGGAAACCGAGTATTGCAAGGACTCGGACGAGTTAAGAAAAAGAAGCCGGCCAGCTCCATCCAAGCTGATTATCGCCGACTCGTCAATACAGAGCTAAGTTATCTTTATATTTTAGTTTATATTTTTATTTTTCAGTCAATTAAATTATATAAAGTCAGCCCCCTTTAAGTTAATTCCGGGTTAATTCCGAGAGCTATATATCTGGTTTATGAAGAAATTGCAGGATAATCCAGAAGATTACAAAGTAAGTTTTAAATAATGCAAGGGGGCTAATATAAGTTGAGTATCATTATTATCTCTAAAAATTCTAGGTGGCATGTCAAATCGATCCTTGGAGGCTTAATATAGCCAAATCTCAAAGTCGGGTTCTTTAAAAACCCGCCATGGATTTCTAAAAAGTCGAGCTCTCAAATAGCTCGCACCAAATTTATTTAAAGTCGGGCTATCCTTTGCTCGCAACGGATTTCTCAAAAGTCGAGCTATTGCTTGCACCAGATTTTCTCAAAAGTCGAGCTATTGCTTGCACCGGATTTTTCAAAGTCAAGCTATCTATTGTTTGCACCGGATTTTTTCAAAGTCGAGTTATATTGCTCGTAATGGATTTCTTTAAAAGTCAAGTTTCTTTATAACTTGCATCAGATTTATTGGAAAGATTTAGTTACACCCACAAAGGGGTTTCTAAAAAATATCAATATCTCTATACCCCAGCTTATATATCACCAACGAGCCCAGAGAGCTCCGCAACACCAACGAGCCCAGAGAGCTCCGCAACACCAACGAGCCCAGAGAGCTCCGCAACACTAACGAGCCCAGAGAGCTCCGCAACACCAACGAGCCCAGAGAGCTCCGCAATACCAACGAGCCCAGAGAGCTCCGCAATACCAAACGAGCCCAGAGAGCTCTGATTATTGTGATCAAAGGGATAAAGCCGGCTTCTCTACAGTAAGAGTTTTGCCGAGACACCCAGTAAGTGCGCCTTTATTAACTTTGATCATTAGGTCCTTGGGGGCTTGTCTTTCAGGAAAAAGCCAAGCTTTAGACTCATTGACCTGGCCCAGATGCCAACTTATCCTTAGTTTTATCTGGTAAGTCAGATGCAACCTGTACAACAAACCGGCTGCTAATTAGCAAAGACCGGGCAGGGCCTACTTATTCATCAGTATAAAACTAAGAACGGTTATAAGAACCAAATCAGCTCAAGCATCAATCAGGTTCAAAAAGTTTTAAGCTCCGAGTTGCTGCAGGCAAACAACCCAGCACTTGGGGGCTACATGTTATCAGGTTTTCAGTTTAAGTCAAAGGGAATACAAAGTTGGAAGCTCCAAGTTGTCGCAGGCAAACAACCCGGCGCTTGGGGGCTATTCACGGATCAGGTTTTTCTACAAGTTAAGCAGTAATCAAATTCCAAAAGTTTTTATCTCCAAGTTGTTGCAGGTTAATAACCCGGCACTCGGAGACTACATCATCTGAAAGTCATGAGTTATACATCAAGGAGTCCCGAGTCGTCGCAGGCAAACGACCCGGCACTCGGGGGCTACATCATCTGAAGTTATGAGTCATCAATACAAGCTCCAAGCTGTCACAAGTTAACAACTCGGCGCTTGGGGGCTATACATATACCGGTGTAAACAAGCTCGAGCAAAGTCATACAACTCGTCAAAAGGACTCGGAGAAAATTCCGACTCGCCATCAACAAGTCGCTCGGAGAAGTCGGCATCAACAAGTCGACAGGAGGAGTCGGCATCAACAAGTCGACAGGAGGAGTCGGCATTAACAAGTCGACAGAAGAAGTCGGCAATGACAAGTCGGCAGGAGGAGCCGGCGTTAACAAGTCGGCAAGCGAAGCCGGCATCGACGACTCGGCAACGCCTACATCGACAACTCGGGAAAATCTATAACGATAACCCGGCAACATCTATATCGACAACTCGGCAAAGTCTATATCGACAACTCGGCAAAGGCTGAAGCCGGGTTCCGCGACATCGTCGACATCTACGACTCGGCAAGCACTACATCTACAAGCCGGCAAAGAACCCGGCACAAACTCCGTGTCCCATTTCTTCAACAAATCAAGACCTTCCGCATGACTCTGCGAGTCATCCAAAAGCTCGGGGGCTACTGTCGGGGATATGGGACACGGGTACCCGCAAGGAGGATCAACGAGGCCCACCAGGAGAAAGCCCAGCAGGCCGACTCTAGTTAGAATAGGAAAAGGACTCACCTTTCCCACTTGTAATAGATTAGCCGAGTCCTAAGAGGACTCTACTTGTAAGCCGGCCTCCTCCACCTTTATAAGGAGGGGCAAGGCGCCCCAAAGAGGGCACGACCCAATAGGTCTAGACAGATCTAGACAAGAGGAGCCGCCTCATCGGCGACTTCCACCGTGAGAGGAATACAACCTAGCCCCAAACAGCACGTAGGGATATTACCGGATGATGTTTCCCGGGTCCCGAAGCTGTATAAATCCTTTCTCCCGTGTCGTTCGTCTACTAACCCACATCGACGATGCCCGCGCGTACATAGTCCCGTATCTTCACCGTCGGTTCATACCACGACAATACTCCTCATCATCGTCAAAATTATTATCAATAATGTTATCATTAGGTATAGGTTGATAGTCCTCCTCATCATCAGCAAAGTTTATCATCAATAAAGTCTTGAGTGTTACCCTCATCCATAGGTGGTGAAGGTGGAAGTTTCCTCTCTTCATTCTCTAGTTGTTCATCATTTTCATCATCTTCTTGGGGTTATACGGGCATCCCCAAGCGTAGGTTTTTATCCTCCTCTTCACATTCTTCTTCTCCCAAGCTTATGTTTTTATCATCTTCTTCCTGCAAAACATCAGTACTTTCCATAGAAGCAAGAATTCTTTCTTTAACATAAACATTGTCACTAAATTCTTTTTTGCAAAGTTGGAGAATAACAGAAATTTGTCCTTTCATTACACGAGCTTCATGACTAGTTGTAAGAAATTTATCAATAAGAGAGTCTATCTCATGGGCTCCAACATAAGCAATATATTTCTCAACTTGTTCTATATCAGGGCATGAAAAATTATCTTCACGATAACAAGAAATTATAGGATCACTATTATACTTGCATTGATAGTGATAATGTTTAACAGCTCTTCTATTGCAACAAGTTACATCATGTAATTCACAAAACTGAATAGCCATTTTGTGAAGAGCTTCAAGCAATTTACGCATTCTTGTTCCCTCTTCGGTTGATTCATATTCAAAGTAGGCTTCCATATTTTTAACATAACCATTAGGCATAGACATTCCAGAAAGTTTCTCCATCTTTTTTGTGTTTTGATATATAAAACTGAAAATAAAACTAAACTAAATGCAAAAATGAAAGTAAATATAAGAAAAACTCACAACCAATCAAGTTAAAGAGGAAAACGTCCCCAAGCTTATATAATTGCAAGATGTAAAACAAACAAAAATAAATGCAGAACTGAAAATAAATATCTAGTGCAAACAAGAATAAAAACTTAAGCACTACACTCCACGGCAACGGCGCCAGAAAATGTCTTGATACCCACAAGTATAGGGGATCGTTGAAATCTTCGATGTGTAAGTGTTAATATCGATCCACGAAGAGTAGAAGGTATAAGTATTTATCATCTCAAATAAGAGTGTCACTTCTCTTATTATCTATGCACTAGACAAAGTAAAATGATTAAATGATGCAAGTGTTTTTGGGTTTTTGGTGCCAACATCATTCAACATACTCCCTCCATCATGGTTGTGCGGGACATGCGCAATTAGCATTAATGATCTCCTAGAAATGCACCCAACCACTTCCTCTCCCCAATCTACATGCGATTTAGCCAATGGTCTATTTAATTAGGCCAATGCATGCGCTTCCGATTAGACCTTATTGGTCTTTCCTAATTAATTACCTGATTTAGGAGTGATTAACTCGGCCAATCGTCACTTGCCTAAGGTCTCAGAGTAATACAACATCATTCATAATGTTTCATAAATTCTACTTGGTTCCTTGTGCTTCTTGTGCTTCTTGTGCTTCTTGCCACCATTATGCTCCTCGCGGAACCGCTTCTCCTCCTCTATCGCCGCACCTATCCATTCATGTGGATTGTGGTTTCATTTATGTGGATTGACCATATGGCAGAACGAGCGGCACCTATCCATTCATTTCTATCAGGAAAGTACGTTCAGAATCCGAACCATATCGTCGATTCTGATCAATTTGATATATATTTCTCTTTATGACCAGACGAGACAAACCTGAGAGCCTTCCAGCGCGTGCATGGCGCTGCGTGCACATTGAATGCATGCGTGGGATGCCGATGGTAGTCCACCCTGCGTCTATGTGGCGTGCACGGATGGACATGGCCATTGAACATGTCGCAGAACTTTTGCCTAACCGCTAGCCTAGCCTAGCCTATCCGTCACGTCCAGTCACCATATTAAATGTACAACAAACGATCAGAGAAACAATTTACATAGCAACGGTACGATTAATTCGATTAACTCGATACAAACCCTACAATTGTTCAAAAGAAAAAATATACAAACCCTAGAAAACATTAACTAAAACAACTTCTTCTTCACGGCGCCTTCAGGACGTGACTTCGGAGGCGTCGGAGCCCTCGGAGTCCTCGTTGGAGTCGTCGGAGTCGGAGTCGGAGTCGGCGTCGTCGGCATCGTCGGCGTCGTCGGCATCGTTGGCGTCGTCGGAGTCAGAGTCGTCCTGGTGGCCGGAGCCGTCCTCATTGACGACATTGGCCTCGGCCATCTTGATGTCGACGGTCGCGGGTGGTTGGTCAATGACAGAAGGCCCACGCTCCTCATCCGAGTAGGGCTCGTCCGAGGACTCCGATGCCCCGTACTCATAGACTGGCGATTGCGGCGGAAGATCTTCATGCGCCGCCTCGCGGTGGCCGTCTTTCTTCTCCGCCTTCATCTTGCGCAACTGCTTCTTTGCCGCAATCTCGCCGGGCAGGGCGGAATACCCGTGCTCCTCGCGGAACCGCTTCTCCACCGCAATCGCCTCCTCCATCTCCGCCACCTCCTCCTCCATGTGGGCGTTCATGGAATAAGGCGAGTGCATATTGGAGTCCGACAGCGGCGAGAACGGGCTCTCCGGGCTGGGCGGGCTCCACATTTTGGAAGGAGAAGAGAGAAAGAAAGAAGGAATGGGTTGTGTTCTTCGAGCGCAGGGTAGGCCCCATTTTATTTAGAGGCGGCGGGGGAGAGAAACCGCCGCGGGGGCCCCACTTGTAGGGTAGGCCCCATTTTATTTAGAGGCGGCGGGGGAGAGAAACCGCCACGGGGGTCCCACTTCCAAGATGAGGACCCACTTCACTAACGCCTCCAGACGGAATCCGCTTCAGACTGACCGTTTGGCCTCTCCATAGCAGCTGCGACAGAAGTAGTGGCAAAACTGAGCACCATTTGGAACTAGTGACAAAACTGAGTAGTACCAAGCCTCTAAGGGCAATCTATTGAATGACCCTTTAAAAAACACCGTAGGCATAGGGACAGATAGACGGGCGTTGCATGAATAAGATAGCTTATGAAATAAACATAACTAGGCACGAAGCAAAATAAATAAATATAGTATCCAAGTATTAAACAATCATAGGCATGTATTCCTAATTTAGTCGTACGTGCTTGCAATAAGAACTTGCACGACATCTTTTGTCCTGCCATCCGGTTTCAGCCAGACCAATTAAGGAACAAATGACAATTAAGGTGTTCCTTTTAATAGAACACCGGAGCAAAGCATTAACACACAATGAATACATGTAACCCTCGAGTTACCAACCATTCCCATCGATGTCCCCGTTTCTGTCACTCGGGGTCTCCGATTCCGGTTAACAACAAGTGCATACAATTAGTAGATAGGACCCAAAACATCAATTATATTCATGAAAACATAAAGTGTTCAGATCTGAAATCATGACACCCAGCCCCAAAGTGACAAGAATTAAGCATAACTAATTGTACCAACGATGATTAACACAAATAGAGGATACTAGGCATCAAGCCCTAACAATTTGGCATCGAATTACATGAGCAATCTTATTCAATCCCTTCCATCCCCTTGCCTACAGCAGGGAACTACTCACACATGGATGGAGATGTCATGGATGGTTGATGGAGAGGCGTTGGCGGTGACGATGGCGGCGATCTCCACTCCGGCAGGGTGCCGGAACAGCGATCCTGGACCCCAAATTTAGGTTTCGCGATGGCGGCGGAGCTCCGTAAGGTTTCTGGAAAAAGTGATCGGGGGCTCCACGTTTTAGGTCAAAACGGAGTTTATAAGTGAAGGGGGCCGAGAGGCGAGGTCCCAGGGGCAGGGGCGGCCCTCGGCCGCGGCCTAGGTCCCACCCGCGGGTGGGACCCGCCCCTGCTCCTGGGGTGCCCCCCCCCCTCGTGGTCTTCTGGCTCCGTGGCTCTTTTCCCTTAAAAATCCATTTTCTGATTTTTCTGGAATTTTCCGCGAACTTTTGAACCCTGCACAAAAGAAAGACACCAAATGCAATTCTGCTGAAAACAACGTCAGTTCGGGTTAGTTCCAAACAATTCATTAAAAATCAGAGGCAAAACAATAGCAAAGTGTTTGGAAAAGTAGATACGTTTGCGACGTATCAGCATCCAACAACGATGCGCCTAACTCATACTTCCATCCCCACTCACCATCGAATTGTCGCTCACGGTCTTAACCGTAGTTTCCACCACCAGCGAGTCGAGCACCACTAACTGCATCAACGACAGCGGCGACCGATGGGAGAGACAACATGGGTGCTCACGTGCAACTACTGCGAGGGATGTAGGAAGTCTTTCAGCTCACTGGCGTTGTGCGGCCACAAAAATATGCATCTGCGGGGAGCGGACATGATGTGCAAGTTGACAGTAGATTTGAGGCGCGACATCGGGAGCGGATGTGCCATGTAGTTCTATGGTCTTGACGGCGCCATAGGTGTGTGCGGACAGACGTGGAAAATTTGTTTAAGAACAAATGTTTTTTATGGAATACGGCTCGAGAAAAGCAGAGGGAGATAAATGGTGTCGCGTGGCACAGGCTGCACGACGCTATGGTGGCTGTTGGCGGCAGAGAAACGATAAGTGAGAGAGTTGTCAGAAAGTGCCATTAGCTCCTAAATCACCGCATCTTCTTATCAAACCTAAACGACATGTCAAGTTTTCAAAAATAAATAAATAAAGCATACAACGATGTGTACGTATTGTACGTAATCTAGAAAGTTTTTATTTTTTGTACTTTGAGCTACACAAAAAAACATTTGAGAGAAAATGGAGTTCTTTTTTCTTTTTTCATAACCATTATTTTTTTTGTGGCTAGGAATATCATTTTTTTTTACCGAAAATGTGTACATGTCCAACAATTTTTTTTCAAACTCAATTTTAAAATTCGAGAGGTGTGAACCTGAATAGGGTCTACCATAGAGTGGTGTTGCTTTTCCATTGGAGAACATGTGGAGCAAGGAGAGGAGAGGAATTCTAGGGAGCTTAGTACTTGGAGGGATTTGGACTGAAAAAAGGATCAGAGTGGAAAAACTGTTGAGATTGATGATGCCATTGAGTCTTAGTTTTTGTTCCGCAGACACAAACGGGTTAAATGGGTGGCGCCGTTGGAAATGCCCTTAAATTCCGAGTCATCTTTTGAAAAAAAAAGACGCTTAGGTCAAGACTTCTACACTTTAAACTCCCAACGAATTTGTAAACGGCGTAGAACGTTTCTGACTTTGTAATAGGTAGGTGTATATTGTAAAACATTGTATATAGCTTTACAAAGTCTGACAATGAGCTCATCCACATATTAGAGCAACTCCAGCCGTTGCCCCCCCCCCCCCCCCCCCCCCGGGCCGTTTTGCCGGTACTTTTTTGGGCCGTTGGGGGGGGGGGGGGGCGCCGGCGGAAAAATTCGGCCTGGGGACGCGCCGATTGCTAGCCGCGCACCATGACAATGACAAAATAACCGTAAAAACCAATATTTGGGCGAATTTAGGCGATGTCCAGACATAATTTAGGCGAATTTAGGCGAAAGTTGTTCGAACTGGCGGATTTCATACAAAGTAGATAAAACATGAAAAAAACATAAAAACGACGCCGGCGGCGTGATCTACATGCCAAAGTGGCGGTAGAACTACGTGTAGTCCCCGCCGTCGTCGTCGGCGGCGGCGGCCTGCTCCTGCTTCGGCGCGGCGCTGCTGCAGCCTGCTCCGGAGTCGTCGCGGTAGCTAGGCCCGGCGGCGTCCTCGTCGTCGCTGTCGTCCAGGACGATGATGCGCTGGTCCTCCCGGACCCGACGACGAGCGGCACGCAGAAGCTCCCGCTGCTCCTCCCGACGGCGGCGCTTCCGCTCCTCCTCCTCCTCCTTCGCGTGCTCGCGCGCCGACCAGGCCAGCGCGTCCTCGACCGACGCCGGAGGCACGTCGTTGAAGCTGGCCTGAGACGCGAACGTCAGGCCGGGGAACTCGTCGGGTTCGCCGTCTGCCGACGCCTTCAGCGCCGACTTGACGTAGTCCCCGGGCGCCGACCACGCTGGTTCCTTCTCCTTCTTGAAGGTGGCGAGGGCGGTGCCGGGCTCGATCTTGGGCTTGACCAGGCGGGAGGAGCTGCGCGGCGCGGGCTCGTTGAAGACAATGCCGCGGCTGCGCGCACGTGGTGGCGCATCCTTCACGCGGAGGAGCGGTGTCGCCAGCGTGCGTGGCGCCGAGCCGGCTGAACGCGACGCGCCGGAAGAGGAGGAGGAGGAGCCCATCCTCCTCGGCATCCACGAGGAGCCGCGGCGGGAGAAGGCCGTCCGTGGCGGCGCCTGCAGCGGAGGGTTGTTGCCGGCCTCGATGTGCTCGAGGACGAACGGGAGCGTGCGCCCGGGCACGCTGCAAGGTCTTCCGGCCGGCAGAGTGCCGCGCCCCGGCGCCGCCTCAGCGGGGCCGCGGTAGTCGTTGAGCTGCCGGTCGCACCGCTCGGTGAAGAACGCGTTCTAGGACACGTTGTTCTCCGCGTCCCAGATGGAGTTGTCCCGTTGCTCCGGCATCATGGCTTCGCGGAGAGCGTGGATCGCGAGCCTGTCCTCGCCGGTGGGGACGGGGGCACGGCGAGCCCCATCTCGCTCAGACGCCAGGAGCCGGGCACGCGCATGTCCGGCGGCACGGGGTAGCCCGCCTCGAAGAGGAGGCGGGCCTCGTCGTCACAGAGCCAATGGCGTCCGAAACCGTTCGCCGCCGCGCCGTCGCCGGGGAAGCGCTCCGCCATTGTTCGTGGGAGGAGGTGTGAGGTCTTTGTTGGGCGGCGGAGGAAAGCTCTAGTGCGGGCGAGTGGACTGCGGATCCCGACGGTGGGGTGCGGTTAAATAGCGGCGGGTGCAGTTAGTGTGGCGCGCCGTAACTCCGCCGCGTGGCCGATTTGACTCGACGGCGGTATGACTGACCGGCGGCAGGGAGCACTAATACGACGCGGAAGACAAGGCGATGAGAACGACGAAGTGGGAAGACAAGGCGACGAGAACGACGAAGTAGGGGCGGCTGGAGTTGCTCTTAGCAACGGAAAAAAAAAAGGCCTCCGTGGACTCTCCTGCCGACGAAACGTCGCAGTATATGCCACGACGGAAACACCATCGTCCATGTCGCAAAAAACACCACTGTCCACTACTCGCCCCACTTCACCGGATAGTTCCAGAGAACAATTAACGAACCCAGCTGATCTTTTATTTCCTCGTGTTAAAAACCTCCTCGATCGCCCCAGAACACGTGTTCACAGGAGTACAACATAATCATGAATCATCACACGGCAATAGTAAAATCTTTCACCGTTTCACACCACGCCACACGCACGGTCGCCCGCCATGGGTCGGTCGGACCTCACAGAGCGGTGGTGGACTTGGCCTCGTTGCTCCCCTTGGCGGCCGGCGCGGAGACGACGACGGAGTCCCCCGAGGAGGAGCAGGCGTCGACGGTGGCGTAGAGTCGGTATGGCGACGCGTCGGTGGCGAGCCACTGCTCGACGGTGAAGAGCTGCTGCGCGCAGCCCATGTGCGGGCCCGTGGCGGTGACCTCGAGGTAGTTGCAGTACCAGCCGTGGTGCGCGCCGGCGCCGTCGGAGGTGACGTTGGCGAAGCAGGGCGGGCGCGCCATGCAGGGGCCCCTGCCGCCGAAGATGTCGAGGTCGCCGCGCTCGAAGTAGTCGTGGCCGTCCCCCATCATCCCGCCCCACCGCTCCAGGTCGTCGATCCGGACGCCCGCGCCGTCGGAGCCCAGCAGCGTGACGCCGATCGCCGAGTCCGTCCCGGCCTTCCAGATCGACCCCGTCCGCACGTACACCGTGTACACGCACTGCTGCTCCGGGTCGGACGCCAGGCTGATCAGGCTCTGGCCGGCGCCGACCGCGACCGCGACCGCCCTCTCCGACGACGACGACGCGTACGCCTGGTTTTGACCGATTAAGCAACGCCGGCGTCAGAGATCACGCGGAGTAGAAGAGAGATCGGCCTAGCTAGTGGATGAGGAGCCCAGCTTACCGCGGCGGCGAATGAGACGAGGAGAAGGCAGCAGAGCTTCATGGTCGGCTTCGCTCGCTGCTTCTCTGACCTTGGATCGTCAAACGATTGGGGGACGAGACAAGCGAGCACCGCATCGTGCCGCTATAAAGGGGATCGGGGTGGGCCCGTCAGACAGGGACTCATTGGTGGAAGAAGCTGGAGCCTAGAGGAGTTGATTTTTTTTTGTTTTTTGTTTCAGGGCAGGAGAATCCAACGAGGCATATTCTTAATTTGGGGCTTATATTGTCAATGTTCCTGCTTATATAATATGTAATGGTACGATTAAGTGTGTGTACAGCCTGACGAGATGCGGAAACAAAAGCAGTCAGGCTAAGTACGTGTCAACAGCACCAAAATTCAGCGGCTCAGTTTCGCAGGTCAAAGTGATATATAGAGTTGAGCTGAGGTGCTGGTTAGCACAGACACGGGATCGAAAAATTTCGACGTTTGTTTGGCCGGGTCATCGAGAAGGCGCTCTAGCGGCCGGTGTGTATCACGTGTGTCCACGTGTCTTGGGGTAGTTGGCGAGGGCGGTGATCGTAGGCAGGTGTCACCGTGTCAGAGGAGGAAGTGTCGGCTGACAGCGCATTCAGTGAGCGCAGCTACGCGGAGCAAACGAGCACCGTACCTAGGTGTTCGATGCATTCATGGGTTTTCATTATCATGGGACCCTATTGAACCCCCGCAAAAAAATATGGGACCCTGCTAAAAAAGAAACATGAACTGAGATATCGTGTAAAGCATCCACGCTGTGCCTGACGTATAATTGCCATGACATGGCAGAAAAATACGACTCGGGAATTTACGAACCGTAAAATATGGTAAAGATTAAGTTTAAGATTTGTGGGGCGCTCCTAAAAATAGGAAAAACCCCTTTAAAAATTAGCGTATGCTGCTATTTGCGGCGTGCACACGGTATTCTTTAGTAAAAGGCGAAAGAATAGTTCGCTTTGTGCTCACCGCGCAGCTGCGTGCTTCTCACAGGTCGCCCAGGTCCTCCTTATATCCTCCTCTCTAGCCGCCCGGTGCTCGTGAGGTAGCGAGGTGGGACTAAAATATCGACACAGCTCACCTCCACGCGCTCTGCCGCTCCGCTGCCCAAGCAGAACTGGGCTCGTCTATGTGGGGTGTCTCCGGGACGAAGTGGAGCGCAAGGAGGCAAAACCGTGTACGTAGAAAAAAAAGTAGAATGTGAACAGGAGCATTCTCGAAAAGAAATCATTGTCGAAGAAAAAAAAAACAGGAGGCGACTCCGGCGTCTGATACTACCAGCGGCGTGAGAGAACCTGCTGGCTGGCGGCTGCTCGTCCCTTCCAGTTTTCGATCAGACAGCACCCCGGATCACATCAGACCCCGAGAAATTAGAAGACAGCCTCGGGCATTCCTTCCCAAATCCCAATCCCCGGTTCGTCAAGCAAAATCCCGAAGCCGAAAGTCCTTGCGTCGTTAGGGGGGAGCGCCGAGATCCTCCGGCCATGGACGGGCTCCTGTCCAAGCTCCGGAGCCTGGACGCCTACCCCAAGGTGAACGAGGACTTCTACAGCCGCACCCTCTCCGGCGGCCTCATCACGCTCGCCTCCTCCCTCGTCATGCTCCTCCTCTTCGTCTCCGAGCTTCGTACGCACCCCCATCTCGCCCCGGATCTCACTACACCCGTGCGTGCGGCCTGGCCTCCGTAGGATTCGGGCTTCGCCTGTTTTAGCAGCCCTGCTTGTCCCCGGATCTCGTGGTCCGCTTAAGATGATTCGTAGATATAGTACCAGATGGATGTGAGACTGGAACTTAGTTAATTTAAGTTAGTCCCAATTCCCAAACGTGCTATTGTGCTGTGTTTTGCAATGGGCGTTAGCTTGGCCTCTTCTCTTATTATTCGTTGGTGTATTACTTGCTTAATTCCGGTGCATCTCGTCAACAGTTTCAGATATTCTAGTGTTACTTTTGTGTTGTGCTTGGTTAATTAGGTGCTCGTTTAATTCTCCATATTTAGCGAACTGTGGACAATTGTACAGTATAGAGATTCTAGTGTCACTTCTGTGTCCTGCCTGGTTAATCAACTGTCGAAAACAGCGTGCCACAGAGCGATATATGTTTTTGCATGATTCTAGGAGTGTGGTGATCTGGAAGATCAATTTTGCATACCTAATGCTCGGAGCCACATGTGAATTCAAGATTAGAAGTCAGCTTTTCTTCTGCTCTGGTTTACTTCCGTGCAGTAAGTAGGAGTCGTGTTGATCAGAGTCAGACTATCTTCACATTGCTCATGCATGACAGAGTACATGTCTTTAAGACATTAAGCTTTGCCTGTAAAGTTTAGTGAACAATTGTACAGTATGGAGATTCTAGTGTCACTTTTGTGTCGTGCTTGGTTAATCAGGTGTGGAAAACAGTGTGCCACTTAGGCAATAATAATCCTAGAGACTGCTGTAGTGACCTGGAAGATCAATTTTGCTTACCTAATGCTCTGAGCCGCATACAAATGCGGGACTAGAAATCAGATATTCTTATTATCTGGTTTACTTTAATGTGGAAAGTAGGACTGTAGGATTCGTGTTGATCAGAGTTAGACTAACTTCGTATTGCTCATGCATGACAAAGACTACTTATCATTAAGACGCTAAATTTATCTATATAATTGTTAAAGGAGGAAAATGAATAGCTTTTTTATCTCAGTCTTTCAAATTTCACGTGATGTCTAAGTTCGGTTTTGTGTTTTACTGAGTGAAATGTCCAGGGAGGTTAGCTAGAGAATTAATGTTCACCTAAATTTATCTATATTATTAAAGGGGGAAAATGAAGAGCTGTTTGATCTTAGTGTTTCAAATTTCACGTGATGCCTAAGTTTGATTTTGTGTTTTACTATGAAATGTACAGGGGTCAGAAGGTTAGCTAAAGAATTGATGTTTACCTAACCTATTTGATACTGTGCTATTTATCATTTTACCATTCATTATTCATCGTATATTCAACATTTATTGTTTCACCATGCGTCGATGCAGGATTGTATCTTCATGCAGCTACAGAGACAACACTAAGGGTTGATACCTCAAGGGGAGAAAAACTTCGCATAAATGTAATTGCCATTTCTTTGGTTGCCTCTACTTTTATTTCCGACCTGTTTCTTTTTCTCGCTTCACCAAATATTGACAAACATCCCATCCTGATTCCCTTTAGTTTGACTTGCCCACAGTTTATTATTTTTATTGCATATTTCCTACTGATTATCCCATTTTCCCACATTGGACCTTCTCTTTCAAGAATTAGTATCTTGCATGTAATTGTTCACCACTGACCTATTCTACTTTCTGTTCAGAAACTTGTTAACATCTGCCTTTTGTCTGATGCTAAAAAATGCAGTTTGATATCACCTTCCCGGCCCTTCAGTGTTCTATAATTAGCGTTGATGTGATGGACATCAGTGGACAAGAGCACCTTGATGTGGTATGTAATTGTGTATTGTTATTGTAGCTATAGATGCTGCTTCAGATATTTTTGTCTCAGTATTCTGGATATTATTCTTAGGCTCTTAGCTAGTAAAAGTTATGGTTAATCTATATCACTGCCAGGTTGTACTAACTAGCTTGTTTCGCTATAATGCTCTATGTAGAAGCATGATGTATTCAAGCAGCGAATTGATGCCAATGGCAAAGTTATTGCAACTAAGCAAGATGAAGTTGGTGGGATGAAGGTCAGTGACTTGTTTGTTCTGTTAAGAATTTACATGTATAACTTTTATGATATACTCACTCCGTTCACTAATATTAGATGTTTTGTTTATTTCAATGTGGACTACATACAACGTAAAATGACTAAATGAGTGAACGAACATACTAAAACACGTCTAGATACGTACGAAACAAAAAAGCTAAAACATCTTATATTAGTGAATGGAGGGAGTAGTATTCTCTATTCCAAAGTTATATTTTTTTAAACAATCATACATCTTAACTAATAATTACATTAACAACCATCTAGGTGGTGTGTTGCTCAAATCCGGATGCATTTAGACCTGAAGGCTCGTGTTTCCTTTTTATTTTTTGACTTTTTATAGGTGGAGAAGCCCTTACAGCATCATGGTGGCAGGCTTGAACACAACGAGACCTATTGTGGCTCGTGTTATGGTGCACAAGAAGTATGCTCGTTTCCCGTTATATATACTATTTCAATCCTGATCTGTAATCTGCAAAAACTTTACTGTCGTCTATGGTTCCTTTTTTTGTTCTCATGAGATCGGCAAGGATACCATTCAGAAACTGCTACGTGAAATAGATTTTGGAAGAATTGAATTTTGGCTGATTCCAACTCTTTTATCATGTTAAACTGCTCTGTTTGAAGTGCTTAATGCGAATTATGCCACCCGTAGTGTCAGTCAGTTATAGAGCAAAAGGTACACCTGATAGCTACATTAGGGGTTATGTACAACAGCACAAGTCATATTTGTTATGGAGCAAAAGGCACACCTGACAGCTACATCAGGGGTTATGATCTGATCTATTTTAGTTTTCTAAGCATACTGTTCAAGTGTTCTCATTAGTACTGTTCTTCTTATTGCTGGCTTTGCAATTTGTTGTGTTCCTCCATTACATAGATGCTTCTTGAGAGAATGTCATTTCAATGTTTTAACTCACTAATGTAGTGCAGAGGGCTGACTAGTGCTTCTCTGCTCAAAGCATTTTTCTGGATTCTTTTATATTTTGTGCTGTTTCTATTCAGATGAATAGTGTCTTATATAATGCTACCGAAATTCAGCCCATTCGCTATTCTGGTATGCACATTAACTGAATATCTTATTTGAATGTAGTCTGATGGACAATGCTGTAACTCGTGTGAGGATGTCCGTGAAGCATACCGAAAAAAGGGTTGGGGTGTATCAAACCCAGATTCGATCGACCAGGTACAACCATGTATTTCTGCCTATGTGTATAACATATGATACCCTTAGTGTAATTTTTGCTTCCTTTCACCTTTAAGGCAATTTATTTTTTATGGTGTGCACTATTCTGTAGTGCAAAAGTGAGGGCTTCCTTCAAAGTATAAAGGATGAAGAAGGTGAAGGATGCAATATTTATGGCATCCTGGAAATTAACAAGGTTGCTGGAAATTTCCACTTTGCTCCAGGGAAAAGCTTCCAGCAGTCAAATGTTCATGTTCATGACCTGCTTCCGTTCCAAAAGGATAGCTTCAATGTAATCATACTTGAGGAAATATGCATCTAATTTCAGAACTTTAATACTGATGGGAACATTTATAGTTTCTCATCAATATGCATCCTAACTTATCCTCCTTTACAATGCCAGCTCAGCCATAAGATAAACAAATTAACTTTTGGAGAACCCTTTCCTGGTGCTGTTAATCCCCTTGACGGGTAAATTCCTTTTTGTTTATGTTAATTTCCTCATATCATTTCTGTTCTGTATTTGTTAGAGAGTGAAAATATCCCCTAAGCAATGAAAGTGAAGATTTACCCTTTCAAACTTGTACAATGTGTAGGGCACAATGGGTTCAGCCTTCATCATATGGAATGTACCAATACCACATTAAGGTTTGTCCTCTATCCTTAGAAGCCAGCTCACCTTGCTCATTTCATTTCTCGTTTGCGCCTGGTTTCATTAGATCCTTCGGTTATTCCTCATACTTACAACATGACTAGTTAGAACATGTGATTATATCATTATAATGCTCTTTCTTCCTTTTGTTTTCCAGGTTGTTCCCACTGTATACTCTCACCTAAATGAGCAAATAATTCTCTCCAATCAGGTAATTATGTCCATCTCCCTTGTGTGCACAAGCACACTAATGTCATAATGTGTGCGGATGTATATATTTGTATGCGAATTTCAAGCATTTCTCAAGATGATGGTATTCTCTGCTGCAGTTTTCTGTGACAGAACATTCCAGAAGTGGCGACAGTGGTCGGATACAAGCACTTCCTGGCGTGTTTTTCTTTTATGACCTTTCTCCAATAAAGGTACCATCTTGATGTACTTGAATTTGGCGTGGCTAACTGGCTATGGAAGATCATATCATACTGACTCGGTTTTGTTGTTTTTCATTAGTTCATTCATCTGTGTATGATGTTTGCTTATCGTCTTTATCATAAAGATGACAGGGGGAATTTATTTTTATTTTTAGTCATGTACTTTACATTGATATTTTCACAAGGCATTAGTAATGTTAGTATAACTTGGCATCTATGCCTTTCACAGGTCACATTCACGGAGCAGCATGCGTCATTCTTGCACTTCTTAACTAATGTTTGTGCTATTGTTGGAGGTAATATTTCCCTTGTGGCCCTTTTTATCTACACCAATCAGCTATTTCCGTTAAATCATACCCTTTTCTATTCATATGTTCACTAAACTTATGCTTCAGTCGAACATTGTACCCCTTTGATAGTCATGTCCTGGAGCTAGAAAACTACGCAATCAATTTATCCATGTCTGCGATATCCATGCAGAAGTTCAAACAATGACCTAAGGCATGTGTGTTTTCTTGATTTACAGGTGTGTTCACTGTTTCTGGAATCATAGATTCATTTGTCTACCATGGCCAGAGAGCAATCACTAAGAAGAGGGAAATTGGCAAATTCAACTGAGCTTTCAACCAAGCCTTCCTATTGCTGTCAGTTATTCCATCTTCAGAACTTCCTTTTGAACCACTGTAGCTGCAGTAGAAAGAGAGTCTTCTCCAAGTTCCTAAAGTACAACTGAACCAACCAGCCGGTATAAACTTCCTTTTGCTCTGGAGCTCTTGGTGTGCCTCCTGCTTACTTCCAGCAGAAGCTGCCAGCATACAAAATGCCTCATCTGGTGTACTGTGATATTATATGGCACTCAAGGAAATGGTAACATTTCAGAGGCCGCAAGTTTTTGTATCTTTGTAAATCCGTGTAAGAGAGCACTAGACTTCTGTAGAATACTTATTGACAGGTTTTATTTTCTTAGACAGTGTGTAGCTCTTACAGGTCAGGTTAAAAAATTGTGAAGGCCATTTGAAGGAAACTAAGCTTATTCTTTTACCCTGTTCCCTTTTCAACTAATGCTTATTTGGAAGTTGCCGGGAAGAGAAGTTACAAAAATCAATCAGCTATGTAAATCTATTTAATCCAGGAAAGTCATGCCATCCAATTGACGGTATCCTACTTTTTTTATCTCATTGTTTTCGAGCAGAAATGTACTATATCCGTTTGTATTCTTGATTAAAACATAAGCATGTTCCGCGGGGAAAATAGTTAAGCGCCTAGTCATCTCAAGTGTACTTCTACCGATTATCGTATTCCAATTCCAAATGAAGAGGCTGTTTGATCGGAGGGAAAAAATTCTTTCCCGTGTAAAAATTCTGTAGACGTACTAAAGGAGATAATTTATCATTTTGCTTTTGGAAGTTTCACCTGTTTCAGTTACAGCTGGAGTACACAGCCCAAGGTAATGGGCTTCTCTATGATTAACGAAGCAAAATTTGGTTTTGCCACTTCGTTAAGTAATTGATAACAAAGTCGTCTTCAACGCAAAATATTTTGTGTTGCGATATAAATATGCTTCTTCTGAAAAAGATGAAACACCATGATTCCCTAGTGAGTTCGGCAACACCAACAGCATAATCTCTTGTTCCAAGAAAGTTAGGGTACGGTAGATATGAAACAAGCAGAAACATATGAAAACAAAAAACGGGAGGGATAGAAAAAGTAAACAAAGTATGAATAAACTAAGATTCTGCCACATGGATTGCTGATTTATTCAATCATGTAAAGAGTCAAATCTGTGGATACATTACAATGCAGGCCCTTTTTATCGTATTTTCTCATATCAATTTTGATCGTCCTCTCCCTTTCCTAATATTTTTCCTAACCTTTAGAATAACGGGTGCTTGGTCTTGGCTAGATATGTCCAATCGAGCTTAGTCGTTGTTGGACTAGTTTCTTTTCAATCGGTGCCACCTCTACCTATCACGTGTTGTTCCTAATTCGATTATTTTTTGTATAGCCACACTTCACAATGAGTTAAAGAAAACAAAATACTCACAGCCAACGCTAAATCGTAACTACTCTTTTTTCATGGGGATGCAAGAAGATATAAATGTATAGGGAGCAAACGCCCATTTCTTCCCTACATTAGTACGGTTGAACACACTCAGTATACAATGCCTACTAAAGATTGGAGTTACGAAGTTTTAAAACTGAGGAAGTCACTACCACATATTTTACGACAGAACATCGTCTCACACTGAAAGATAATCCACTCTAGTTAGGGTTTGATCTCTGATGGTGTAGAGATAAAACCACTCTTTCTTCGGTCAACGTGACAACCATTTTTTATTGTTGCACTGACAATTTTGTTTGGACACCTCGCGGAGATGTTAGATTTATTGGAGTCATTATGTTTTAAAATTAAAAAGTGGAAGTAATATATAAGATGATTATGATAGGTAAAAATTATAACTTCCCAATTTTGTGAAATTATGTTGTTTTAGTTCTGCGAAAAGAGAATGAACGAATTATTCTCAATAATGAGAAGGCGCCATTTGGTGCCGAAAGCGGCTACTGGATATCTACGCTTCATCGGATCTCTCCGCACCAAACAAACGCCACCGTCTTCCCCACCTCTCCCGTCCACGGTCCGGTCCGGTCCACCAACCCGCCTCCAGGCCGCAGCCATGCAGGGCCGCCGCCATCTCGCCGCCTCCCTGGCGAGAACCCTATCCCAGGCCCCCTCCCGCTCCATCTCATCCACCCCGTCCCTCCTCCAAACCCTCGACCCGTCCCCGCAGTCGCCTCCCCTCGCCGCACCCGCGGCGGGGCGGCTCGCGGAGATGCGGAGGCGGTTGCAGGCGGAGACGCCGTCGCTGGGGGACTTCGCGTACTCGGTGGAGGTGGGGACGCGGAAGAAGCCGCTTCCCAAGCCCAAGTGGATGAAGGAGACGATCCCCGGCGGGGCCAAGTACGCGGCCATCAAGGCCAAGCTGCGGGAGCTGAAGCTGCACACCGTCTGCGAGGAGGCGCGCTGCCCCAATCTCGGAGAGTGCTGGTCCGGCGGCGAGACCGGCACCGCCACTGCCACCATCATGATCCTCGGTGATACCTGCACGCGCGGATGCAGGTAAGAGATCGATCCTTTTCTTTTATTGCATCTACTATGCATCGCAGACAGTTGCTTAGGTTGCTTAGTCAATGTGCAGGGAAGCGTTAGATATATTTGTAATTTAGTATTAGCATGGGCTGTTCTATGATCTATATAGTATCCATTTCTGGATTTTTGTGTGTGCTTATTTCTGCTACGCTGAACCTTTACCCGTGTAACTGTGAGTGCAAAGTGTCTGATTTTTTAGCTTCTTGTGTATTTAAGTTGCTTTCGCTATATCATGAGGATGTGTTAACACTGCTAGTGATGTAGGAAATGTGTGGATTTCAGCTGTTGTGTAAGAGTAGACAATGTTGAGGAAATCGTTTATCGTTTACTGCTCAGTTGGCTGACGGTTAGTGATTAATAGCAATATCAGTGATTAATCATTTAATCGGCGAATCGTCACCCACCGAGTAGCGATTACTTGGCCGATTAATCGCTGTACCGGCTGATTTTTTTAACACTTAGTAGATGCCTACTGTAAAGAAATTCTGAGAGAACTGAACTCAGACACAGCTTGGCACAATTGCTGTCTGAAGGTTGAGTCGGGGTTCAGCTTCTATAGTTCATGTATAAATAAGTTTTGAAAATGGCAAACTTAAGATGTTATACTCGCTATACTTGCCTGAGTACACATCCAAAGACCAGCTCCAGGAGACGTTGCTAATGGCTATTCATGAGCAAATGAAGGGTTTGGATTTGGCTAATCAGTCATTTCCGCACTTGTGCTTGTACTGTCGTCTGTCGGGGAGTTTGTACAGTTACTACTAGAGTTGTAACAGTCGAGCAGCAGGTGTGCCGACCTGCTCGACAGCTTACTAGATCCCACTAGTTTCCATTGCCAACATAAAATACCGGCATTGGTCCCTGCCAGGGTCTTGAGATTTTTTGAGAAAGGACCGCAAAGGATTTGTTCCAAGATATCTCACATTGCAAACCAGTTACAGCAAAGAATGTGTCGCAAGGAGCCGAAGAACAGGAGTTTTGAAAAAAAAATCACATGTTCATGATACCATAAAAAATTGGCAGTAGTTTGGAGCTTGTTTGTTTCGAAGGAATTTCATGGGAATTTCAGAGGATTCTATTCCTTAGAAATTTTCCTATAGAGCTTGTTTGGTTAGGATTTGAAACCATAGGAATTTTTCCTATGGTCTACTTCACATGCAACTCCATAGGAAAATTTCTTTAGGTCCAACACCTCGTGGAAATTTTTCTTTGTTTCCATGACAATTATGAAAAACACACAATCCTTTAGAAAATTTATGTTTTTTTCCTGCAACGCAACCAAAGGACGTGTACTACAAAGTCCTATATTTTCAATTCATGTAGGATTCAGCATGCCATGCCATCATATTCCTATGTTTTTCCTTATTCCCGTGTTTTGAAACTCATTTGAAACAAACAAGCCCTTGTATTTTACTTTGAACTCTGGGAGCAGTGTGAAAAGAATTGTTTTATAAACTTTTTATCGGGAGCATTATTCTTTATGACCTATCTTGGGTAAAAAATCACGTGTTTCTGTGCACTTGGTTGATTCTTGATTTCCTTCATTGTTTGTCGAGCTAGTTTCTTCTTCAAAGTTATTTGGATCGCCAAGCCAAAAATTCATCTGATCGCCAATTATCAGGGGTGCTCATAGCTAATTGTTTATATCGCTCTGTACCCGAGGGACTTGCATGGCTTGTGAAACCAATATCTCGAGATATTAACTGTGATAATTAGCTTTCTTAATAACACTGTTCCAAAATTG
Source organism: Puccinellia tenuiflora (assembly GCA_012064385.1). NCBI lineage: Eukaryota > Viridiplantae > Streptophyta > Magnoliopsida > Poales > Poaceae > Puccinellia > Puccinellia tenuiflora. The sequence continues at coordinate 160,773 of QRDG01000496.1, forward strand.
GTCTTTAGGCAAGGTTATTCTGGAGAACTTATCTTCGTCTATTGTTTGGATTAGGTGTTATGAATCTACAATTGATGTTATGCCATCCATGTTGAAAAAAGTGAAGGTTTAGGTTGTGCACAAAGCCACAAACCGATGCTATTTGAGTTTTCTATGAGAATGGATTGTAATGTGATGTCCATTTCAGGGGAACTGCTGAAATTTTGTTGTTTTGGTTACATATTTTGTTTGAGTTGTGTCCTCATGTTTACATGGTCCTGCCAGGAACATAAGTGATTACATGTTGTGTTATTTGTCAGTTTATTTCAGTTTCTTTGTCAAATCGTAATCTACCTTTGTGGCAGTTAAGACTCACTTTTTAGAGAAAGAACAGATTGTTTGAGAATTTGAGAAGTCAATGATTTGCAGATTTTGCAATGTCAAGACATCACGAACCCCTCCTCCACCAGATCCTGATGAGCCTTCCAATGTTGCGCAAGCTATTGCCTCGTGGGGCCTCGAATATATAGTCATCACAAGTGTGGACCGGGATGATTTACCTGATCAGGGGAGTGGACATTTTGCTGAAACAGTACAAAGGCTGAAGACGTTGAAGCCAGATATGCTTATTGAAGCGCTCGGTAAGAGGCATAATCCTGGTTCTGCTGTTTAATTGTTCACTATCCTCTTAGCTGATATTTGCAAGGTGTGATTCAACTTGACACAGTGTCATAGATTCAATTTTGGCTTTTAGTTCCTTTTACGTTATACTATGAATAACTGTTAAATGAATGCTCTTTCAGATATGAATCCAATGGTGCCACTTTTGTTGTTACTACATCTTTATATTGTCAACCAATTATGTTAGAGTATTTTGATACAGCATCTGTTCTGTTTTAATATTAGTCATTCCATGTACTGTACCCTTACACAAGTAATTTTACAGTACCTGATTTCCGTGGTGATCGAAGCTGTGTAGAGAAGGTTGCAACTTCCGGGTTGCATGTTTTCGCACACAATATTGAAACGGTGGAAGAGCTTCAAAGAAACGTGCGAGACCACCGTGCAAATTTTAAGCAATCAATAGATGTTCTAAAAATGGCAAAGGAGTATGCCCCTCCTGGCACCCTCACAAAGACATCAGTCATGCTGGGTTGTGGGGAGACCCCCGATCAGGTTATCAGCACAATGGAAAAGGTGAGAGCTGCCGGTGTTGATGTTATAACATTTGGTCAGTACATGAGGCCGTCAAAGCGTCATATGCCAGTGTCTGAGTATGTTACACCCGAAGCCTTCGAGAAATACCGAGCCCTTGGTGTTGAAATGGTATGCTCCATCTACATCTTGTGCCTTTAGCTCTTTCCATTATACAAAGGTCTACTATTAACCCCAACTGCTATTGCATATATTATATATGGAAAATCTAACATTAACCACTAATTTCATGTTGAATACACAGTAAAGTGCTTTTCCAACCACAACGACTTGACTAGTAGTTTTTATTGTTTTCCGATGGGTATCATGATCCACAAAAGAAATCAACTCCGGATAGCGTGCCCTCGTCACTTGCTGTTTAGTAAACCAACATACTCCCTCCGTTCCAAAATATAAGATGTTTTAGCTTTTTTCCGATTCACATATATCTAGACACATTTTAGTATATAGGTTCACTCATTTTAGTCCGTATCTAGTCTATATTTAAAACACCTAAAACATCTTATGATTCGGAGCAGAGGGATTAGTTTCTTGTGCTAGAGAAATGAAGATTTAGGAACTTGCTTTATTCATGTAATCTGGACCTATATTTATTATATAAAGCCGAATAATATTCCCCGTTTGGTTCAGCGGTATCTTTCTTACTGTTCAAGGACATGCAATACTCGTATCCTGAATCGTGCTTATTTAGCTCGATTTGCTGACAAAATGGCTGTCGCCTTAAATGACAGGGATTCCGCTATGTTGCGTCTGGTCCAATGGTTCGGTCCTCCTACAAAGCTGGCGAATTCTACATCAAAGCTATGATTGAAGATGACCGAGTAAGATCAGGTGCTGTTGCAGACTCAAGTTCATAGTTGACACACCTCGATTCCTTGACATGGCTACGCTGCAAATAAGATGTTCTAATTGGAGAAACATGTTTATTTTGTTTACATCTTGGCTATACTATTCTTCTCGAAAGAATAAATTCTTCTGTTTCTTTACTTGTACCATTACCACATTTCTTCATACTATCCCCTCCTTTGTATGTGTCCAGAATCATGCATTGTAACAGTAGCATGGGATAGAGTCCGTCAATGTACCTAGCGGACATTGAGGCAATCATTGTCCCTCATCTGCTGTGCTTGTACAGAATTGTGATGAAGATTTGGTTATGGACTTGCTGTGCTATTGGTAGATCCAATCTTCTGCAGATCTTGAGAAGCGATGTAGACCGCCATTACTCCATGCATCGCTAAACACCCTTCGTAGGTCAAACCTGACCTTTCTGTGTAGTCAACTTTGCAAAGCCCTCCTCACTGTAGTGTCATGAATGGAATGTGTCGGGCGTAAAGAACACTACTACCAGTATTATTGGCGCATCACACTTGTGACTTGTCCTCCAAAAGGAGCCAATAAGCCGTGCAATAATGCTGGACTATCTGAATTATTAGTTGCTTTGTCAACAGCCAATTGAAGGTCAGCATACATGTCCCACCGTTTTTTCCTGCCACTTGAGGAGCATTGGTTTTGGGTCAGAGCATCTAAAAATGGTCAAACCCGAAAATTTACATTCGCAATTGAAAATTATGCACGGAACAGATTCTGGAAAAGGTCTTGATCCGGATTTTTTTCTTGCTCTCCGGATATTATCACCTACGTGCCCCCAAATAACCAGTTTCCAAGTCCATATACAGGTTCCAAACTGGACGTACCGAAGCCGGTCAACGCTCCCGTCAGCGCCGGCCTCGGCGACTCCCGAGCTCGATCCCACAACGAGGAGATACAATTCTGACAGCAATCTTCGATTTCCGGTGAGGAGGTTTGATTCCGACTGATTTTATGAGAAATCGTAGTCTATACTCGCAGCCCCATGGAAGCACCTCCATGACAAAACTCCCCCATGGGAGCACCTTCACGGGAGGAGGTGGGGGAGGCCAGCACTAGGAGAGCAAGTTGAGGGGTCGAGCCGAGCGGGGGTGGCTGTGCTCGCAGCCCATGGGAGCACCTCCATGGCCAAGCTCCCCATGTGAGCACCTCCCCGGAGGAGGCTGGTCGAAGAGGGGGAGACCAGCTCTAGGAGGACCAGGCGAGGGCCCGAGCCGGACGGAGCGGCGGATGGGAGCCAGATTGCTTCGTCCGGCGATGCTCAGTTTGTATGTAAACAGATAGACTCGTTGAGGAACATGAAGAAAAGAGAACAAAAATGTTTTGCGATATGTTTTATGTTCTACGCGGACCTTCGTGGTACCCTAAAAACGTTTTTTGTTGAACCGGAAAACGCATTTTCCGGTTCCACTTTTACCGGATCTGCTAGAGATGCTCTCATATTTTTGAACGCTATCTTAAGGGCCTCTTTGATTCACTGGACTCTAAAACCATGAGAATATAAAACCCGTAGGAATAGAATGTCATGGCATTGTTCAAGTCCACGTAAACCGAAACACGTGAATGTGGATATAAATTATTTGATTGTATCATAAGAGAAACATAGTTTTTCTTCATAAATTAGGTGTTTTCCATAGTTGTTACTCCATCCATTCCAAATTATAAGATATTTTAGATATTTTAATTTGGGCTAGATATAAACTGAAATGAGTGAATCTATCGAGGATGGCGTTTTGGCTCCCGGTGCACCTGCACCCGGTATGCCTTTTGATTTTTTAAAAATTGAAAATACTTCGAAAAATTCCGAAAACAATTGGGCAGAAACATACGCAAGTGTCGACCACTCGTGAAAAATTTCAACAGAAAATACCAATTTTTCTGCTCTGTGCAAAAAAGAAAAATTTCTGCAAAAAAATCTAAAAAAGTATGTTTTTTGTCGGAAATTTGTCTTTTTTGCACAGAGCAGAAAAATTGGTATTTTCTGTCGAAATTTTTCACGAGTGTTCGACACTTGAGTATGTTTGTGTCCAATTGTTTTCAGAATTTTTCGAAGATTTTCAATTTTTTAAAAATCAAAAGGCATACCGGGTGCAGGTGCACCCGGGAGCCAAAGTGAATTTCCGGAATCTATACACTAAAACAAGTCTAGATATGTGTGATCGGAAAAAAGCTAAAACATCTTATATATTGGAATGGAAAGAGTACTTGTTAAGAGTCATAGAACATTGTCCGAGGGAGAGTAATTTTGTTGCTCACGTTTTAGCTCTTAGGGTGTCCTCTACCACTGGTGCGTTTGATTTGAGGAGGCCCCTCCTTTTTCTTGTAGCAATTTTAATGGAAGATGTAATCTTACTCGATAATTAATAATGGCCATGATGGTGTTTACTCGAAAAAAGGAAAATGAAAGTGTACCCGGTTGAACCAAATGCATTTCTTTCTTTATAATTGCATGCAAAGTAATCCATAGAAAGACATGGATTGCAATCATATAAACTGAATTTTTTTGAAGGAACAATACTCTCAAACATTTCTAAAAAAAGAATAATATTTGGATTGTAGGATATTGAAAGGATTTTTTCCATTGTAATCCTATGATAAAAAATCTTTGTTGAGAAAAAGCCCTAAGGGTTTGTTTGGTTCGTAGGATTTGAAAAACACATGAATAAGAATATCACATGGATAAAATGTCATGTCACTTGGAATCCTATAAGAATAGAAATGCAGGAATCAGTAGCATGTGTTGTTTGGTTGAACCGCGGGAAAACACATGAAATTTCTATAGGATTGAGTACATTAAGGGCCTCTTTGGATTGAAGGAATTTTGAAGGACTTTTGGAGGATTTCAATCCATAGGATTTTTTCCCATGAAAGCCCTTTGGATCATAGAATTGAGGCTATCAAATTTCTAAGGAATCCATTTTTATGCCCCCTATTTCACAGAAATCTCAACATGAGCTTAATACTCATTTAAATTTTTTTGTTGAGAAATCCAATCTCCTCATTCCTATAAAATTCATGTGTTTGCTTTCAATGCACTACCCAAAGGCATCTGCTACAAATTCATGTGTTTTGAAATCATGTAAGAATTTATAGTACATGTCACCTCAATCATTTGTTTTTCCTGTTACTATGTTTTGAAAATCCTGCAATTCAAAGAGGCCCTGTCGCAGGCATTGTTAGAAATCCTATAGGATTGTAGTATAGGAAAGCTTTTTATTGGAAATTTGGAGGATTCATTCCTTTGAACCAAATGGACTCTATAGGAAAATTTCGTATGGATTGAAATCCTATATAATTTTTAAAAATCCTTTGAACCAAAGAGGCCCTAAGGATTTCACCTCTTTTGATTTTTCGTAAAAAAGTGAATTACAAAATTTATGGCAAACCAATGAACCTTTAGTGCCGAGGCTTTTTTAGCTTCAGATTGATTCTTATGAATTGAAATCATATACTGTTTTCTTAGTGAATAGATGTTGGATTTAGGATTGTCTCTCCTTTTGTAATATATAGCAAAATACTTCTTACGAGTAAAATCATGCATGTACTTTAAACAGGGAGATTCTCAAAAGTGTGAGCCTAATCCTTAATAGAGAGTTGTATTACTTTGCGTTGGAGATTATGCTTGTCAGACGGCACAAAGCTGTTGAGATGACGCTCTTTTGCACTTGGCTTCATGAGAAGATGAAGAGATAAGCTCTAGAGAAAAGGCCGCCAACAAACGATATTTTACTCCGAAAAGTGCGAATAGCCTGTGTAACTATCTTCTAGTATTGCCGACTGTAGCCACTCATGTGAAACGTAGTGGCGGTTGATCAACCTATTAGACGAATCCTCGAAACTAGCATGGATTGGAACGATTCTAGAGCCACATGTTCTTTAAGCCCAGCAACCCTTTCCATTAACTGCACAGCAAAGCACTGATCGGTCTGTATCAGAGGATTAAATCTGGTTATTATCTTAATCTGATTCAGACTAGGGAGGCTTTACCGCTTTAGTCGTGGGCCCAAGTGCCTAAAGCGCCGATAAATAAGAAATCGAGTGCGTCCCGAGAAACTATACGAAACTAAAACCCTAGTGCCGGTAGGTATCACTATCAGACAGACTTATCAGTGATCTACGCAAGCGTTGTGCCGAAGATAAGCGTCAAAGAGTGCTCCGGTGGCGGTGGGCGACGTGTGGTGTCGTCCTGCTGCAGGCCGTGATGGTAGGGGCCTTGGTGGACGGTGGCGGCGGCACCGGCCTCCCGGTTGATGCGGTGGGTTTGGATTCGGGTTTGCCTGTTTGGCTTGTTTCTAGGTGAAAACCTAGCTCGGGCCACGATCGGGTCGGCGATGACGGCATCCTCATACGTCGTTATACCTTCTTGGAGGCATCATTGGGAAACGCCATACCCCTCCATCTCTCCAAGTCCCTTGGCTCTCCAGGTGAAAACATAGCTTCAATCTTTGCCGTAGCGGGCGACGACATCGTATTCGTTGCTTACTCCTTGGAGGCGTCGTCTTGGAGACCTTGTCCCCTGTTGGTTTTCGGGTTGGTTGTCGTTGTGGTTTTTGTCCCACCAGCGGGTGCAGGGGATGTGGAGGTGGCGGCCTTGAGTGGGTTGACGATGTCGAGGCGGCGGCCTTAGATTTCTGTGTGGCTGCAGGCCTATGAGGTGGTGTTGAGGCTCGGTTGCGTGTGGGCGGTGACCTTGTGCTACAAGGGTGTCGAGGTCTATCGGCTCGGGCAGAGCTAGGTAGCTCTGGGTTGCTTTTGCTTGCAATGCCGGGGCGGTGGCCCCGGGTTTGGTGCGATGGTCGTGGTCTGCGGGTAGATCTTTCTGTGCAACTTTGGGTAGATGTTTCTATGCAGTTTGGGTTGCGATCGTCTGGGCCGTGCGGCGTTGCGTTGCGGCTCACGTGTGAGCAGAGGACGTCGGGGCGGCGGCCCCGGAAGGCGGTGAGGGTGGGCCGTGCAGGGCGCGGTATCTAGCGGGATGCCGACACCGGACTGAGTTGGTTGTCGAACTCTGGCGTTGTGACCCCCTCGTGGCGGCTGCCTTCCTCCGTTCTGGGCGGCCCTTCATGCTCCTTCAGCGGTTGGCTTCTCTCCCCTTCGTCGCAGGTGGTGTCGGCTTGTGTGTGGCGTTGCGTTTGGTCATGGCTCCGTCGCTTTCGCGGGGGGCTTTATGCCCTTCGTATCTAGTTTTTGTCCGGGTTTTTTTCTAATAAATTGGACAAATCTTTTCTTCTTAATGAGCAAACAGAGCTCCTGTCAAGCTTCACAAAAAAAAAGAGGTTGCTGCGTTGCAACACAGGTAGTTAACCATATCAAGCCCCTGATGGAAAATAATTTTATGAGACCTGGTCTACAAATTCACCTCCATGGAACAATTCAACACCTGGCATGCGTGGCAGTTTAGATCGGATTTTATATTTTTTTCTCTCTTCTAAATACGTTTGGTTCACAGGGTGAATTTGTAGATCGGGTCTCATAAAATTATTTTCCACCCCTGATGGCCTGATCCATCGCCACGCCCGTCCACTCTGGTGCCAGCCAGCCCTTGACGCGCCCAAGGGTAAATCGATACTGCTTCGCCCCCGATCGATCGAACCCCCTCCGGAAAGCGAGAGCCGTTTCATTTTCAGCCATGTGGTTTTGCGCGGCTGCCGTCGCCAACTAAAGCGACTGCGCCCATGCCGCATATGCATATCCCTCTCATGGCCGCGCGCCACTGAGCACTCGGATATGCATAACTAGTTCCACTTGCGGGCGAGCTGCGGAAGGCCTATATAAGCCGCGCGCGCCTCGTTCCAAGATAGCTTCATCCACTTCACTCTACAAGTGCTCCCTCCCTCCCTGCGCATAGTTTAATCTGAGACACTGCAGTTGAGCATCAGCTAGCATGGCGGCGACCTTGTGGAGGCAGCCGAGCCTGGAGTTCCACGTCAAGGTGGTGAGGGTGACCGGCGTCGAGGCGCGGCTCGAGGGCAGCCTCTTCGTCAGGTATTACGTCCCGGCCGGCGACGGCAGAAGGCGGATCCGCGTGGACACGCGGGAGGTCCCGTGCGTTGGCCCCGGAGACGACGTGTTCTGGGGCGAGCTCGTGCGCTTCCAGCTGGCGGGCGCCGCCGGCGTCGCGCCGAGCAAGGTCGCGTTCGAGCTCCGGTGGAGGCCGCGGCCGTCGACGTCCGGGCTGGCGGCGTTGCTGGGGACCGGGAGGCCGTCGTCGCGGGTGCTGGCGCGGGCCGAGCTCGCGGTGAGCGCCAAATCGGCGTCCACGGAGAGCTGGCTGAGGCTCTCGCCGGCGAGCCGGGAGCTGGACGGCGGGTGCAAGGCGCCCAAGCTGCTGGTCGAGGTCAAGGTCGTGAACGCCGTCGCGGTTGACGGTCACGTGGCCGTGAAGGCGAGGAAGTCAGGCGGCGGCGTGAACGAGTGCTGCCGTGGCGGCGAGAGCTGCCGTAGCTGTGGGTGGGTCGGGACCGAGGAGGACATGTTCCTTGCGGCGACGTTTACTCAATAGCAGTACCAATGATTGTAATGGTGGCGAGCCAAAGGTTCGAAACCAATCACGTTAGGTTGCTACTGTAGTTGATACGAGGAGGCTCATGGTACATATATATAGCTGTTTTGCTCTTGGCGATGAAGGATTTTGTTGATTTTCAGGCAAACTCAGGTGTATTTTTTTTTCAAGAACACACAACATGCGTGTCTTTTGTAGGAAAAACTTTTTGTTACATGAGTTACATGAAGTTCTACAGCTGAAAGGAAGGAGAGAGACGACTAAGCCACTAAAGACCTATTTGGTACAAAGGAAATCTATACAATTTTTGGAGGATTCTATTACGAAGGATTTTCCCCTATAGAGCTTGTCCAGTTTGTAGGATTGAAACCACAAAACTTTTTTGCAGAATGTATATTAACAATTTTCCAAATGATTTAATCCAGAAATATGAAAGATAAAGAATGAAAATTAAAATAAATGGATCACAAATAAGTGATGAAACTATGAATGTGATCTAGTGAATAAGATAGTAACATCATGTCTAAATCGATGTGACGAACTAGTAAACATAACTTAAACCCTAACGGAAGAAATAAGAACATGTACGGTGCAGAGGAAGAAGACCCCTTCATGATGTTGTCAGCAGCAACAGGGACGCAACCAGCCAAGTCGTAAAATGGGCTATTGAGTTTGCGACTCACAACATCAACTATCTATCTCACAGAACCGTTAAGTCTGGGGCTAGCTTGACCAACTTTCTAGTAGACTGGACTAAGAACCAGTGCCTACCGTCTGCAACGGACCCTGACTATTGGATTTTGCACTTTGACGGCTCCAAGATGCTCAGGTTATCGGGGATTGGAGTCGGCATCACCTCCCTGAAGGGGGGAAAAGCTCAATTATGTCCTCTAGATTCATTTCACGACTTCTAACAATGTTGCGAAATATGAAGCATTACTGAAATGGCGTCAGAATCGCCAAGGAGATGGGCATACCCGTGTTATGGCGACTGGTTTTGGTGGCGCTACAAGTTCTTGGGGGAATGACGAGGTCATGGGTCCCGAGTAAGCCCACATAAGCTAAAGGTGGCCAACTCGGCACATGGAGGTCCACCATGGGGACCGAATGCGCCATCTCGGAGTACAAGTCACACCAAATTCGCCGAATGCGGATTTTGTCGGGATATTCCCTGTAACCGATCAACTGTAGATCTAGGCTATCTTGCTAGGATTTACCGTTATCTCAACCACCTTCTAAACCACCTCGGCCTCCTTGTAATCCTAGTTCACACCAAGTATATAAGAAGAAATAGGGGCACGTTGAGCGGTAAGGTTCTTCACGGTAGTTGAACACACATCGTCATCATCCACCCACCATAGGCGAGATCGAGCTTTACCTCGAGACCGCCAACAACATACGACAAATAATACAAGCCGACACAAATAGGATTAGGGTTGTTACCGGACAATGTTCACCGGGGCCTCAAGTACAACACCACATCATCTTTTTTATATGCTACAAAAACTGCAAAACATGCAAAAAAAACCCTAGATTTGAGCCAAAATGGCAAAACAAGCGACGATGGCGTTTGTGTACTGTTCTCTTTTTGGAGGCGTCGTATTTGGATAATTTTTTTTATAGTCATGTGTGTTGTATTGGTGGTTTGGTTCCGGCTGCTGCGAGTGATTGACCACGGTGTTTTTTTTTTTTTCTGGGTGTATCCTTGATGTATCGACTTGTTCTTAACATTATGTTTACGCAAATGCCAGATTTAATCGGCATCTTTTCAATATTAATATATTTCCTTTATCGAAAAAATAATTCCAAAAATTGCTAAGCACTCTTCGTAGGTGAATGTGTCCCCTCTTCTTTTGTGTAGTCAAGCCCCTCCGGACTATAGGGCCAAGAAAGGAGCGGGTCAGGCGTAAAGAACACCACTACTGGTATTATTGGCGCATCACACTGGTGACCTGTCCCACAAAAGGAGCCAATCAGTCGTGCAAGAATACTAGACTAGTGAACTATAGTTGCTTTGTTAACAGCCCATTGAAGGTCATGTATATATGTGAATATGTCCCACCATTCCTGCCACTGGAGGAGCGGTGGATCTGAGTCAAATCCTTGAACGCTAAGCTTAAGGGTCATCTTAATTGGATTCACAAGACTTGAAAACCATGGGGAAAAACGTACGAATTGACCCCCATACTACTGTTTAAAGGTAAATTGCACGACCACATGCACGTTTAGAGCATCTCCACCGGGGGTCGCAATAGGCCACTAAAGCTCCATTAAGGCACAGGACAGAAAAACAGGTCACACCGGGGGGTCGTAAAGACTTTGTCCGGCCCAAAAACTGTCCGACACTGCCAACAGGGACTTCAAAGTTGGGGGCTGCCTTCGCGGTGCCGGACACTGTCCGGCCCGAGCTGCCCGTCAGCCACACGAAACGACGCGTCGAGATCTGACCGCACGCGGCAGTGATGCAGGCGCCTCGTCGTTTCAGTGACTAGTCGTCGCATCGCTGCACGGGCCGTCAGGCAGCGCATCGTTTTAGTGGCCAGTTGGGCGGCGCAGTGAACCGTCGCCTCGTAGCAGCACCGTAGAGGCCACGCGGCGGAATGCATGCCGTCTTGGCGTTAATGGCGACGGCCGCTACGCTCCTTCGCACGGCTTTAAAACGGCCACCACGGGGCCTCTCCTCACACACACCACCACCGCACCGCTCCTCTCCCTCTCCGTCCACTCACCACTCGCACAACAAGGATGCACCGTCGCGGGCCAGGTTACCAGCCGACGGAGGAGGACCACGAGCGACGCCGCCGCCTTGACGCGGCTTCATTGCTCCGGTGCCAACATTCGAACGAGCGACGCCGGATCCAGGGGCTCCGGATTGTGGAGGAACGGGTGGCAGCGACGCCACCACCGCCTCCGCCTCCGCCGCCTCCTTCGCAACCCGACGACCGTCCGCCGATGACCGTCGAGGAGGCGCAGCACCACGAGCGCAACTACATCCCGGCGCCGTCCGACTGCCGCCTACCGGACGGCTGGATGTCGAACGTGGACAACGTCCCGGTTACGCCACCCCTCACTAGTTAGGCTAGACTGGACTACATCCGGTCGTTGTGGCAGGCGGACGCAGACGGCACGATGGAAGATGAGCGGAGGTACGTCGCGCCGTTCAACCCGTCGGCCCCCTACTGGGATGCCGTGGTGGCGTCCGAGCACGCCGACCGCGTCCACGGCTGGACCGACACCGGCAACTTCTCCGTGCCGGCGCCCATGGAGTCGTCCGACGACGAGGAGGCACTGCCGCCTCCAAGCTGCGCCGGTCGTTAATATCGATAATGGCCAGACCGACGACTTTCAGGATTCTAGGCACGCAGTGGTTTCTCCACAAGCCGCGTCGGTCATTAATATTGACGTAGCCGGAGATTTCAACCCTCTTTGCCTAGAGATGCATTGTGATGAGCAGCTCAGCCAGTAAGTGAGCAGTGGCTCGATCAATGCATCGGGAAAGCCTCGGAGTCTGGTTTTACTCCATGGCAGGCAAGGCCGGTGAGCTTGTCGCCGGCCTCATCGGCCATGGGTTGACACATAGCTATCGTTGTCCAAAACGGCCACTTGACCAAGGGGTGATCCCAAAGCTCCTGGACGGTAGGGGTTAGGGTTAGGGCTTAGATCGCATGTATCCAAATTTATATTTGAAATTGTATCGAAGTTTGTATTTGAATCCTATCAAATTGTATCGAAATTTATATTTGAATCAAAAATTATATCGAAAATTTTATATTTAAATGAAAAACTGTGTTCGGTGTCCGGCCCTTTAGGGGGTGCCGGTGTGGGAGGCGCAAAAAAAAACGCCGGACATGTGTCCGGCACCCTGCAATTGGGCCTCCAAACAGGTGGTGCCGGACACAATTTAGACACCCACGGTGGAGATGCTCTTATGTCAGAGTAACAAAGATACCCCACGTAAAAAAAACTTTTGAGGCTTTACGACAAACACACCATCTATTGAGCCTAATTGTAACGCACACCCTAAATATACAAAGATTATCACCTAATTATGTTCACACATTTTTATCCGATGACTGATTCCACATATTATGCTCAAATTTCACAGTTTACCATTACATTAAGATTCATTTTCAAGATATTTTTCCTTACTTAGACTATGATTTTTCCTTCTTATAAGCCTATTATGTTAAAAGAAAATCAATACAGAGGACTGTATTCTCAGAGTGAACTCAAATTTTGTAGTTTACTCAACACATTATGATTTATTTTCAGGAATTCTTTTATTTTGTCTAAGGTTTCATTTTTTTGGCATATTGACCAAAACATCTCATTTATGGGCCCCGACTATCATATTTGAAATCAATAGTCTAATCTGTGTAGATTTGGGGTCTTTGTTACAACTAGTCTCACTAGTTGGTGTTTTGCTTACAAAGCCTCCGAAGTTGGGTTTTTTGTTACTCCGAACCCAATAGGTGTTTGTTTGTATAATTTGATCTTATTCAAATCTACATAAACTGAAACACATAAACATGCAATGGAAACAATTTGATTGTATCGTGGAAAAATCTTCATAAATTAGTTGCTTGCATACGTGTTCAGAGAAACAAAGGAAGGAATCACCATGTTGAATTAAATGGATTGTTTCCTTCAAACCAAAAGATCGGGGAGGACTTGGTATCCATGATCTTCAGGTTAAGAATACGGCCCTTCTAGGGAAATGGCTATTTAAGCTTCTCTCACAAGAAGACGTATGGAAAACACTATTAAGGCGAAAATATTTCGGGACAAAAGCATTGTCACAAGTTGTGTGGAAACCAGGTGACTCTCACTCTTGGGCCGGCCTCATGGCGTCGGAGAATAATTTCTTTCGCTTTGGGAAGTTTGCTATTAAAGATGGATCAGAGATTAGGTTCTGGGAGGATAAATGGTTAGGAAATACCACTCTCATGGACCAATATCCGGCTCTGTACAACATTCTTTGTCATAAGAGTGATACGCTAGCCACGGTTATGCAGTCATCGCCTCCAACTATGACGTTCAGACGAGATTTGATCGGTTCTAGATTAGAGGCATGTAATACCCTTTTAGGGCAGTTAGCCATGGTTCAATTATCACCAGGATCGGACATATTCCATTGGAACCTCCATGAGAATGGAAAATTCTCGGTGGAATCCATGTATAGAGCCCTGATTCAATCTGACATGCCAGTTGATAATAAAAAACTTTGGAAGATGAAAATGGCATTAAAAGTTAAGATCTTTGCTTGGTATGCTCGTCGGGGAGTCATCCTCACTAAAGATAACCTTGTTAAGCGCAATTGGCATGGAAGTATAAAGTGTGTTTTCTGTCCACACGATGAGACGATAAAACATCTTTTCTTCAAATGCAGGGTCGCACGTTCTATTTGGTCAGCCATCCAAATTGCTTCAAATTTGTATCCACCACGGTCCGTTGCGAATATTTTCGGCAATTGGTTACATGGTATTGATCACAAATTTCGAACTATTATTAGGGTGGGAGCGATAGCCGTAATTTGGTCGCTTTGGCTACGTAGAAATGACAAGTTTTTAATGATAAAAATGTTTCCCTTTTGCAGGTAATATACCGGTGCACAAGTTTGCTCCATTCGTGGTCTATGTTGCAATGTGTGGAGTTTCGAGGCTTCTTTACGGAGGTGTATGCGCAACTGGAGACTACGGCGAGGACATTTTTATCCCACATGGGTGGCAGCGTGATCTTCGGATTGGACCACCACCATAAGCGGCTTACACGATCCGTTGATTTGTAATTTTTCTATGTTTTGTCTTACTCATTCGACGTTAACTTGTCGGTTGTGTGCATCTCATTATTGTTGTATTTTGTGCCGAATATGTGTTAGGCTATAGTTGGACTTGGGTACGCGGTGGGTTGTAGTGTTGGAGTCGAACACTGTAACCAGGGCCTAGTATATAAAGGCACCATGGGTAGCCAAAATAGACAATGACAAGAAAGCTAGATTAGACATAAGTTCGAGTTTAGAGGACGGTCCGGCGCCCGTGGCAGGGGTGCCAGACCGACGTGGCGTCTGAAGATCTGTATTGTCTATGTACCGAGGCGGGCTTGTCGTCAACGGTACTTTGATTAGTACATGGGGAGGAGCGCCCATTAAGCATGCCCTGCAGATGTAGGCGTTGATCGCTGAACTGCGTTACCAAACGTCGTCTCTCCTCTACATTATGCAATGGTCTTTCTGCGTATTTTATAACAAGTGGTATCAGAGCAAGGTTGCAGACTGGATCATGGTGCGGATGATCTAGAGGGGAGCGGATGGAGTGCTGTTTGTTCTGGAGGGGAGGCGAGCTTCTGCCGAATCGGAGCGGAGGTTCCCAATAGCGAAGTGAGGGGCCGACGCGGAGCAAGGCTGAAGCCGCCCATGTGGCCGACGACGACACGGGGGTGCGGGGCGTGTCCCCCCGACGACAGTACGAGTTGTTGACGGCAGAAGAACATCATCAACAAGCACGACATAGATCGCGGGCGCGATGGCGCAAGGCAGTTTGTCGTGGAAGCAGATCCGATTGGCAGGCACTGTCGGTTGGATTAGCTTGGCGCGCAAGCTGGGGAAGAGCGTACTGGCTGATGCGGCGCAACGAGTTCGGCGGGCGGCCAGACCGGCCGGTTCAACCGGAGAGACCGGCCCGACGTGAAGAGACCAGGTGCAATATGGTAGGTTCTCTGACGCGCGTAAAGTGCGTATATGTCTCTCAAGATTCGGATGTATCTGGTGAGAGTCATACGATTCGATTCGACAATGGCGTGGACCGACTCAGATATTTGTGTGCACACGGGAACAAAGGAAGGCCGAGTTGGATGACGCAAGGTGACTTGGAGTTCAAGACAGTCATGCAGGGTTCGAATTGAATGTGGAGATAGATCCGAACTATCTCGAATCAGGATACGTGTCCTGGTTGGTGGTCGAGTCCTACCCGGGTACAACTTGTAAATCAGTTGGAGGGGTAGGCACACACAAGATCTTTAAAGGGAGGGCTGAGGGGATAACGGATCGAAGAACTCACGAGTTGTCTAGCCCTAATTTCGAGCACGAAATTTTCGGAAGGAAGGCGGCGCGCGAGGAGGCTTTGTTGAACCGGAAGAGGAGCTCGGGTCGGGTTTGATCGTTCTGACCTAAACGATCTAATCGACGGCTGTTCAAGGTGAGTAGCGGGTGGACAAGATGTCTGCTGCAACCAGATTTGAGGTGACAAAGTTCGATGGTACGGGTAACTTCATGCTATGGCAGTCGAGAGTCAAGGACTTGCTCGGACAGCAAGGGTGCCTGAGGACGATCAAGGTCGACGGTAAGAAGCCTACCAAGATGGATCTTGAAGACTGGGAGGAGATGAAAATCAAGGCAGCCGGAGCCATCCGGTTGTGTCTGTCTGATCAGGTCCTGTACCATGTGATTGATCTGGAATCACCGAATGAAATCTAGGGGAAGTTGGAAGCGCAGTTTCTAGATAAGACCCCGCCCAATAAGTTGTATCTGAAACAGGAACTGTATGGCCTGAAGATGCAAAAAGGGGCGGACCTTGCTGAAAATGTCAATACCTTCAACCGGGTGATCTTAGACCTAGCACGTATTGAGGTCAAGGTGGAGGACGAGGACAGGGCTATTCTTATGCTTACTTCATTGCCTAAGTCCTACAAGGGCTTGGTTGTTACTCGGACATACGGCAAGACCAGTATTACTGCAAGCGAAGTCAATACATCGTTGTTATCATATGATCAATGGGAGAAGAAAGCTTCTGTAGATGGCTCTGCTGGTGTGGTTGATGGTCGGGCACTGATGATTGGAAACAACAGTGTTGGCAAGTCGAAGGGAAAAGATAAGAAGAAGGTCCAGTGTTTCAGTTGTAAGGAGTGGGGTCATATCAGGAGGAACTGTAAAACGTGGAAGAAGGCTGATGGAACCACAAATGTTGTTGTTAACTCCGATGATAGCGAACTTTTGGTTTAATTGTTAGCTCCGCTTGTTTGCAAATTCTAAATCCCGAAGAGAGGAAGTACTGCGGATCGTCAAGACATTCCTTTGTTTTAGTCCAAGATCTGGAACCGAAGGTCCCGGATTGTGTTGGAATTCTAGTGTAATGACTCATGAGGGTTGTCACCCATGTGAGCAATTTGCTAATCGTGAGTCCCAGTACATGAAGCTGATCTTTAACCCAAGATCTTTCCCGTTGAATCCTGATGTTAATCGTCAAACCCTACGTCCGGTTGGCCATGTTTGAAGTTAATCTTCAAGTTGGTGGTTGTAGTCGTAATTGAATTGCGGCAACAAAGCTCTTCCCCATCATGAGCTATAGCTGGATCTTCTGTCATGAGACCATCTGGATCACGACAAGATTGCTCTTAGCAAGTTTTCTATCAATGTTGTGATTCCTCCAATAACACTTGTAGTAAAACCCTTTCAGCACGAGTTGTTGGAAGAGTGCTATCTTGTGCTTCTGCAACATCTTGGGATTTCTCCTGAATTATTGTCCGACCTTTATCTGTCAGTTGACAGTCAAGTGTTATCGTGCATGGGTGTGTTCCGATGCATGTTACCCTTGTGGTCCGTCCAGACATTCCACGTCGGGATGTCAGGAGAAACAAACTCCGGTACCTTGTCCATTTCTCGGCTAGGTCAAAGTATTGTAATCCGCAGAATAAGAGGCTTGTCTAGCTTTTGTTCTGTTCAACCTTAGAGTGTCACACTCTTTTATATCAAGAGGTCGTGCTTATTCTCATGACGTACTCGATGAAGTGATGCTCTTACCCTTCCTTATCCATCTACCTCCGAGCTACTCGGGCTCGAGAAGGTTGAGGATGAATATCGTTGTGGTAATCGGATATTCTTAGCAATTGTTATTGTTTTGAAATCCAAGGACTTTGATCGCACTCTAGCTTGTGTTCTGGAGCTTGACTCTGTAGTCAATACTTGAGACCCTTACCTCTCGTTAACTGTTGTAACTCCTCCCTTGGACATGTCAAGTCTGAAATATCCGCACCCTTAACCAAATCTGAATCTCAAGCAGAAATGATGGTTGGTGTTCTTAAGAGTATGACATAGGCCTTATGTAAATCCGGCAAGTTTGTGGTGGTGGTTGCCCTACTTAACTAGAAGGTCTAATGTGATATCCTCTTGCCTTTCGTAAAATCAAACCACTCTCCATGAGGATATTGTGCTACTTATTCTAGAAGTTGCCCTTATGGTCTCTTTGCAATCTTAAAGGTCCGACCTCCACTTGATGACCTATTGAAGGCTTTTCCGAAGCCTGATAGTGGTATCTAGAACATCGAGGAGAACATTAACGTGGTGTTGCTAAAAATGTCTCTCGGCCATTTCTCCTATCCCCTGCTCGACCTTTGTTTGGTCAAGTTGTTCCTGGTTTTCCTCATTAGCTTATGGTCTTGTGCAAAGTTCATATTTCCAACCCTTGGTGAAAATTTGTCTATCACCTTGAACTATCTTCTGACTTTCTCGCCGGCACGTCATGTTTGTTACCTTCTCTCTACAACAAGGAAGATCATCGTGGGATCGAGAAGATCGTTGAAGTTAAGGGTTGCCGTGTTTCCCTCATCCCTCTTCCTACTCTAGGAATCTCGGGGCGAGATTCTTGTAAGGGGATAGAATTGTAACAGCCCAGATTTGGTACCCTAAAATATGGGCCAAATTTTCACCTTTTTCTTTGCATTGCATCATGGCATACATATTTAAATTGCCAAATTAAATATTGCAAACCATGGAAATCTTTAAGAGGGAGCAAGCACTCCCAAAATTCCCAAACCAAATGCATTTGCTCAACTTGTCAAAACAAAATATTCTTGAACTTACCTAATTGTCCAGGAAGTTCCAAGAATGCATTTCATAATGATTTGGGCAAAGTCAAATCTCACCAAACAATTAAATGAATTGGGACTTCAAATTTGAGTTAAACCAATTCCTATTTTTGAACCCAAGTCAAACCTTTCCAAAAATTCAAACTAAAATCATGGGGAGCTTCATTATTGTATTGGGAGCCTCCATGATTAAATTCACTATTTTTGGAAATGCCAAAGTACTCAAAATAAATACATTTTGGCAATTATTAAATTTTGCCTTATTCAAACCCTATGAATAAATGTTTCTCAAAACTTTTAATTTGGCCACACCAATTTTTTTGGAGGTGCTAAATGTTATGGGGAGCCTCTGTGAATTTTACCAGAATTTTTGAAACTGTTTAAATGCCTCAATTAAATACAAAATGCTACTGGAAATTCTGGAAAAACATAAATGAATAGATCCATGACAGGGGGGACCCACCAGTCAGCCTCTCTCTCTCTCCTTCTTCCTGGTGTCACAGGGGAAACACTGCCGCCGTGTCGCCCTGGCCACCCCTGCCTCCTCCTCGCTCCCCTGGCCCCCCTGGAGGCATAAGACGACCTCCTCGACCACTTGCTCCTCCTCCCCCTCCTTTTTCCCCTGCTGCAGGAAACCCTAGCGCCTGCCGCCATGCCCGTGACCTAGCTCGAGCCCGTCGCCGCGCCGCCGTTGATTGGAGCGTCCCCGAGCAGATCGAAGAGCACCACGAGCTCCGCGCCGTTGCCTTCTACCTGCAAGCCGAAGGAATCGATCTCGGGAACCCTACATCGACACGTTGATCTCCGTCTTCACCGCCTCCGACCGACGACCACCGCCACGATTCCGGCGCCGTCCGAGCTCCTCCGCCTCCGCCGAGCTCTCCATCGTGCTCAGGGTGAGCAGGCGACCCTCCAGGACATCTCCGTCCCCTTCCTCTCCCCCTATTTCCTAGTATCTGTGCTCATCTCCGTCGGCCGCCGCCTGTCGCCGTCGTGCCCGTCGTTCCGGTGACCTTTTGGTCACACCCCGCCGCCACCTAGGTCGCCTCCACGCGTAGATCGTTTTGGTAGCCGCCGTTAGGGCTAGATCGGCGCACAGCGACGGATCCGTCCACGGCTTGCCGCCGGCCACCGCGCGTTCGCGCCGGTCGTGGCCTCCCGTCCAGTCAAACCTGCGGGTGGGACGCTGGCCGACGTGGCTTGCCAGCGTGGCTTGGGCCCCGCAGGTCAGACTCTGTGGCTAGCCCGGCCCGAGTAGAAAACGTTTCGGCCAACAAATCTAGAATTTAAAACAAATAACAGAAAATGGTTTCAAACTTTGAAATTGCATATCTTTTGAACCACAACTCAGAAAAATGTAAATAATATGTCAAAATGCTCAGCAAGAAAATGCCTATCTGTTAGTACCCTTGGTAGAATTATTTGGACAAATTAAATTGCCTTTATTTAATAAAAACAGAAATGGCAGAATAAATGTTAAACTTGGAAATTGCATAAATGGAGTTCTACACATCCAAAAATTAGGTTTAAGCTCTCAAAATGTTCAGCAAACAATTATCTACAAGTTTATGTAATTTGAGGCAATTTTAGATTTAATATTGGTGCTCTTTATTAAAAATAAATAAAATGGCAGAATTAAATCAATTTTTGAATAAATCATAACTTGGTGAATATTAATTCAAAAATTGCAAATGATATACCAAAATGACCAGCAAAGTAAATGCTATCTATACATGTTAATTTCACAGCATGCTAATAACATTTCCTTTGATGTCATTTTCGAATTGGTTAAAATGATTTAAATTGCATAACCGTTTAAATCACCATTTAATCATCGTTAATCGGAAAATTGCAAACGAAGTACCAAATTGATCAGTGGACCAATACCTATCCAATAATTTCAATATCATGCATGTAGACCTCATATTTCAGTACTGGACATGTTGAGTAATTAATTAATTCACTAAGTTAAATATGGAGTTTTGACCCGTTAATTGCTATATTTAATTTAGGGGTTCCATTTAACTTGTGGGACCTGCCCAATACCTTTTCAATGCATAATATGACCATATCATCATGATTGTGCATTGCACCTTGTATTCGTGTTATTTATTTCCTTTCTTGTATTGTTTGTGTTTCGGTAGATTCTGGAGTCGAGGTTCCACCACAATACCTTGACAACCATCGCGCCCAGTACTATCAGCAAGGCAAGAGCTAACCTAACCTTCTTGGCATATCTCATCCTATTAGTACAAGTATTTTATCCACCATAATATTGCATTCTATTCTAGCAACAACTTTGTTCAGTGGATAGAATTCCTATAACTTGCATGTTCCCTGAACCATTACTATGTTTCCCTACCTATGAACCATAGCTTGATGTGTTGGCCTGAGATAAATTATATCTGGTGTATGTTATGCTTAGATATGCTTAGCCTGCTTAGCCGAATGCTTAAGTTGTCCGTTGAATAATTTCCATAATTGTGAAGTGGATTGAATGTTCGGACAATGGTGGAAACTTGTGTTACTAATTAATTTGCTAAAAGGCTTGTTGGATGAGTTGCCAACAAGGTTGTTGGTGTTTTTCCTCATTCTTGCCGCCTAGGTGTGAGTGCTTATCGACCGAACCAAGAACCGAGCGTGCTTCCAAAGGTGGGAGTATGGGCTCCTTACTAACCGAATAGTTAGTGCGGGCGTATCCAAGGGTCCTCTAGTTTGAGCTTTCCATTTGCGTGTGAGTTGGATGGATGAAAAGATGATGATGATGATGATGATGATGATGATGGTGGTGATAGGAGTGGCGATGGGGCAGGGTGTTGAAATAGGCGCTGAACTTGTCCTGTCGTCACGATGACCCTTGGATAGTCTCATGCTTTGTAAAGGTTTAACCGCGCCCGCCCTGCCGGCTTTCCCCGGAAGAGAGCTAATTGCATAGGCAAGGGGTCGGACGGTACCAATGGTAAAAACAGTACACCCCTGCAGGGTTTAATCTTTTCGAAAAGCCGTGTCCACGGTTATGGACAAATCTTGGTGAGATAGGTAAGATCATAGAGAACCTTAACCTAATTGATATGGCAGCTAGAGGTTGCATAATCAACGTGTGATAAAAGGTTCATTTCCTCGAGGGAGATTCGAGGGAGTGCCTTGGTGAAGATAAGTGGTGATTCTGAATGATGTAGGTTCCATGGGAACCGAAGAAGAAAAGTTTACTATCTTATCCCCTTATGAAAACCTCTAAGTAGTCGATGCCATGAGTCTTAGTCTTCGGAAGGATAAAAACTAGCTTTCTGCAAAAACAACTACTTATACAGCTTTAAAGCCTCCGTCAGCATCGGGCCTACATCGCCCTACTAATTCTTGCGAGTACGTCGTACTCAGCCTTGCTTTGTTGATTATTATTTGTTTCAGAGGAGGACGCCACCGAACTGGAAGGTGGGTTCTACGTTGACTTAGACGAGTAGTCTGGGGTTCCCAGGTGGCAGCTTGGGACGTCATGGAACAGGCTGGCACGGGATGTTTATCTGTAGGCCTCTTAGGCCATAATTTGGATCTTGTTGTTTAGACAACTTTAATTTGCTTCCGCTGTTGTAATGATGGGTCAGTGACCTCTGATGTGTCATTTGCTATCTTTCTCAATTATATGAGTTGAACTATGATATCTTTGTGTCGTAGAGTCTGTGATGTGCCAGTTGTTCCGCAGTCTTGGTCTCTTTGTTATACGTGAAAGCGATGTCTGAGCTTATGGCATGATCGAGGTGTTGTGTGCCGATGATGTATTCCGAGCACGCCTGCCAATGTGTTTTGGCCTGGGATTGGTAACCCCAGTAACCCTTGATTGTGTAGCATGACCGGTTGCACAACGTTTCACTGTATAGCTCTGGGGTCAGGGCGCTACATGTGGAAAGCGAATTGTTTGATGAAGTGTGGATTTTGGATTCAGGGAGCTCTTTTCACGTGACGTCTAACAAGGAGTGGTTCTCATCCTATAAGTCTGGTGATTTTGAAGTAGTCTACCAAGTTGATGGTGTGTCTAAACGCATCGAGGGCATGGGAGATATCAAGATCAAGACTCAAGAGGAAGGCGAACTGGTGCTTCGAGATGTTAGATATGTGCCTAGTGCTCGGAGGAATCTAATCTCGTTTGGGGAACTTCATGGTAATGGTTATCTCTATCGTGTGGACAGGGATAAATTAAGCATGAGGATTAAGAAGAACAAGGAGTTGGTGATGAAGGGCAGAAGGGCTGGGAACAAATTGTACAAGGTGCAAGTGTGCATTGTTCCAGGTGGAGCTAAGCAAGACGAGGCGGTGACAGGAGCAGTCGGGGTAACCGAGTCCGATGAGGATTCGGATGTTGGCTCATGCAAGTGAGCAAAAACAAGACCAATTTCAACATACACAGGTGTTCGCGCGAAGACGGCGATCTCAAGTTGGCGGCATATTCGTCAAGGTGGAGTTTGTTGTATTTTGTGTCGAATATGTGTTAGGCTACAGTTGGACTTGGGTACGCGGTAGGTTGTAGTGTTGGAGTTGAACACTGTAACCAGGGCCTAGTATATAAAGGCACCGTGGGTAGCCAAAATAGACAATGACAAGAAAGCTAGGTTAGACATAAGATCGAGTTTAGAGTACGGTCCGGCGCCCGTGGCAGGGGTTCCAGACCGGCATGGCGTTTGAAGATCTGTATTGTCTGTGTACCGAGGCGGTCTTATCGTCAATGGTACTTTGATTAGTACATGGGGAGGAGCGCCCGTTAAGCATGCCCCGCAGATATAGGCGTTGATCGCTGAACTGCGTTACCAAACGTCGTCTCTCCTCTAAATTATGCAATGGTCTTTTTGCGTATTTTATAACAGTTATTCAGAGGCCGGGTGTAATGGTTATACTTTTTAAGTAATAGAGCCATTTATCAAAAAAAAAGCATGAAAAGTAACCCAAAGATAGAATTCATATAGACTTCAATCTTATATATCAAATAAGACTTTCCTACAAAAATTCTACTCTTTGGATTGTTGGATATTCATAGAAATTTTGCCACTGTGATCCTATGATCCAAATATCTTTTACTGAGAAAAATTGTAAGTATATCCCACTCTTTTGATTTATGATAAATGGGGAAATATAAAATTTATAGCAAAGCAATGAACCTATAGTCCCTACTTTCAATTTCTCATCTTCTCATGGATTCAGCTTGCAAAGCTAGGGGCAACATTCTTGTCACTCGGATAAACAATAAATTATGATAAAATTACGATTTAGATTTAGATGGAGCCCTCTTTAGTTCAAACAAATTAAACGACTAAGGGCCGCCAACTTGCACTGTGAAAGATGCTCCGCCAATTAAGACACTAGGTGCTTCTATCTTGATTCTTGAAGCTCTCCTCCCTATTCCCATCAGTTTTCAAAGTCAGGGGCAACATTCTCGTCACTTGGATAAACAATAGATTATGATAAAACCACGACTTAGATGTACGCAGAGCATCTTTCATAAATTAACAAAAAGAATGGAGCTGTACTTTCTAAATGTACGCAGAGCATCTTTAGCAGTGGCCGTAAACTACGGAATCGAAAACACGGTTTACGGTTCGTGTTTTTGCTAGTTTACGGGTTTAAAACTCTCCGCGCAAAACAGAAACACAGAACAAAACTGTAAAACAAAATATTCTTTAAAATATTTCTCCGTCTTTCTACTTTATCTTTTTCTCTCAGATCCGCTTCGTCGAATTGCGTAAAAAAGCTAGCCTCTCCGATAAAAAAATAAGCAGCGGACTAGTTAGCGAGCTAGCCTCTCCAACTGATTGTCCGCGGAGGCAGAGGCGCACAGTTAGCTCGCGTGCAGATCGTTCGCGGACGCGGAGCCGCTCGGCTAGCTAGCTAGCTCTAGCTAGCTCGCCTGCTCGTCCGCGGAGGCGGAGGCGCTCAGCTAGTAGCTCGCAGCGCAGGGCATGGCGTCGAGCAC
Source organism: Puccinellia tenuiflora (assembly GCA_012064385.1). Lineage (NCBI taxonomy): Eukaryota > Viridiplantae > Streptophyta > Magnoliopsida > Poales > Poaceae > Puccinellia > Puccinellia tenuiflora. The sequence goes on from QRDG01000496.1 coordinate 185,156, forward strand.
GCCGGCCACCCGCTCCAGGTCGGCGCACGCACAGGAAGCCCCCGGCGGTTGGGCGTTGACTCTGGAGGCCCGTGCGCGCTTGAATTCCGGCGAGCGCGGTGAAAGTTTTCCATATTTCGGCAAGTTTCACAGGCGGAAGGTCACCGGCGGATGCTGAATATTCAGCCTGCCAACGCCTTGCGCGCGGTTTTTAGTCCATCCTCGGTTCGGCCGTGAAAACTGCTCATTCTCGATTTCGAGGGAAAAAATTTCGGACAGAAAAAGTTTTTCGGTTCGCCCAGTTTTACGGTCTCTGTTCTTCTGTCTCTTTTTTCATCGCACAAACCGTAGACGACGGTTATTTTTTCAGTCTCTGCCTTTTTCGGTGACCGGTAGAGATGCTCTAAGCTTCAGAGAAAATGCTGACGACAAACGTTATTTTACTCTGAAAGTCCGAGTAGCCCGTGTAATTATCTTCTATTATTTGTCAACTGTAGCCACGCATGTGAAACTTAGTCGCGGTTGATCAACCTGTCAGACTAATCCTTGGAACTACCATGGCTTAGAACGATTCTAGAGCCACATTTTTTTAATCCAAACCATCCTTTCCATTAACCACACGGTAAAGCACTCATATATGCCCAATTAACAATCTGATATGTATCACAGGATTATGATCTGGTTATCTTAATCTTATTCAGACCATACGGAGGCTCCCGAGGGCTAGTAAAGCGACGATATATACAAAATATAGTTCCAGTGCGTACAAATAAACTACACAAAATTCTCTAGTGCCGGTAGGTAATCAGTATCAGTGATCTACGCATGTGCCGTGCCAACTGAAGAAGAGAAGAAAAGCGTCAAGGTTTTACAGACAGCGTCCATCCCTATCTCCCCTCCAGCCGCGTCACCACCGCCCGCCACTCCCGCTCTCCCGCCGTCTCCATGGCCAGCCCTTGACACGCCCACGGGTAATTCGAGCTCGTTCGCTTCCAGCTGTCAGGCAATGGCGGTGCCGCTGCCGCCGCCGCGCCAGAAAAGATCACGTTCGAGCTCTGGTGGAGGCCGCGGCCGTCGACATCCAGGCTGGCGGCGTTGCTGGGGACCAGGAGGCTGTCGTCGTGGGTGCTAGCACGAGCAGATCTCGCCATAGCGGCGAACTCGGCGTCAACGGAGAGCTGGTTGAGGCTCTCGCTGGCGAGCCGGGACGCCGGGGCGGCGGCCCTGGATGGTGGGAACCTTGTGGGTTAGCGGGCGAGCCCAAGGTTCAGGTCCTGGTCTAGGGTCACGGCCGTGTGGACGGCGTGGTCCCTGGTGAGCTGCGATCCGTGGCAGTGGTGCGGTTGCCGTCTTGGCGGCACACTTTGCCCTGTGTGGGACGCAGAGAAGTCTTGCCGAGGGGAAACCCTCGCCCGTGATGCTGGTCCCGGGCCGCGGCGGCGGCATCTACAGACGTCGCCACCTTTTTGAAGGTGTCATTGCAGCTGCTCTCTCCCCTCCTACGTGCTTCGGGTGAAAACCCAAGGTTCTCGGATCCGGCGGCGACGACGCTCTGCGTCGTGCTCTTATTGAAGATGTCGTCTTGGAGCTCACGGTGGGTAGCTCTCTGGAGGTGGGGTGACAGAGGTTCTTCGGCGCGCCTCCTCTGGCAAAGCTTATGTCTTGTTCTGCAATCGAGGCGTCCCTTTGTTTGCCTCAGCGAAAATGTGCTCCCCTGGTGGCTATCTCTACGGAACCTATGCAGGTCTTGACGGTGTGCAGTGTGTGTTGGCGAGCCGGCCTTGCCTGTAGGGGAGCTTTGGTCCGACGACTTTGCCCGTGGTGACGGTGTGCAGCGTGTGTCGGTGTGCCAGTCTGTACCGAAGGCGAGCTTCCAAGTCATTTGCCCGCCCAGCTAGTTCTCAGCTTCTTCTGAGTAGTTCTTATGTGGCGCCCTCCCCGTTGGAGTTTCTTCGGTTGTCCTGTATCTTGTGTGTGTCCGTGCAGTTCGTTATTGTAAGCTGGGTTCAGCACCTTGTATCTTTGTCGCCGTTCGGGGTGTTATTAATTTAACGCTGTGCCTTTGGCCTATTTCAAGAAAAAAAAGCGCCGAAGTTGCTGGTCCAAGTCAAGGTCGTGAATGGCCGTGAAGGCAAGGAAGTTCGGCGGTGGCGTGAACGAGTGCTGCGGTTGCGCCGAGCTGTAGCTGCGGCTGGATGGGGACCGAGGAGGACATGTTCCTTGCGGCGACATTTGCTCAATAGCAGTAGGAAGATTGTAGTGGTGAGCCAAAGCTAGGTTTGAAAACTACTTATGTTAGGTTGGTACGACCAGTGGCAGCGTCAGGAATGGAAGGCTGGGCATTCAGCCAAAAAAATAATTCTTCTCCAAATGCACTATATGAACCAATCAATACAAGTGTACAACAATAGCAATATATAACAGTAAGGCATAATGGCAAATAGCAAATTTTCAATGTATCAAACCATAATAATTATACATAAACATGAATACATAAGTACCTTTTAATTGATAAAGTGATGATATCCCATCTTACAGTATAACTTTGCGGTCGCCTTTTTGAAAGAGATTGATGACGTCCTCATCCTTAACTTGCTTGAAGAATTCTCTCTCAACAAATGTAACCAGACAATTGCTCAAATATTCGTCACCCATTTTATTCCTTAGCTTATTCTTCACATAGCTCATTGAAGAGAATACCCTTTCAACACTAGCAGTAGCTACTGGCAGAATCAATACCAACTTAAGAAGCTTGTAAACAATATGATATTTTCATGTCTGTTTGTCTCGACAAGCATAACAGAAAGCTGACACAGATTTTTTCAAGTTTTTAAACCTTTCATCTCTACGCACATGAGTGACATACATGTTTAGTTACCATAGAAGTCTTGCCAATTCATCATTTGTGAAATCATTATCATAGAACTTTGTAGCAAGCCTAACCAATTTTTCTTTATCATAAGCAGCAAATAGACGAAGTGGGCAGAATGCTCCCATGCAAGAAAGTAGCTCTGTGTTTACCTCATCAAATCTGTCATTTAGCTCTCTAAATTGCCTATCAATGACAGTAACAAACATATCAACTTTGGAGCGGTGGTAATTCATCGCACCATTACCCCTTCTAGGTCGGCCAACAGGAATCAACAAATCGAGCCAAATCGACCAAATAGACATTAGAAATTGAAGACTGAAGATGATTAGATGGACAGGGGCACGGTCATACCTTTCTGCCACAGATGAAGAGGTCAAGAGGGGCGGGCCGGGCTCGGACGGCCGGTGGTGATGGCCGGCGGGTAGTTGCTGGTGGCGGGGGTGAAGAAGGGCGCGAGCCGCGAGGTCGCCTGGGTCGCCGCCGCAATCGCTCGCTAGGTCTGGCCGTCTGGGTCGCTCGTCCGTGTATGCCGTTTGCGTGCGTCTGGGAGCGAGCTACCGAGCGTGAGTTGTTTGGGCCTCTTCCGTTTTGGGTTGTGCTAGTGTGCTGCTGGTCATGTAGTATTAATTTTTCGGAAAAAGTCCAAAATGAACCCTGAACTCGTAGGCCGAAGCTAAATGGAACCCTGAACTCACGATCCCGGTAATCGGCACTCTGAACTCTGCGATCCTGGTCTATTTTAAACCCTAGATCATGTTTGGCGCACCGGGAAGTTACAATCCCGACCGGGATTACAGTCTAGTCTCACTGACATATGGACCCCACCTGTAAGTACCTTCTTTCCCAATCTCACTCTTTTTTTAATCCCCAATCTCATCTGCTCCCCGACCACCACCGCGCGCCGTTCGCCCCCGGCTCCGGCCACCACCGCACCACCCAGCCCCCCCGCTCTGGCCACCACCGGACTGCCTGTCCCCGCCGGCTCTCGTCCTCGCCTGACCTCGCACCCGGGAGCCTCCTCCTTGCGCTGCTCATCCGCCATCGGCATCGGCCTGGCTCGGCCCCAGCATCGGCAGGCACCGGCGAGTCGTGCTGGCTCGGCCCCAGCATCGGCAGGACCCGGCCTGGCTCGGCCCCAACATCGGCAGGCTGAGCGGCGCGCCGCGCCGCGCCTGGGCTCGCAGGCAGCGCCTTCCCGATCTCGCGCGCTGCAGCATCCCCTGCCTTCCACCGCGTCTGCCTCGACTCCGGCAGCTCCGGCCGCCACCGGCAACGCCCAAGACCTCCAACGCGCCTCCGTCGTCCGACCTCGCCGCCTCCCAGCCGTTGACCTCGCGCAACTCCGGCAGCAACTCCGGCAGCAGTGAGCTAGAGTAGAGAGAGATTGGAGGTGGAAGATGATTATGACATGTGGGTCCACTTTGTCAACGAGGGAAAAAATTATTTAGTTTAGTATTTTTTTCTTATGTGCAAACCAGTTTCAGGGTTTAAAATAGACCGGGATCGCAGAATTCAGAGTGCCGATTACCGGGATCGTGAGTTCAGGGTTCCATTTAGCTTCGGCCTACGAGTTCAGGGTTCATTTTGGACTTTTTCCTAATTTTTTCTGTCCAAAATCATGGGTATTCGTTAGAATACACCTGCATGCCCCCAACGCCGCCACTGGGTACGACACGAGTAGGCTACATGGTACATATAGCTCTTGGTGCAAGAATTTTGTTTATTTCAGACAAACTCAGGAGTGAGATTATGAAGAAATTTTGAACAAGACCCCTCTAACTTGAATGGTTGTGTTTTTCTCAATTTTGAACAAGATCTCTTTAACAAGAAAGTTTTACAAGATCTCTCATGCATGCAAATGGTGATATCATCCAAGATTCTCCCAATTCTCGGACTTCAAAATCTTTTATCTCACGAATTATATGCTCGATTGACAATTCAGTTTCACCGTTAGCTTCATCGTGGCGAAGCATTCGAAACTAAATCCTATGTTGGTTTATTTTTTGATAACTTTTTTTTCCAATGTTGTCAAATACTCACTCCGTTCTGAAATACTTGATTCTGAAGTGAGTGTATCTAGACGCGTTTTTCGTCTAGATAATGATCACCTAGCAAACATGGTAAAGTAATCTGTCATCTAGCAAAATAATGGTGGCAACTGTTGGCACTCGCACATGGATTTCTTGAGCAAACGTTAAGAGCAACTCCAGCCGTTGGCCCCCCAGGACGAATTGCCGGCGTTTTTTTTGGGCCTGCTGGGGGGGGGGGGGGGGCACCGGCGAAAAAAATCGGCCTGGGGACGCGCCGATTCCCAGCCGCGGCCCCAGCGACACGAACTAAATTCGGGGGAAATTTAGCTAGGTACGTTAAATTCGGGGATAGTTCGTTAAACTTGACAAAGTTCGACAAAAAGTAGCCGGAATTCATACATAAAAACATAAAAAAAACTACGGCATGAACATGCTGAAGTTGCGGTGGAGCTGATGCGAGTAGTCGCCGCCGTCGTCGTCGTCGTCGCCACCGGGGGGAGGAGCACTGCATCCTGCGCCGTCGTCGCCGCCGCGGTACTGGTGGCTCGGGCCGGCCTCGCCCTCGTCGCTGTCGTCCAGGACGACGAGATTCGGCTCGGCGCGACGAAGGCGGCAGCGCTTGTAGCGCACGAGGAGCTATGCCTCCTCGGCGTCAACGCGGCGTTGGCGCTCCTCCTCCCCCCGCACGTGGTCGCGGGCTGACCAGTCCAGCGCGCGTACTCTAGCTTCGCCGGAAGCACGTCGTTGAGGCTGTTCGCCATGGCGATCTTCACGGCCTCCTCCTCGTCGTAGTCCTCCTCCACCTTCACGGCCTTCTTGAAGGCCTTCTTGAGGACGCGGCCGAGGGATCTCCCACCGGTGCCGGGCTCCTTCTTCGGCGTCAGCCGGCGGCCATCGCCGGGCTCCCTGATGACGATGCCGCGGGAGGGGCGTGTCAGCGGCGGCTCGTCCACCGGCTCGTCCTTGACGCGGGCGAGCGGTGTCCGCGGCACCGAGCCGGCGGAACGGTTGGCGTCGACGGAACGGGAGGCGCCGGAGGAGGACGACGTCGACGCGAACATCCTCCAAAGCGTCCATCCCCAGCGAACGGGGGCCGTGCGTGGCGGGTCCTGCTGCCGTGGCTCGTTGCCGTCCTCGATGTAGCCGAGGACGTAGGCCAGCGAGCGACCGGGCATGCCCCACCACCTCTTCCTGTCCTCGGTGTTGTTGTGCTTGGGCGTAGGCAGCGGGCTGGTGTAGTCCTGGAGCTGGCGCTGGCGGCGCTCGGTGAAGTAGGCGTTCCAGGAGACGTTGTTCTCCTGGTCCCAGATCGGTTTCGCCCGCTGCTCGTCCGTCATGCGCTCGTGGGCGGCGTGGATCTCGATCAGCCGATCCTCGCCGGCAGGGACGGGGGGAACCGGGAAGCCCATCTGTCTGAGCCGCCAGCTGCCGGGGACGCGCATGTCCGGCGGGGCTGGGTAGCCTGCCTCGTACAGCAGGCGAGCCTCCCAGTCCTGCATCCAGTTCCGTCCGATGCCGTTGGCCGCCGCGGCGTCTTCAGGGTACCTCTCCGCCATTGGTTCTCTCGGCGAGCTTGAGAGGGGAAGAAGGGGAGCTTGAGTTGGGCGAGTGTTGTGTGGGCGTGCCCGGCGGTGAGAGGGTGGGTAATAAATAACGGCGGGACAGTAAGTGTGGTGCGCCGTAACTCCGCCGCGTGGCCGATTTGACTCGACGGCGGTACGCCTGACCGGCGGCAGGAGCACTAATGCGACGCGGGAGAGGAGGCGATGAGGACGACGAAGCGATGTGGCGCTGACAGGGCGGACCCGCCGTAAGCTTCGCGCGGTTTTCCTCGTTTTCGCGCCATATTCCTTTTCGCCGATGCCTCGGCCTGGGACGCCGAATAAAAATTGGGCCAAATCCGACGAAAAAAAAAAGGCCTTAAAGCCCTGGGGAACGACTACGATGAAAATGGGCCGCCGACGTAAAAAAAAAGAGTGTTGGGCTCTCGGGGGGCGGCTGGAGTTGATCTAATGATCACCTCCGGCCCGCTTTCATCACTCACGCAACGCAAGGCTGTCACGCTACCACTCGGATCTCATCATCTGGTAGCTAGCCGCGACCCGATTGTCAGCGGAACAACGTGACGTTGCAGTTTGCACGGTGGGACGGCGCGCCGGCCGGACGTGGAATTTACCCGCTTCTCGTCCCGGCCTGTCAGTCGAAGACTGGAACGGCAAGGCACGTGCATAGCTCTGGATCCCCTGCTAGGAGTACCTCCTAATAAATCAGCACGTTCCGGTCCAAATCCACCACAGAACCCACCGACAAGTGGCTCCACAACTTTGCTGGTCCACATGTCAGGGAGAGTAGCGTCACTGTTCCATGAGTCCGCGGACGGGAACGGATGGGTCTTGCTGCTAGCACGCCACGCTGCAGCGGCAGTCCCCCCCCCCCGCATTTAGCGAGCGAGCGAGCGAAGCAGAGGCGGCGTACTAGAGGAGACGAGCGAAAGCAAACAATGGAGAGGGCGGTGCCGGTGCGGAACCCGCACACCTCCACGGCCGACCTGCTCACGTGGTCGCCGACGGGCGCCGGCGCCTCGCCGGCCGCATCCTCCCGCCCCAGCCTCAAGGTTAAGCACTCGCGCGCGCGACGGCGCCTGCTCAGCCGCGCTACTGGCTACTGCCCATGTCTATCCCAACCCGTTTCTGTTCCCTGATCGGCGCGGCTGACTTTGGCGGCTACTGCCGTGACCCTGTGTGCGCAGCCTGCCGGGGGGATCATACGCCGGCCATGTTCGGGGCGCCGGTGAGCGAAAACGAGGCCGAGGATCTGAGCAGCAGGTGAGATCTGGGCCTTCACCCCCCACGCCGCATTTCGCCCCTCATCTGCTCGAGCTGTGATTCTAGTAGCGCGCCGTGTATTGTTTGTTTAACCCGATCTGATCTACAGTAGCTGTTATGCATATGCTCTGTTCGGATAAGAGGTTTGACCCATCGAGTGTCTCGACTTAGTTACTACCAGGCCGCGCGGGTTTTGGCGGGAGCTTCTCGAATTTTCACGCTGGGTTGGTGCAATCCAAAATGCGATGCTTCACGTTGGGTTGGTACAGTCTTAGTATGGATAATGATGCATCTTTTGCTGTGGTACTGGAGTCCAAAAATGCAGCCGTATGGGTAACGATACTTCAAACTGATTTGTGTGATGCAAATGGCAAGTGTCTAATTCAAATTTGGGTATTCCTGGCGTGGTACTAGAGAATATCTAGAAATTGGCTGAATATATGCGGAGGCATGGGATGCCTGACTCTGCTTACTGGCTTGCCGCTTGCAGTTGTGGTTATGTCATTTTTTATTTTCTCTATGCTTTTTGTTCTGGTAATTGTTGAAAAATTCAATGTCGTGCAATTATGTGGAGCTTGGGTTCTCTAATGCGTGCTGTAAAAATGTCAGTTTGTGAGAATCTGGTGTAGTTGTGCTTTCCATGGTAGCCAAAATCTCTTTTTTTCCAAAAAATGGTAGCCAAAATCAAAACCATAATAGGTTTCTGATTTTTATATACTCCAGTGAGTATATTGTTTTAGAAATGCTTACCTTGGATGTTCTGAAGGCCCTGCTCAAGTTGCCTAGTCTTGCATGATAAGGGTAGTATTTTGGTCCCTAATAGATATTATACTAGTTGATATTCTATAAGGCGATATGCATGTTTCATAATGTGGCAATCGACTGATTGCTATCATCCGGGTGATAATTTGGAAGTACCAATACTATTTTGGTTAGTGGTATAAGCAACGATTTGCTTCTAGTGGTAACAAAATTAGTCAAGTCGAGTGCCTTTTAGCTATATGTTATATTTGCTCGAAGATGAGATACATTCAACTTATACTAACAAGTTTCAACCTTGTTGACCTACTATAGTGAAAGGAGATTGATGTCTGGTTGAAGATGAAGGAAATGACTGGGAGTGGGATATTTGCTGAAAAGCTGAGAATGGTGATTCAGAGTCTTCAAATCCTGCTAATAGAACTTCTGTGAGGATGTATCAGGTAATTAACTTTCTTAGAAACATGTCAATACCCATTTGGTTGATGAATATGTGTGTCTCCCTCTTGGTATTATGATATGGCCTCCTTGCACTCTCATACTGTGTGTGTTGCTGGACAGTCACTCTGTCTTGGCAGAGTATTACGTTAAATTTAAGTCATGCTTTGTACATTTCCTGTTAGAACAAACTTCTATTTGGTATTTCGAGACTTCAAAAAATGCACCTCTGCAGGTATTTTATTATGTCATGTTTTAGTTTATGTACTTGATGTCTGGAATCTTCAACATCTCTTGATTGTGTCTTCTTCTGTTGGGAACATTAATTAAATTTCAACTTTGTTTTGTTGATATTGAATAAAAAACATTCGCTGATGCACCTTTCCATTACAGCAAACTGTAGCTGGAATAAGTCAGATCTCATTTAGTGCTGATGGAAGTGTTTCTCCAAAGAAGCCGTCCTCACTGCCTGAAGTGGCTAAGCAGCGAGAGCTTAGTGGTACATTTGAGCGTGATGCTGAAGCTAAAATGAATAAGCAGTTTTCTGAAGCCAAGAACAAGGAGCTGAGCGGGAGCAATATTTTGGTCCACCTCCTGAGACCCCTGTGAGGCCATTAGCTGCTCGTAATATGGAGCTACAAGGAATGTGGATTTTGCACTTCCACAACCAAGAAGCGTCCACATCAGTGAGAGTATCCAATGTAAGTGACATGATCGTGTTGACATTTCGATTCCTTATTTTGCTCTGTCTCCTTCTGGAGTTAGGTAGCCATAAAAAAGTCCATAACAGAGCCCATTGTTTCTCATTTGATGGGCCTGAATGTTGCTGATTTGTATTTTGATATTAAGTTAACTACATGCTTCTGTTCCATGCACACTACACTTATTTGACACCTTCAGTTCAAACAACCCAATGGAAACCACTTCTAGCTTCACCTTAAAAGCATGGTTGTATTCGAGCTGCAAATG
>QRDG01000496.1:202992-424927 GCA_012064385.1 Puccinellia tenuiflora
AGTGTCCTCTTCTGCTCGATTGGCCTCGTCCATGGTAGGGGGGTGGCCAAGTCCACAACCTCAATGAGGCCACCTACGATGACTCACCGGCGTTACGACGGACGACACTCACGTTCGCCGATGCCGCCACCACGGGTGGCCGACAGTTGTTCGGTAATGGTGGCGGCGACATTCATATCTAGTGCCACTTTTTCGACGGAATGCCTCACACGGGACGCCCCCGATGGCGAGGTGTGCATTCCTAAATTTTTCGCCCACGGTGTATGTGAGCATATGCTAGCAATGTGTATGTGTTCGCAGATTAATGTCGTCGCCGTGGCTTTACTTATCAATGGTGGTGTTCATGCCGAGACCTCTGACACAGACTCTTCGAGTTTACTGAAAAACGACGGCCAATATGCGAGATGATGATGGCATCATTGTTGTCCATCACAAGGAGGACAAGGAGAAGGACTAGCTTTAGCAACTTAATATGTTAGTTGAACTCAATAATTTGCTACTCAAGCTAGTTAAATGCAATTATGCCAACTTGCAGACGATGTTATATTGCTGTTCGGTTTCATGATATTGATGTTTTCTTATATGATATTATTGTTCTCTTCGGAAAAGACTTGCTACCCCCCATGGGTAGCTACACACCCTAAGTTTGACCGAAACGTATATGCAATGGTAAAATGAGATTACTCAAGTAGACAAGGGGATGTCACTAGTAGAGTTGATAGAATTATTAAAAAGTATTTTGAAATTTTTTCGAATTTTTTTCAACCGCTGTGATTTTTTTAGTAAAGTTTGACCCAAAGTCAACAAAAAAGTCAACTATGAACAAAAGCTAAAAATGACGACCAAAAAATATTGTTTTGAAAATTCCGAAATCAGTTTTGTACACCAACTATCCGTGTTTTACTAGGAAAACATGCTAAAACATATACATACGGCTTGCATCTCCGTATAACGCATGGGTGTGTAGCTACCCATGCGGGTAGCAAATTGTCTCTCTTGTTCTCTTATATGATATTGCTGTTAAATTTAATAATAGCACCAGTTATTTTTATAAAAAGAACATTAATGACGTGCCTATGTGGTGGCACCACTACTATTTCTGTTACTTGGTGGTCACAGAAGGCAAAGATGCTGAGTGACTACGGAACGAGAGAGGACTGCCCACTTATTTCACAGACATTTCGATATTTGAATGCATGATTATAAATACATGTCTGTAATTAAGAAAGAGTGGTAGTGTAATTTGTACATTCCAGACTTGCACTTTCACATTGGATGACAAGAATTATCAGGAGTTGTGACTAACCCTGTGGATTAAGATCTAACTAGAAGTCCTTCCAGAGAAAAAAAAACTAACCAAAACTATAATGACCACTTGCCTTAAAGATTAACCACTTTACATTGCCTTTTTCCCTGGAAATTCTCTCCAACGAAGAACGAAAAACAAATACCTGAATCTACAGTTCCCCACCAATTAGTTACAGAAACGCTTTTAACAAATTCACTAAATACCAACTCAAAAGGCTTATTCAAAAGATCTAAAACAAAAACAAACTGACCCAAAGCAATACAACATCCCTCAGAAGAGAATGTTGCGGAGTGAATAACGAAAAGTGTATTTGGCTCCCGAGCTCCAGTGATCTTAATGTTTAAAAAAAGAGCCCAAAACAATCTTTATGAGTTTCAAAATAATTTTGAAAAAATCCTGAATGTAGCCAATGGTATATCCCACAAACAATGTAAAATATCAAGTTCAAATACTTTATACTCTGATCTACTCAAAAATGGAAAAAAAATATATGATAATAATTGGAGATTTGAAAATATGCACTTAGATCCACACTTTTTCATTTTGCGTATCTCAGAATATAAACTATTTAAAGTTGATTTTTTGCACGTTTGTGAAATACACCATTGGTTACATGCAGATTTTTTTCAATTTTTTTTGAAACTCGTAAATATTGTTTTCAATTTAAAAAAATATAAGGATTGAGCTCGGGAGCTCAATAACAGAACCACCGTTCCTCGCAAGAATTTATTCAGTTTGAGGCAAAAGCATCGCGATCACTTCTTCGCCGGCGTCGGTTGCTCAGATGCCTTATCCGCTGGAATCTCTGTTGCCGCCGGGGGAGCTGCGGCTGCATTGCCACCTATCGTAACCTTTCTACCATCAGCCGCCGCCGCCTTCTCACCCTTTCCGGCTTCCTGCTTACCGTCCTTCTGCTCCATCTCATTTGCGTCTTTGCCGCCATCCTTCTTCTTGGCGTCGCCGTCCTTGTTGGCACCCTCCTTCGCCGGCGGGGGCGGTGGCGGCACCATGTGCGGCGGCGGGTTCTGCTTGAGCTTCATGAGGGCCTGGCGCATCCTAGAGAGATCAGTTGGCTTGCCCGGCTTTGGCCCCTGTACCACCACGATGTTGGGCTTCTTCTCCAGCTCCTTCTTTCTGGCGGCGCCCCTCTTCTCCAGCCCCGGGATCTCGTGCGGGACCAGCTCTGCGATCGCCTTCCAGTACTGCTTGTCCGCCTCCTTGTGGAACTTCTCTTTGTTCGCCAAGAACAGCTGATACATACATGATTTAATTATTGCATCTTGTTTTGATCATGTGAATGAAACACGTAGCATAGCTGAAGAAAATAAATACAGAATATGTTTGAAATGCATGCTTGCCTTCTCCCTGTCTCTGTTCTGTGTCCGCTTGGTCTGGCAGTTGAGCTTGCGCTTCTCTAGAAAGGATTTCTTGAACTCATCCGCCTCCGAGATGATCTCGCTGCGCCGCTCCCTCTCCTTGCGCTCCTTCTCCTCCAGCGTCAGCCTGTTTTGCCTGCACAAGCCGTTCTCACCTTGAAATCTTCAGCTCAGTTCAGAGACCAGAAAATCAGGCCACCACGAGTATGCATGACAGAGATCTGCCTTCACGGGCATGGCGGCCTACTGCATGGACCATCGAACAGATATGCAAGAGGTTATTCTCATAGCACTGACCGGCGCCACTCACGCCGGACGATGCCCTCCTCTCTCATGGCCTCTGGTGGCGGCAGCACGGCCCCGTCGTCGACAGCGCCCACGAACAAGTCGTCATCAATGACACCACCGTGGAAACCGGCACCAATGCCGCCGTGCTGCACGCCGCCCAACATTTCCTCGACACCGATGTACCCGTAGCCGGCGCCGTTCGAGTCCGGCGGCATGCCGTAGCCGCCGTACCCACCATCGCCGGCGATCCCGGCAAGGTCGTCCTCGGAGAGGGCGGTGCCAAAAGACGAGTAGGACGTGGCGAAGCGGTGGCCGTGCTGCAAGCCATGCTCCCCGCTGCCGTCGGCATTGTATACGCCGGGGATTTCGAGGGCAGGATCGAAGGGAGCCTGTGAGATCAGCGTGTCGTCGTCGCCGGCAATGGCCACGACGGATCGAAGGACGACATGGTGTCGTACACTGGTGGTGGCTTGGCGGATCGTTTCAGGTATCTGATCCGACAAGATTGGAGGTGAGGTCGCGTGGAGCATGGTACGAATTAGGAGAGAGCTCGCGGCCGCGTTTCGTGGCATATCCCCCCCCCCCCCCCCCCCCCCCCCCCACCCCCCACCACACTCTTTGACCTCGGCCGTTAGGCCGCCAATTACAGACAGTCCGCGCGCTGTCCGCATTGACAGTGACTTCGCCTGGCTGCTCGGCCCCAGCAGTGAATTTTGCCATATTTTCACAGCGCGGAAAGGGAAACAGGCATGCGAACACCGGTGCGCCTGTTCCGTTTTCGACAGACATTTTAAATGTTTATAAAATTATTGAAAGAAATCCGCACGTAAATTTGCAGGTTCTATGTGTGATCAAACGTCTCGCAGAAAAAATGATTTTTATTTGACATGTGTAAAAAAACAAAACATATGTCCATAATGTTTTTTCCTAGCACCGAAATTTCTCTTTTTCTGCGGAGCCAAAATAAAAAGAATTTTTTCACGTAATTTTTATGTCGCCACATATGTTTTTACGAGATATATGTGTGGAATTTTGTTTCAGAATTTCTCAACTTTTTAAAAGACAATTAGAATGCATTTTTCAAAAAAAAAATTGGGTGCAAATGCACCCATGTTTATGCACAGTCCGCAAAAAGGGGCCAACATCCCAGTTAGCTAGGTAGCCATGTTTGCTGAAGATTTTGTAGATTTTACGACAATTCATACATGTGTTAAATTTGTAACATAACATGTGCAAGATTAGTGTGAAATCACATGCTAGATTTTGCAAATTTATCAAAGCAGTTGCTGCAAGTTTGTTGCTGGCGTGATTGATGAGAGTGTTCTTCTCTCTCAACTACGCCAACAAGTACTCTTGTTACCCTGAAAGGAAAATAATATATAAGGGATAGGTTGAGCCTCCAAGTGCAGAGTATGTAGAAGTGGAAGTTTTTCCCCACGAGGGTGACTCGAGGGTTTAATATCGAACTCTTGGGGAATCAGTAGTGGGGATTTTATCTCCTTGTCCTTCTCTAGATTTCCTGCAAACAAAGTAGATTGCTTTGTGCCCTCAACCTCACCAAGTGGTTGTCAAGCACAAGGTGTGAGAATGATATTAAGATAATAATGGATGCAAAACAGTAAATAAATATGCAATTGTGGTAAGTAATAATGCAAGGATGGTGGAAACAATGATGGATGATATTTTTGGGGTTTTTATATGTGAATGCAAGAAGTAAAAGTGTTTTTGTATTTTCTGATTTTAAAATGGCTGAATGTAAATAATGCTTAAAAGTGGTTGGAAAGTTGTTTCTTATGATTAAAAATGGACCAGGGTTCATGGTTTCACACATGCACTCTCTCTTTAATATAGTGTGGCAAACGAATAGACATAGGATTAACATATGAGATTGCAAACAAGTTTAATGACATGTTACTAATTATATGGGCATCACGTCCTAACATAGAGACCTTTTGATTATTAGTCTCACTTATACTCCACCAAGATGCGAACTAAATCATACACCTCAGTAATTAAGATGACTCAGAGTATAGCTTTAAGATTAATGACATGAAGTGAAAATAAGCACATGATGGATCTAGTCATAGGTAGAGGCTAATCACTCCTCATACCTTTCAACATGGTATTTTGGTTTATCCCTAGTGAGGCAACAAAGTAAGGTAAACACCCAATGGATCGCGATATTAAGTTGTCAGCTTATCACATCACCACCCCCGTTACTCCAACTAATGCACACGTTCCCCCTCACACGCTCTCATAAACATGCTTGATCAAAACAAGGATACAAGAACGGGGTACATAATATGCATCTACTTTCATAACTGAAATAAACATTGCAATCTCAACATATATTAACTCATAAAAAGATCCACCACAAAGGTAATACAACGATGACCGTAATCATGTTCAGCAGCTCATACGGTGCTAATTAGTGAAGCTCAAGAGAGAGAGAGAGAGAGAGATACATATGCTACTGCCACAAACCCATAGTCCAGAGGTGGACTACTCCCTCTTCATCATGGAGACGGTGGAGATGTCGATGGAGAAGAAGGAAACCTCTCCGGCAGGGCTCCGCCGGAGTTTCCCCCTCCAATCTGCAGCCTCCTAGTCTCTGTTTTTTGTTTCTTTCGTGTGGCGGCTCTCCCTTCGAAAAACGTCGGGGGGGGGGGGGGGGGGGCTATTTATATAGGCGTTTTTAGGTCACGAGGATGCTTCAGGGAGAAGGATCGACGCAAACGGGGCCACGAGGGCCAAAAGAGGTGGGCCCACGCGGCCCCTGTACCTGGCCGCGTGGGGCACCCTCTTCTGACCCTCCGTCCTCCGTTCGCTTGCTTCTTTCGCTCCTAGGTCTCCCTCCTTCCAAAATAATGATCCCCGTAAATTTATAGCTCATTATGCCGTCGTTAAGGACCTGAAACAAATAAGGAAAGAAATAGGGGTTTTCTGCCTGCGCAGGATTAATTCCATAAAAAGGGGAAATCATTATTAATTACCAAAAATCATTAAATAATAGTAATATACCCCTTATATGATGCAAATATGAATGGAAAATAAGTTTTATAGTGCAAAGTTCATGTATGCATTTTACATGCATCATTTGTGTTCTCACAATTTTTCGATGTTGTGTACGTGTTTCCAAATTATAACAAACACTTATGATTTTTATTGTGAAATCACACGCGAGATGTTATAAGACTTTCTGATCATTTTGTAAGTTTGTGCCTTGCCCTTTTTTTTATGAAGTTTTACGTGCTTTTTTTAAATGTTGCAAACACATGTTTTGTAAATGAAGCTGCAATAAAAAAAGGTTGTTTAAACAATTTTAATTACTGCAAAAAACTCTTTTTTGTTATAATCATTTGTGGTATTTATTAAATTTGTTGGTGAGTTTTGTTGGAAAGCAATCTGCAGCAAAGCAATTTGTTGTTTAACAACTTTTTTTTGTAGCATTGATGTGGACTAAGGAGAATCTATCTGCGACTCCGACTCTCCCAGATTCATCTCCACTGCATTGTCTTAGGTGATAAATGTGTATAATAAGTTCACGAAACAACTTGTGCAACTCGCATAGCCCAAAGTGCCAACAATTAGCGAAATTTTTTGAGCACGCTTGGAGGAGTCGTGCCACCGATATGTTTTAAGGCCAATCACTCCACAATCCACCCTAAAGCTCTGCACCATGACCCGGGCCATCCTGACTTTGTTTCTTGTGAAAGGTGCGAATGGGAATCTTTGCTGGTCATCCAGGACTGTCAGATAACTACAACGTAGGCAGCCCTTCACGATCGGTGCTAGAGTCAAGCGCCTCATCCCGAGCAAAAAGCTATCAATTGTTCCTCCTCCGGCACGAGGATGAAGATCCTACCTTCGTTCCGTGATCGAAGCATGCATGCCTCTTTGTGCACACGATGAAGAGTGCTTAGACGTACATGAAAAGAGGCGCAAGCGTCGCAACATGACACACAAGTGGCCGGGATCTTATCGTGAGCGCCTTCAAAACGGGGTTCGACTCCTCAAGTTAGTGCCAAAGCACTTTGAGCTAGTTCCGGTTCGGACTGTGATGGGGAAAGGTCTGAGTCCCCATAGCTCTCTGTCTTAGACCAGGAGGTTGGCAAAGTGGCTAAGGATGAGCAATCGGCCCTCATTCTAAGGTCTTGACATGGAGTATCCCATTGTCGACTCAAACAAATCAATAAAGTGAACTGATAAAATGTGTGCCGTAAAATCTCGAACTCTTATATTTTCATTTTAGTATCATCTTCTGCAAGAATTACCCCCTCGAGGACTATAAATACTTTTTTGCTTTGAGTTTTTACACTCGTTAAAAGAAAACCAAGGTGATCTGACTCCGCTGACTAATGCTCGGGGGCTTGGTCTTTTCATGTCTCGATGTTGCATGGTGACTTGAAAAGTTATCAGAATCACATGAATAAGTTATCCCTGCAATGAGGCATGGATTAGCAATACTCTGCCTAGGCTTTTTATTTGTATGGGAAAATTTTCTAATCTATTCATCAACTATCAAGGCAGAACAAACAACACCGTAACATAAATTACATCTAGATCCTTAGACTACCTAACGACGTATTTTGACGTTTCCTCGACCTTTTCACTTATTATCTTATGTAAAAGGGATCCCTGGTTATTCTAAAAAAAGGGTCCCGAAGGAAATCTAGATCAACATTGTTAAAGGTTTGGAGTGCGTACAAGGCAGGCGTTCGTGTAGGGGAGCGTTCCGCCTTAGAGGGAAGCAACCGCGAAAGCAGGGGTCGACGAAGCGGAAGCGAGAATGTCGGTGTCAAAATCCCCTAAAACCAACCAAGGAATAATAGAAGTCATCTTATTGTGTTGGATGTTCTTAGGGAATGTACAATGGTAGAGAAGTCACGCCTTTTTTAGCCATCCACATCATCTAGAGAAGGCAGAAATTGTACAACTCTCTTATTCTTATCTCTAACAATTAATGAGAATTAATTAACTTTCGGGTTATTTATTTTCGTGTCCTACTTCTCTTAGTTCTCCTTGTTTGAGCCCTACTTGATTAGTTGTCCTCGCCTTTGCCCCACTTCGCACTTTTGAGGCTCGATGATGGCCGAACGGCCGTTTCCGTCGGGTCAACAATGTTTGACTGTTACTTGGCCTGACGTATGGGCCCGGACGGCCATGCCAGACCGCATTTTAGTTCCACCTCGCTAGTTTATAGTGCGTACGACCGGTTTATAAACTCCAATGTGGTACAGGTTGCACTACCTATGGTTCTACATGTGATTGGGCCCATATAACCATGTTTAGTTTTTTATGTGCTGATTAAATCATGATAAACATTTAATTTCCTCTGTGCTCTCTCGAACCCGATGATAAATTAATCATGATAAACAATTAATTTCTTTTGTTTAGAAATAATTCGTTGATTAACTACGTCGTTTTGTTCTGTGCTCTCTCGAACCCGATGATTAAATCATGATAAACATTTATATTCCTTTGTTGAGATAATTCGTTGATTAACTATGTATTTTTATTTTGTGCTCTCTTGAACCTGATGATAAAACATGATAAACATTTAATTTATGTTGTTTAGAAATAATTCGTTGATTAACTACATCGTTTTCTTCTGTGCTCTCTCGACCCCGATGATTGAATCATGATAAACATGTAAACATTTTCGTTGAAACGAAATAAGATTTCATTAAACCTCAATAAATAAGATTTCATTAGTACTCGATCGAGTTCTTGACGGTACAAAAGATATTCAACTACTAAACTAATACTAAACTACTGAACTAATATTACTACTGAACTAATACTCAACTACTGAACTAATACTAAACTACTGAACTACTACTACGAAGCCCTAATTCTAGGGCTTCCGCCTCTTCGCTGGCGGTGTGTTGGAGGAGTCTTCGTCGTCGGCGTCATCGTCCTCGTCGTCATCCTCCTCCTCCTTGTCATCGTTGTCGTCGGCGAAGGCATTGTCCTCGTCATTGTCGTCGTCGGCGTCGTCCTTCTCCTCCTCCTCGTCATCAGCGTCATTGTCGACGTCATCGGCGGGGACCTCCTCCGCCTCCACCTCCGCCTCCGCCTCCTCCGGCCTCCGCCTCCGCCTCCTTCTCCTTCTCCTCCTCCTGCTGCTACTGCTGCTCCTCCTCCTCCTCCTCCTCCTCATCCTACTCCTCCTCCTCCTCTAGCTCCGGGGAGGAGGGCTCCGATGAGGACGGGTCTCCCTCCCACCAGCCCTAGAAGCCCTCTTGGTCTTCAGCGGAGGCATCGTCGCTCGGGACGAAGTCGTCGTTCCACCAGTGGTCACCTCCGCCGTCCATGGTTTTTTTTGGTGGTGTTGGGAGAGCGGAGAGTGGCGTGTGGTGAAGTGTGGGAACCGCAGGGAGTAAATCTGAAACATTTAACCGTCGGCCGCTTCGTTTCTTGGAAAGAAAAGTTTGAGAAGACAAGACACTTCATTTCTTCAAGTAATCATGACTGTCTCTGACGCGGACGCATGCATTTTGACACGTTAAACATCTCGACGCGTCACATGCATTTTTATGCTTCAAATGAGCTCCAAAGCTAGGGTAAACAACCCCATTTCTAAGCAAGTTTTTTTCGTCCTTCTGTAAATGAGCCCAAAAATACAATATGAACCATGTAGACATGTCACGACCATGTTGGACACGAACTGACGTGATAATTTGATTCATGCCATGCCAGTTCGCGTCCAGAGCGTGTCGTGGCGTGCTCTAGCGCTGTCTTGCGCATTCTGGACGCGCTCTGGACATGAATTGGACGCGAATTGGAATTTATGATTTTTCATCCATACTGGTACACTTCAAATGAATATTCCCCCAGTTTTTCTATTTTTCGGACATTTTCTCGATTTATGGAAATTGTTTGTCGGTAAATCGTATTAAACTCATTTAATGTGCGGAATATAGTTAATAAGATCAAAAAATCATGAAATTCAGGGATTATGCCTCCCATATGATATGGATTGCGTTAAAATTGTGAGAGGTCAATTTCCAATCTTATTTGTGGTACCTACTTCACAAAAACTGTTGATTTCGGTACTAAACAAAATGTAAAAAAAGGAATCTTGCTTTTGCAACATTGTTTAAAATGTCAAAACACATGTTTGTGCCGAGTAAGGTCATCATAGAACAAAGGTAGACATGGATATGCCACGATCTTTGTCATTTGGCTTGAAAACCATTTAACTCCAGACAAGGTTGTCCATTTTGTGAACACTTCTTTTATAAAATTATGTTATTGCAAGTTTATGATTTTTTCGTCCATATTAGTAATCTAAAAAGGAAGATCCCCTCTAGTTTTACTTTTTTTTTTGATGTTTTCTCGATTTATTAGATTTTTTTCAAAACATGGCCATAATTGTCTGTGTGACCATTCATATCTAAAGGTGACTTTTTTCCTACTTTTTTCTTTGCAATTGCGTTCAATCATTATAGACTACGTTATTATGATTTTTACATAATTTTGGTGCCAAACTATAACACACTTGTAGTTCAAATTTCTTTATTTCTCGATAAATGCTAGTAAACTGATTTAATGAGTGGAATATAGTTAAAAAGCTCAAAAATTCATGATATTCAGAGGTTATGCCTCCCATATGATATAGTTTGTGTGATAATTATGAGAGGTCAATGTTAAATCTTATTTGTGGTACATACTTCACAAAAAATGGGGGTTTCGACACTAAATAAAATGTTTAAAAATAAAATAAAAAATCTTGGAATCTTTCTTTGGCAACATTGTTGGCAATGTCAAAACACATTTTTTTGCCGAGTATGGTCGTCATAGCACGAAGGTAGACAGGGATATGCCATGATCTTGGTCTTTTAGCTTGATAGCCATGAATCTTCATCCAAGACAAGGTTATCAAATATTATGTTATTGCATGTTTATGATTTTTTGTCCATACTAGTACTCTAAAAAGAAAGATCTCCCCTGGTTTTACATTTTTTTTATGTTTTCTCGATTTATTAGATTTTTTCCAAAACATGGCCAAAATTGTCCGTGTGACCATTCATAGCTAAGGGTGAATTTTTCCTACTTTTTTCTTTGCAATTCCGTTCAATCATTATAGACTACGTTATTATGATTTTTACATAATTTTGGTGCCAAACTATAACACACTTTTAGTTCAAATTTCTTTATTTCTCGATAAATGCTAGTAAACTGAGTTAATGAGTGGAATATAGTTAAAAAGCTCAAACATTCATGATATTCAGAGGTTATGCCTCCCATATGATATAGTTTGTGTGATAATTATGAGAGGTTAATTTTAAATCTTATTTGTGGTACCTACTTCACAAAAAATGGGGGTTTCGGCCAAACTTGAAAATAATGTACTGCAAGTTCATGATTTTTTACTTCATACTACTACACTTAGAAGGAACATTCCCCATGTTTTCCAACATAATTATACATAGAGTGCCCGTTTACATAGAACCCTAGAACTAAAAAGAACTACCACTCGTCGTCATCGTCGAAAACCTCAACTGGATCCTTGCCTTTGCCCTTGCCCTTTCCCACCGAGTTGTTCAGAGCCTTCTGCAGGTCCTCCTCATACTGCGCGGCTCTGGCTAGCTTCGCGGCTCTTGCCTTCTCTGCTTCGACCGTAGAAGCGACCAGAGTCTCCGTGAGCTGTTGTTGCTCAGCAGAATGTCTGGCCTGCTCCGTGGTTTGATAGTCGGCTCTAGCCCATGCCAGACCCGGGTCAACCACCTGCTCCTCCTCATCGGACTCAAGATCGATGAAGGGAATGGGATCAGGATCAATGGCCCGACGGACGGCATAGCTGCCCCTGCCCCTGCTCGAGCTGGGAGGAGTCCTGCTCGAGCGCCGAGGGGTCCTGCTCGAACATGAACCGTCGTCTCTTCTACCCTCGCTCGACTCAAGAAACTAAGGATAGGTGATGCGGCGGCTGCGGTTGGAGCTGCCCCCACGACCGGGAGTGGAGTGGCCACCACCATGAGCCATGGCAAGATCGGGGCGTGGGTGGCAAGTAGAGAGGAAGAGGAGGTCAGTGGGCGACATTGGTGCAATGGTACATGAAATGGGCTCCTTTTCTAGGCATCTGCGTCCGGACCGGTAGTAATGGCCACTGTCGACAGGTGCATTGATTCGGCTCGGCAGACTGGCACAGACTAGGCAGGCAGAGACGGCAAGGCGGCGGAGCAGATGAGCGGCCAGGCCGGCAGCGGCCGGCCGCGCAGGCGGCGATGCAGCCTTTTGCCGGCCAGGGGACACCGCCATTAAAGGCGCGCTCATTCGGGGACGGCGAGCTGCATGCGCCCCTTCTCCGATGGCCCCACTTGTAAGCTTTAAGTGCAGCAACGGTCAAACAAGGTTGACCCGACAGAAACGCACCGTTCGGCCGTCTTTGAGCCTCGAAAGAGCGAAGTGGGGAAAAGGCGAGGATAGCTAAGGAAGTGGGGATAGAACCAGGAAAATTAAGGGAAGGCCGAGAAATAAAAAAACCCTTAACTTTTAGTAGGAACTAGCATGGTGGCCCTCGCAAATGCGAGGGAATTATCTTAATTGTGCCAAAATGATTAAGATAGGAAAGTGTTTTAGTCTAATCACACGAACCCATGATTGATACATACATATATCTAAATCTAGTACGATCTATTTAAAATTTCCAAAGATCTATAATAATACAAATTAAAATTTTCTCAAGGAAATAGGCCTATGTATATAATTCTATAGTGGTTTGAAATTCTTCCAAGTAAGAAGTCCAAACTGAGTATGATTTTTAGGAATAATTCCTAAGACCCACATTTCTACAAATTAAACTATCTATGTGAAACACAGCTAACTATGAATCTATTGAAATTCCTATGAATAAAAAGTACAACACATATCATCTGGCGTATACCGAAGAGGGAATATAATTACTGATTGTTCCTACAACAACCTCAACCTTGTTTACTGGTATTTATATATCTACAGGGGTGTCATCATTCTCTTGTGGAAGCACATTCCTGGTTGGCAAGATCAATCATCCACTTCCATGCACATTTTGTAGATATAGTTGTGGCAATACATTACATGTGACTGTGCCATTCGGCTGAATCTAATGGTAGAACTCTAACCAAGTTCAACTCGTGGCACTAAATCGTTAGGATATATTGATCAATATTTCATCCATCAAGTATCATATTTGTAGGGTAGGTTTCCTATAACATTAGCAAAAAGTATATGAAATAGGAACTAACTAATCGCTTGCTGCGTTTCATGCATAGGCATCACTCCTGCTTACAACCCCTCCGTCCATTATCGCGTAAGTTTCTCTTTCGCGAAAACGCAAAAGCCTTGCGTTTCGATGCATTGATAGAAAAGAAGATTATTATGTACAAGTACAACGGGGACCACGCCACACCATACAACTCTACCCGAAACCCTAGTCTAGGGGAGAAGTTGGCGAAGACCCCGGGCTCCCGCGTTTGCCCAATCCTGCGCCTCGGCCTTGATCGTTTCTAGCAGAGAGGAGATGGAGGGACGCGCATTGTCAAAGAGTGCTGCGCTCGCGTAAATTTCTTGCTAGTCATGTACACAATACATAACTAGGTAATGAATACGTAGCTAAATCCGTGTATCCACGGAATAACACATGGTTCAACAAATGGAGTCATTTGCATTGAAGAACATTAACAGAGCTTTCATTTTCATCTGGAACATTTTGAAAGGACAAGGATGTCGCCTAGAAGGGGGGGGGGGTGAACAGGCGATTTAAAACTTTTACGTTTATGGCTTGATAAATATGGAATAAAACTAGCGTTTAATTTATCAAGCACACAAAACCTAATATACTAGGTTCACCTATGTGAAACAACAACTTATGCTAAGCAAGATAACAACAAGGTGATAGCAAGATATAATACTTCAAGCACGAAGGCTATCACAATGTAAATTGCATAAGTAAAAAGCTTGGGTATAGAAATAACCGACGCATACGGAGACGAAGATGTATTCTCGAGTTCCTCCTTTTGAAGGGAGTACGTCTCGTTGGAGGGGTGTGAGATCGCCACCACAGGCCTACTCAACGCCACAAAGGCCTCACCCTATTCTCCGATGAACCGCACTGTTGGAGAACTATCCCAGGAACTGGGTGTGTCTCACGAAGGATCGAGTAAAGGGCTGAACACGGAATCAAACAACCCTCAACGTGCCTCGGCGACGGTGCTCGCCTAGATCGCTGCGGGGAAGCACTGCAGAGAGGAACACACGGTCTTACCCAGGTTCAGGGCCCTCTAGGTGAGGTAAAACCCCTACGTCCTGCCTCGAGTTGTATTGCACTTGCTTGGAGAGGTTTCAGTACAGGGCGAGCTTGGCGAGCTCTGGGTGGCAAACAATGGCTACTGCTAACCTCAGATCTAGGGTTTGGGCTTGTGAATCTTGGAACCAAAGAGTGAACCCTTTGCCCGAACGTGCTCCCCCTCCTTTTATAGGCGTCTCGGGCCTCTTCTCCCCAAAACATCTTGGCGGGAAGGGCTACCACATGGCGACGAAGGAGGAGGCGCGGTGCACAATAAAGGTAGAGTCCACCATAAAGGTAAGGTCCATGGACGCGGTCCACAGCAGGGGCGGCGTCACCAAAGCTGGAAAAGCCACCGTCCAAACAGGACGGTGGGCTGGCGCTGCTGAGGCGGGAGGTGACCCATGGTGACGTCGTCCTTGGAGGGTAGCTGCAGACGGTTCCCTTATCACCAAAGTGGCAATCCTTGGGGCTCCTTCGCTTGGTGCAGCTTTGTTGACTCCTTTTTACACAGAAATGGCAGCTGCGGCGCTGCTGTCATCACGCGCTGGCACGGTCGTCACTCTGCGGAGGATGCAGAGCCCATGTGCGCTCTGCCGCCGAGGCAGAGCTGGCTTCGAGAGGAAGGAAGCCTCGCGAGGCAAAAGGCCTCGCCGAGCCTTCCGGCTTGGTCCTTAGCAGAATTGCTGGTGGCATCTGAGATGCCCTCTCGAGGAGAGGTCCCTCGCCAAGGGAGAAAACCCTCGGCGAGGAGAAAAGGTCCCTCGCGAGGAAAAACCCTCGCGAGGCTCACCAGGCTTGGAGAGCCTGGTCCTTAGTGAAATCTTCTGAAGAATCTTGTGGGCCCTGGCAGGCCGGCCCGTGGTACCCTGGTTTCCACTGTGCCGACAGTAGCCCCCGGGCCCGCGATGGGCACGCCGAAGCTCATGGATGGAGGCGAAGCGTCGAGGGCCCAACGGTGCCTGCTAGGGCCGCGACACGTGGAGCGCAGCGGTTGCACCCGAGGCCACGACCTCCTCGGCTTCAACGGGCGACGTGGCGGGGCCCGCCACGATTCGGGAGCCGGTCAATAAAGCCTGGGCGCGCAGACTGCGCCCTTCACTTCTCCCATAACTCCTCCGCACTCTTCTCCCAACGCCTCCAATCTTCTCCAGAGCGCTCCGGCTTCGAAATCTCCTTCTCCGGCGACCAATGGCGCCCAAGAAAGCAAACATCGACCTGAAGGGCAAAGCCGCGATGCGGGCCGGCACGTCTGCGGCGGCGGCGCGCGGTGCTGCTCTCGAGGAGGCGCTGCCGCAGACCCGCGTCACCGTGGCGGCGATAGCAAAGGTGCGCCATGTGGCGGCGGCGAGCACCAATGAGCACGGCGCCACCGAGATGAGGCCGGCCGGCAGCAGGCTCACCGAGGGGTACTACCCCATCTTCCTCCATACTCTCTACGTCGGTCTTGTTCCTCCCTTTTCCGATTTCCTCTTGGCGATTCTGGAGGTGTACCAGATCCAACTTCTTCATCTTCATCCCAACTCCATCCTTATCCTTGCCATCTTCGCCCACCTCTGCGAGGCCTACATCGGCATCCGTCCCTCGGTGGCGCTCTTCCGTAGCTTCTACTCCCTTCGGAGCACCACCTCCAACGAGCGGCTTGGCTGCGTTTCCTTCCGCATCGCCGCCGCCAGGAGTGAGAACTACATTCCCATTGCTTGGTGCGGTGAGAATGCCATCACCAAGGTGACGAAGAAGGTGGAGGACTTCCGCAAGAAGTGGCTCTTCGTCGACGCCAAGAAGACAAACCCTCTCCTTGAGGTGCCCGAGGCGCCCCCGAGGAAGTGGGCGCGCTGGGCGAGCGCAGACTTCAGGGGCCCGAGGCTCGACGCGGTGTACGAGTGCATCCGGCGCCTCCGCGAGGCAGGGGTCACTGGCCAGATGGTGGCAAGAGACTTCACGAGGCGCCGGGTCGCTCCTCTCCAGTGGCACTCCGAGCCGGTGTGGCGTTACTCAGGCAAGGAGGACACGATGCGCCTGTGCTCGGACAACTTCTTGCCTGAGGTGCTACGCCAGATCATGGGGGTCCTCTTCGCGACGACGGAGATCCGGCCTCCTACCAACAACGAGGCCCGGCCACTCATCAGCTTTGCCGAGGAGAGCATCGAGGAGCAACGCCGGTGCATGCCCGTGTTCGACGAGTGGGGAATTGTGCCCGCAGGGCACCGCGGGCCTCGTCCCAACCCATGGGCGGCGGAGCCGGAGTACATGGACGAGTCTCCGGAGCCGGAAGAGGTCAAAGAGTCTGTCGTGGTATGAACCGACGGTGAAGATACGGGACTATGTACGCGTGGGCATCGTCGATGTGGGTTAGTAGACGAACGACACGGGAGACAAGATTTATACAGCTTCGGGACCCGGGAAACATCATCCGGTAATATCCCTACGTGCTGTTTGTGGCTAGGTCTTATTCCTCTCATGGTGGAAGTCGCCGATGAGGCGGCTCCTCTATAGCTCGTTGTGTTGAGCGTCTAGATCTGTCTAGGCCTATTGGGTCGTGCCCTCTTTGGGGCGCCTTGCCCCTCCTTATAAAGGTGGAGGAGGCCGGCTTACAAGTAGAGTCCTCTTAGGACTCGGCTAATCTATTACAAATTGGAAAGGTGAGTCCTTTTCCTATTCTAACTAGAGTCGGCCTGCTGGGCTTCCTCCTGGTGGGCCTCGTTGATCCTCCTTGCGGGTACCCGTGTCCCATATCCCCGACAGTAGCCCCCGAGCTTTTGGATGACTCGCAGAGTCATGCGGAAGGTCTTGACTTGTTGAAGAAATGGGACACGGAGTTCGTGCCGGGTTGTCTGCCGGCTTGTCGATGTCGATGATGTCGCGGCACCCGACGCTGCATTTGCCGGGTTGTCGATGTAGACTTTGCCGGGTTGTCGATGTAGATGTTGCTGAGTCGTCGTTTGCTGAGTCGTCGATGTAGACGTTGCCGAGTTGTTGACGAAGATGTTGTCGAGTTGTCGTTTGCCGAGTCGTTGGTGAAGATGTTGTTGAGTCGTCGATGCCGACTTCTCCGGTCGAGTCGTCGATGTCGACTTCTCCGGTCGAGTTGTCGATGCCGACTTCTCCGGTCGACTTGTCGATGCCGGCTTCTCCTACCGACTTGTTAATGCCGACTTCTCCTGTCGACTTGTTAATGCCGGCTTCTCCTGCCGACTTGTTAATGCCGACTTCTTCTGTCGACTTGTTTTGAAGTGAGTCGGAAATTTTCTCCGAGTCCTTTTGACGAGTTGTATGACTTTGCTTGAGCTTGTTTACACTGGTATATGTATAGCCCCCAAGCGCCGAGTTGTTAACTTGTGACGGCTTGGAGCTTGTATTGATGACTCATATCTTCACATGATGTAGCCCCCGAGTGCCGGGTTGTTTGCCTGCGACAACTCGGGACTCCTTGATGTATAACTCATGACTTTCAGATGATGTAGCCTCCGAGTGCCGGGTTGTAAACCTGCAACAACTTGGAGATAAAAACTTTTGGAATTTGATTACTGCTTAACTTGTAGAAAAACCTGATCCGTGAGTAGCCCCCAAGCGCCGAGTTGTTGGCCTGCGACAACTTGGAGCTCCCAACTTCTGAACTTCTATTTTGACTTAACCTGAAATTTGATAACATGTAGCCCCCAAGTGCTGGGTTGCTTGCCTGCAGCAACTCGGAGCTTAAAACTTTTTAAACTTGATTGATGCTTGAGCTGATTTGGTTCTTATAACCCTTCTTAGTTTTATACTGATGAATAAGTAGGCCCTGCCCGGTCTTTGCTAATTAGCAGCCAGTTTGCTGTACAGGATGCATCTGACTTACCAGATAAAACTAAGGAATAAGTTGGCATCTGAGCCAGGTCAATGAGACTAAAGCTTGGCTTTTTCCTGAAAGACAAGCCCCCAGGGACCTAATGATCAAAGTTAATAAAGGCGCACTTACTGGGTGTCTCGGCAAAACTCTTACTGTAGAGAAGCCGGCTTTATCCCTTTGATCATAATAATTAGAGCTCTCTGGGCTCGTTGATGTTGCGGAGCTCTCTGGGCTCGTTGGTGTTGCGGAGCTCTCTGGGCTCGTTGGTGTTGCGGAGCTCTCTGGGCTCGTTGTTATTACGAAGCTCTCTGGGCTCGTTGGTATTTCGGAGCTCTCTGGGCTCGTTGGTATTTCGGAGCTCTCTGGGCTCGTTGGTGATATATAAGTTTTAAAGAAATCCATTGCGAGCAAATATAACTCGACTTTGAAAAAATCCGGTGCAAGCAGTAGATAGCCCGACTTTGAAAAATCCGGTGCAAGCAATAGATAGCTCGACTTTGAAAAAATCCGGTGCAAGCAATAGCTTGACTTTTGAGAAATCCGTTGCGAGCAAAGGATAGCCCGACTTTAAATAAATTTGGTGCGAGCTATTTGAGAGCTCGACTTTTTAGAAATCCATGGCGGGTTTAAAAACCCCAACTTTGAGTCTTGGCTATATTAAGCCACCAAGAATTGATTTGATATGCCACCTAAAATTTTCTGAGATAACAACGATACTCAACTTATATTAGCCCCCTTGCATTATTTAAAACTTACTTTGTAATCTTCTGGATTATCTCTGCAATTTCTTCATAAGCCAGATATATATCTCTCAGAATTAACCCGGAATTAATTTAAAGGGGCTGACTTTATATAATTTAACTGGATGAATAAAATATGAAATCTTAAATAAAAGACAACTTAGCTGTTTATTTAGTCGATGATGCTGTGAGTTGACGGACGAAGGACCTCAATCTCAGGAGTCGGCGTTGCTCGCGATATTCCGAGTACTACTTGTACCGGCTTCTTTTCTTCTTTCCTTGATCGCTCCCTTCTTCTTAATTTCCAAACAATGGCCATGTGACCAGCTGTTTCTAATTGTACGTAAGTGTGTTGATCCATAGAATACTAGTAGCTCTCGGTTTGTTTTTTCTTCCTTATCTTGTACGTCATCCATATTCAGGAACCGATCCGATCTGTGGTATGGATTAGAATTCAGCTCAGCCTTCCGCGACGGTGTAGCCAGGAACGCCTCCGTGTGGCTGCCGCCTTTGCTCTTCTTTTCGCTTGACGCTCTTTTCCTTGATGAATCGCGACACCTTGTTGATGATGACGCCGTGATAGCTGCTCAAACATGCTCTTTTTTTTTTTTACCGATCCTTGAGTGAATCCAACTAGTAGTCCGTACTTGGTGGTGGCGGCTCCTTTCTTTTTTGGTTTCTTGAAGTGACTTCCGTGTCCACGCTGTAACCAGCACCTTTTGAATCCGAATCCTGGACATACGTAGCTGCAGTCTAGGACGTCCTCGAAAATTGATAGGGATGCAGGAGTCGGCCAGGACGCTAGAGGCCGGCGTGAACGCGGAAGTCGGTCGGGACGCTGGATGCCAGCGCCGACGCAGAAGTTGATCCTGGGAGTCGGCCGAGATGCTGGAAGCCAGCGCGGAAGCGGGAGTCGACCTTGATGCTTGATCCGGTGGATTTGATTTAGCTGCATACGAGGGCAATGTTGACGTCGAGCCCCCGCGGCCGCCGTGTGGATGAAGAACTTGATGCGTCTGAGTTGCTTGATCGATGCGGTGATGATCTCGCCGTCGTCGTTGATGAAGATTGGACCCATCGAGTTGTGAATCCACGCGCACTTAGCCCCA
Organism: Puccinellia tenuiflora; assembly: GCA_012064385.1. Classification (NCBI taxonomy): domain Eukaryota; kingdom Viridiplantae; phylum Streptophyta; class Magnoliopsida; order Poales; family Poaceae; genus Puccinellia; species Puccinellia tenuiflora. The sequence continues at coordinate 222,913 of QRDG01000496.1, forward strand.
CGGTGGGCGCCAAATGTCGTGGTATGAACCGACGGTGAAGATACGGGACTATGTACGCGCGGGCATCGTCGATGTGGGTTAGTAGATGAACGACACGGGAGACAAGATTTATACAGCTTCGGGACCCGGGAAACATCATCCGGTAATATCCCTACGTGCTGTTTGTGGCTAGGTCTTATTCCTCTCATGGTGGAAGTCGCCGATGAGGCGGCTCCTCTATAGCTCGTTGTGTTGAGCGTCTAGATCTGTCTAGGCCTATTGGGTCGTGCCCTCTTTGGGGCGCCTTGCCCCTCCTTATAAAGGTGGAGGAGGCCGGCTTACAAGTAGAGTCCTCTTAGGACTCGGCTAATCTATTACAAATTGGAAAGGTGAGTCCTTTTCCTATTCTAACTAGAGTCGGCCTGCTGGGCTTCCTCCTGGTGGGCCTCGTTGATCCTCCTTGTGGGTACCCGTGTCCCATATCCCCGACAGAGTCTGTCGAGGAAGAGGCCTCGAGAGGCGTGGATCCCTTCGGCGAGGACGAGGCCTCGAGAAGTGCTGACCCCGTCGGCGAGGGTGAGGCCTCGAGAGGTGCCGACCCCTCGAGAGGCTCCGCCGGCTCCTCAAGGAGCGCTCCCGCCGAGGTGGACCTCCAGGTGATCTCCTCCAGCGATGAGGAGGGTGCCTTCCGCATCGCCCGCTCCCGACACATCGGAGAGGAGGAGGAGACGAGCGGCGGCGGGGGAGGACGCTGCGAGCCCCGCTCCAAGGCCATCCACGACAGGAGAGCCGCGACCGCGAGGAGCGCTCCTCGCGAGGAGGCAAGGGCGCCTCAAGAGGAGGCCGGAGCAAGCAACATCCAACCGCCCAAGGCGAAGAAGAGGGTGTGGAGGATGGTTGACGAGTAAGCCTCGACTCTTCTTTTTCTTTTATCATTTTGCTTCCGGAAAACCCCTTTGAAGGATCTTCTACTTGTCTTTCTTTCAGGCAACCTGCGGAGCCAAAGAGGCGGCGGCTCCACAAGCTTGGAGAGACCGCTAGCGTCGTCGCAGAGACACCTGCGGCTGACGAGCCGTGGCAGGTGGCTGTTCCTCCCGTGGGGGAGCACCGCACGGAGGAGGTGGTTGAAGAGGCGGCGCCGTCGCCGGTTCGGGCGGCGACTCCTCCCGTGGTGGAGCACCGCGCGGAGGGGGCGGTTGAAGGGGCAGCGCCGTCGCTGGTTCGGGCGGCGACTCCTCCCGTGGTGGAGCACCGCGCGGAGGGGGTGGCCGAAGAGGTGGCGCCGCCGTCGCCAACTAGGGCGGCCGCTCCTCCCGTCCAGTAGGAGACGGAGGAGGAGAGAGTGGACGAGGAAATCGTCATGGAGCCGCCTCCAGAGGAGGAGGAGGCTCCCTCAAGAGGGGCCGATGCGCCCGAGGCCGTGGCGGACGCGGCCGCCACGGGAGGGGCAGGAAGCGCTCCTCGCGAGGAGCAGGGGCAGAGGCACCTCCGGAACCCACAGGCGCCAGAGCTGGGGGCGAGAGGACGCCCAGCCCCCAGAGGGCACCTGAAGCGGGTGACGAGGGAGGCGCCCCCACGAGCCCCCGAGCCGCACCAGAGGCGGCCATGAGCCCAAGGCAGGAGGCCTCGGGCGCCTCGACAAGGATCGAGGCCTCTGCACCCCGCGACGACGCGGGGACCTTGGCAATGCGGGTGCCGCGGCGCCATGCAGTCCGTCGCCAAGTCGTCCTCAACCAGGCGCGGCGGACGCTCGACGAGCTGGGGGCACAACTCGCCGAAGAAGAACTCGCCATAGCGGAGGAGCGGACAAGGCTTGGCGAGGCCTGGGCCCTCCTCCACAAGAGGGTGGAGTTGTGCCGCCGGCAGGACGCGACGGCCCATGCGGAGCGCCAAGAGGCCCTTCGCTTCGCCAAGGAGACCCGCGACAACGTCAAGCGGGAGGCGGAGGAGGTGGTGGACCAGCTGGACGCCGCCCGGGAAGTGCTCGAGGTGGAGACCGCCTCCAAGCACCAGGAACTAGCGGCCGCGGAGCAGAAATTCGCCGCTCACTCCGAGGTCGCAAGGGCCAGCTTGAAGGAGCTCCGCGAGCTGCTGGATGCTCGCGAGGGGCAGCTGGCGCCGCGCGAGGCAGAGCTGACGCGACGCGAGGGAGAGCTCTCCCTCCGCGAGAAGGAGCTGTGCCAGCGCGAGGAACAGGTCCAGCTGGTCGAGGAGGACCAGGCCACCCGCGAGGGGCAGCTGCAGGAACGCGAGGGCCTGATGGCCCAGAGCAAGGCCTCCTACGCGGAGCGCCACGAGAAGGCCAACGCCGACTTCGCGGTGAAGCAGAAAAGAATCCAGGAGGAGGCCAACACCAAGGTCAAGCTCATCCACGAAACTCTCTCCAAGGATTATGAGGAGAAGGTCACGAAGCAGGAGGACCACTTCAAAGCGAAACGCAAAGAGCTCCAAGACCGCATCAAGGAGCTCGAGCAGGAGGAGAAGCGGATGGCCTCCTGCCTCGAGAACGCCAGGGAGGCCCAGGCTCGCGCGGAGGGGAACGCTTCCGCCCTGGAGAGAGACCTGGACGAGCTCCGACAGCAAGTGGGGCCGGTCGCGGATCTCGTGGAGCGGGCACGGGACCAACGCCAGATTGGCCAGTCCATGTCACGCCAGCGCCACCGCATTCTCCAAGACTTGGTGACCCGCGCGCGCGCCGTCGGGGATGATCTGAGGATCGAGGTTCCCCCCTTCTCCGCAGGGATTGACGACGAGGCCGCGTACTCGTTCTTCTTCGAGCAATTCCTCGGAAAGCTTGAAGAGACCGCGAAGGGCTTCGACGAGCGCATCGTGGAGGAGAGCCGCGATCTCCTCGTCATCGCCACCAGCCGCATCTTCAGCAACCTCGTGAGGCTCCAGCCCTCGCTTGACCTCGAGGCCGTGACGGCGCCGGTCAACATCAGCGACAAGGCGCGAAAGGCCGCCGATGCGTACGCCAAGAAATTCGACCAAGTCGTGGTCGATGACGATGACGAGGAAAATGCCTTGGAGGGGGAGACGGAGGCTGCCGTGGACGGAGCGGGCACCTCAGGAGGCGCGACGGCCTGAGTTCTCCTATATCTGGATGTGCAGAGGCACGAATTATCTTAGCATTTATTTGTAATAGCCTTGTAAAGACTTGTTTTAATCTTTGTTTGGATTTGCTTGGTGAATATCCCTCGTGAGGCTTTTGTCCTCCCTTTCATGTCTTTTTCGCTCTATGTCTTAGGACCCTCTCTTAGCGCTACACCATCGCCGCTTCGGTATGCGAGAGTCAGGGCTCCACAAGGCCGGGGGGTGCGTGAGGCCTCAAGAGGTAAGAGCCCCCAAGTCGCGATGCTTGGGGCTCCCCTTCAACGCGCAAGCAGCCCATGAAGCATGAGAGAGAAAAAGGGGGCTCGAGGGATGAAAACCAGCGAGGGGGAAATTAACCAAGTGTTTGGACTTAGCTTTGCGAGGCGTTTTGCCTCGGAGAGGGTGTTGGTTCCCTGACGAGATATTTTCGCCTTGGAGAGGGTGTTGGTTCCCTGACGAGGTGTTTTCGCCTTGGAGAGGGTGTCGGTTCCCTGACGAGGTATTTTGGACCTGTTTCCTGCATTTTGACAGATAGGCGTAACCACAAGCAATACATAGCTAGATAACTTATGCGCGCTCGTAGGTTCCTTCATGTGTGTCTCGCGAGGAGAACAGGCACCAAGGTCCTTGGTGAGTTGACGTGCACGGGAGCCGGCTCATGAGTTCAGAGCTACTTTGGAGTTGACATGCATGAAAGCTGATCCGTGAGTTCAGAGCTCGGATCCCTTGGGTTTGAGGCGCTGCCGGGATGCTCCCGTGGCATGGCACCATGCTAGCCCCCGCTCGTGAGATACACAGGAGGGATCATACGAGCAAGGATGAAACAGCAATAACATAAAGGCTTACCAAAGCAACAACATATGCTGGCGCGAAGCGCAAAGGTTCAAAGTGACCTGAAACAGAGGTTCATTATACTGGCATGGCCAGAAACACAAAAAATCCGCCATGTCAGGCATGGGGTTCCACATGCTATGGCTGAGACTCTCGAGGGGGCATGCCCGGGGCGATGCATGTAGAGAGAGCTCAGAGGGGGGTGGCTTGTAGAGCCTGCGGTCCACCATGGCTGGGCATGGGGATCCACCTCGCCAAGGCATGGTGCTTGAAGAAGTCACCTTGCCGAGGCGCGGTGGCTTGGGAGTCTCCTCGAACGACCCGCGACAGCGTATAGTAGAGACGGGAGCCCGAAATTTTTCCTCGTGGAGGATGTTGGCGCGAGGCTCTCCCTTGGTGCAAAAAATTGCTCGTCGAGGACGATCAGGGGTAGAACTTGCACAGGTGCTGGATGTTCCAGGGGTTGGCGATGGGGATGCCGTCCTCCGTCTCGAGCCGTGCGGAGCCAGGCCTGGCTATGTGGACGACCCTGTAGGGTCCTTCCCACATTGGCGAGAGCTTGTGGAGGCCTGCCCTGGAGAGGATTCTCCTCAGGACGAGGTCTCCTGCTTCAAGAGTGCGCGGGCGGATGTGGAGGCTGTGGTAGCGACGGAGGTCTTGCTGGTACCTTGCCGCTCTCAGGGCCGCATTGCGGCGGAGCCCTTCAAGTAGCAGGAGGTCGTTGTTGCGCAGTTCGTCCAGCTCAGCCTCCTTGAAGGCCAGGACTCAGGGAGAGCCATGAGTGATCTCGCTGGGGAGGACGGCCTCAGCACCATAGACGAGGGAGAACGGCGTCTCACCCGTTGGCTTTGTTGGCGTGGTGCGGATGGACCAGAGCACCGAGGGGAGCTCATCGATCCAGTGCTTGCCGCTGGCCTAGCAGATTTGGGCGCCGAGGTTGCCGCAGTAGGATTTGAAGGCGCCGCTGATGAATCGTGAGCCGTTGTCGGTGATGATGCGGTTGGGCACACCGAAGCGGCAGACCAGGCTCCTTATGAATTTCACCGCCGACTTCGCCGGTATGGTGCGCACGGGTTCCACCTCAGGCCACTTGGTGAATTTGTCGATGGCGACGTAGAGGTAGCGGTAGGCCCCGAGCGCTCGCGGGAAGGGTCCCAGGAGGTCCAGCCCCCAGACCGTGAACGGCCAGGAGAGCGGGATCGTCTGGAGTCCTTGCGTGGGCTGGTGGATCTGCTTGGCATGGAATTGGCAGGCGTCGCAGGATTGGACGATGGCAGCTGCATCTTGAAGCACTAAAGGCCAGTAGAAGCCACTCCGGAAGACCTTGCCTGCAAGGGCGCGCGAGGACGAATGGTGGCCGCACTCTCCGCTGTGGATGTCGTTGATGAGCTGGCAGCCTTCCTCGGCAGGGACGCACCGCAAGGCAACCCCATTGGGGTGCTTACGGTACAGGTCTCCGTAGTGGAGGCAGTAAGACTTGGCCTGGCGAGCAATTCTTTCGGCTTCAGCGTCTTCTTTGGGGAGGACTCGATTTTGCAGGTAGTTCTTGATCTCGTCGATCCAACCAGTGTCTTGGCGTACCAAGGTCAGCAGCAAGCGATCGCCTGAGGGCAGCCCGCAGTTTGTGCTCCACTTGATGGGGCTGGTGGGAGCTCCTCGTCGATGCTGATATTGGCCACTGGCTGCTTGACTGAGGCCTTGGTGAGTCTCTCCTCGAACACTCCAGGCTTCTAGGCTTCTCTTTTTGCTGCTCGCCTGGCGAGATCATCTGCTTCTTGGTTTTCTGCTCGCGGGATGTGCTTGAGCTCCATGCCCCTGAAGTGCTTCTCCAGCTTGCGTACCTCTTCAAGGTAGGCCACCATGTAGGTGTCCTTAGGCGTGTAGCTTTTGTTGGAGAAGTTGACGAGGAGTTGAGAGTCGCCCTTGATGAGGATGCGCTTGATGCCGAGGGCGATGGCGGCTCTGAGCCCGGCGAGGAGGCCTTCATATTCAGCAATGTTGTTGGAGACCTTGTCGTTGTCCTTGAAGAACAACTGGACGGCGTAGTAGAGCTTGTCGCCTGTTGGTGAGGTGAGGACGGCACCAGCCCCTGCACTCCGGGCCGCGAAGGCGCCGTCGAAATGCATGGTCCAGGAGCCTGGTTCCGTCCCACCTGAGGCTGTGGCTTCCTCCTCTGGAGGCTCTTCTTCACGCGTGTCCGTCCACTCGGCCATGAAATCGGCCAGCGCCCTACCCTTGATGACCCTGGTGGTGTCAAACTCCAGCTCGAAAGGTTGTAGCTCGATGCCCTAGCCTGCGACGCGATCTGTTGCGTTTGGGTTGCGCAGGACTTGCTCCAGGGGGTATGAGGTGACCACCTTGATGGGGTGACCCTGGAAGTAGTGGCGCAGCTTCCTGGAGGCGCTAAGGAGCGAGAAGAGGAGCTTTTGCTGCATGGGGTAGCGCTCGCGAGCGTCCCGCAGCACTGTGCTGACGAAGTACACGGGATGCTCGACGAGGGTAGTCGTTGTCGTGGCAGCGGTCGGCTCCTCTCGAGGCTCGGTGGAGTCCTCGGCGAGGGTTTCTTGAGGCCCCACTTGTAGAGGCTCGCCTTGAGGCTGGAGGCTTGACGAGGGTGCCTCTTTGTCGGGTGGTTCTGGGCTTGGTGACGTAAAGGTATGCTTGGCGAGGACTGGCTCTTCCCTTTCAGCCTCCAAGACCGCGCTTGCCGTCTGAGGAGTGGCTGCAAGATACAGCTTCAGAGGCTCGCGAGGGCGTGGGGCAACCATGATGGGTGGGCTCGCCAGGTATTTCTTCAGGTCCTCAAAGGCCTTTGCTGCTTCAGGGGTCCACTTGAAAGGACCAGACCTCTTCATGATCTTGAAAAATGGCAGCGCCCTCTCGCCAAACTTGGAGATGAAACGGCCAAGGCTGGACATACATCCCGCTAGGCGTTGCATGTACTTGAGGCGACGAGGAGGCTGCATCTGCTCTATGGCCTTGATCTTGTCAGGGTTGGCCTCGATGCCGCGGTGGGATACCAGGAACCCGAGGAGCTTGCCTGAAGGGACCCCGAAGACGCACTTGGCGGGGTTCAGCTTGATGTTGACCTTGCAGAGGTTGGCAAAGGTCTCCTCGAGGTCCTGGATGAGCGTGCTTTCTTCGCGGGTCTTGACCACGATGTCGTCGACGTAGGCCTCCGCATTCTTCCCCATTTGAGTCCCCAAGGCGATCCTCATGAGGCGCTGGAAAGTGGCGCCGGCGTTCTTCAGGCCGAAGGGCATGCAGACGTAGCAAAACACACCACAAGGGGTGAGGAATGCTGTCTTCTCCTCGTCCTCCTTCGCCATCTTGATCTGGTGGTAACCAGAGAAGGCATCCAGAAAACAGAGGAGCGCGTAGCCGGCGGTGGAGTCCACGATCTGGTCGATGCTCGGGAGGGGATAGGGGTCCTTGGGGCAGGCCTTGTTGAGGTCGGTGAAGTCGATGCAGAGGCGGCTTCCTCCGGTGTGCTTGGGGACGACCACACCGTTGGCGAGCCAAGTGGGATGGACCACTTCCTTGATGATGCTAGCCTTCTTCAGTTTCTCTACTTCCTTGACGATGAAATCTTACTTCTCTGGCGCCTGGCGCCGCGCCTTTTGCTTCACGGGGCGTGCGTTTGGACACACGGCTAAGTGGTGCTCAATCACCTCCCTCGGTACTCCAGACATATCTGACGGTGTCCAAGCGAACATGTCAGAGTTTGCCCTGAGGAAGGCGACGAGCGCGCTTTCCTATTTGGGAGGCAGGTTGGCGCCGATGGTGACGCTAGCCCCCGAGCCGTTTGCCTCAAGGGGCACTTGCTTTGTCGCGGCCTTCTCCTGAGAGAACAGCTGCTTCTTCTTCACGGGGGGCCTCGGGAGGGGCTCCTCATCCTCGTCAGCGGGTGACGCCACCGCGGCAGCCTTGTAGGCCGCTTGTGCAGCGTACAGGGCGTCCGAGACTACGCCGCGGATGACGATGGTGCCACCCGAGCCAGGGAGCTTGACGAGGTTGTAGGCGTGGTGGGTCACCGCCATGAACTTGGCGAGGGCGGGGTAGCCGAGGATGGCGTTGTAGGGCAGGCCGATGTGCGCGACGTCAAAATCGATCAGCTCGGTGCGGTAGTTGGCCTGGGTGCCGAAAGTGACGGCGAGCCTCACCTGCCCCAAAGGGGTGGTGAGACCCTCTGTCACCCCCGAGAAGGGCCTAGTGGGCATGAGCCGCTCGTAGGGCACCTGCAGCTTCTCAAATGTCTCGACAGAGATGACGTTGAGGCCTGCACCCCCATAAATGAGCGTCTTAGAGACGGCAATGTTATTGATGGTGGGAGTGCAGACCAGCGGGATGGTGCCAACGGTTGAGGTGGACTTGGGGTGGTCGGCGGAGTCAAAGGTGATGGGGCACTGGGACCACTTGAGGGGCCTGGAGGCCTCGACCCCGGGGAGGGCTGCCGCGACCTCGCGAGCGAATTGCTTGAAGTGGCGGTTGGAGCTGGGGGCCTGAGCCCCGCCAAGGATGCAAGCGGCCCCGCGAGGCACCTGGTAGCCATCAGGAGTCTCGGCAGGGAGGTTGTCGTTCATGGGCTGGGCGGCGTTGGCCTGGGGGTTCTGCTGGTAGTTGTCATCGTAGTTGTTGTTCCAGCGTCGCCCCCCGCGGCCGCCGCAGCCGCCGCCGCGGCCTCCGCGGCCCTGCTGCCGACCGTTTGCCTCGCGAGCCTCACGAAGCCTCTTGAGGTCGTAGCAGTCCTCGGTGGCGTGGGAATGCCTGTTGTGGTAGACACAGAAGGGGCGGTCATCTTTCTTCTCAGGTCCCGCGGCTGGAGTGGCAGCTTGGCGAGGCTGCTTGGCGTCGGGCTCAGCCGCGAGGACCGCAGTGGTCTTGTGCTTCTCAGTGGATTTCTTCTTCTTCTTGGACTCCTCGGCGGGGTCCCCTGGCTCGTTCTTGACGAACAAGCGGCCCTCCTCATCCTTGGCGCACTTGTCCGCCAAGTCGAAAAGCTTGACGACGGTGGTGATGTTGTTGTGGATGCCCAGCTTCTCGAGCATCCGCACATCCGTGAACCCAGCCTGGAAGGCCGAAATGACCTGCGCGTCGGTGGCGTTGGGGATTTTGTTGCGCACTTGGCTGAAGCGCTGGATGTACTTGCGTAGGGTCTCGCCAGGCTTCTGGCGCACGGCGCGGAGATTGTTGTACGTGAGGCCGCGCTCGTACGTGCCCTTGAAGTTGGCGACGAAGCACCGGCAGAGCTCCTCCCAGGTGTTGATGGACTCGGCGGGGAGGTTGGTGAGCCATGAGGATGCGGAGTCCTTGAGGGCCATGGGGAACCAGTTCGCCATGACCTTGTCGTCGCCCCCGGCGGCCTGGATGGCCAGAGTGTAGACCTGCAGGAACTCCAAGGGGTTGTTCTTGCCGTCGTAGCGCGGAGGAAGATCTGGCCGGAACTTGACCGGCCAGACGACGCGACGGAGGCTGCGCGTGAACGCGACCGTCGTGCCGTAGGTGACCGTGCCGTTGGCGAGGGTGGCGCGGAGGTGGCGCCCTGCGGCGGCGACGTCATGGACGGCGCGGTTGTGGCGATCCTGGTTGCGCTCGATGCTCACGCGTGCGTCCTCCGGGGCTCGCTGCACGATTTGGCAGTCGTGCGGCGACGACGCGTGCGACGCGGCGCGGTTGTCGCGAGGAGGAGCCCCGGCTGGAGCAGGTTGCGGTGGAGCCGGTGGAGCTGGAGCGGGAGCGGGCGCGGGGTGACGAGGAGGAGCATGTGGTGCGCCGTGCGCCACGTCCCCTGCGCGGGCAGAGAGGACCAGCGACCGAGACAGTGCGGGAGCGGCGACACGAGCGGCGCCGACGAGCTCGGAGAGGCGGTTGAGCCAGGCCTCCTGGGCCTCCGGCGTGGGGCGGTACTGCAGCAGCTCCTGCGCCATGAGAAGCGCAGTCGCCGGGCTGGGCGCAGGGCGGCCCAGCGAGGAAGCAGCACGGTCCCGCGATGGGTCCAGGGAGGAGGCCTCCTCTTCGCCGAGGTCGTCCTCAGCGTGGTCGATGTCGTCGTCCTCCGGGTGCTCGATGCGGGGCTCGGGGTCGACGTGGCACTCCGGAGCAGCACTTCCGCGCAGGCGGCTGGCAGGAGGAGCGGTGGCGGCGCTAGCCGTCCGGCGAGCGAGTCGTTCGGCGCGAGAGCCGGCCATGGCGGTGTTGAGGTTGAAGATGCGCCTCAGCCCCCTACCTGGCGCGCCAAATGTCGGAGAACTGTCCCAGGAACTGGGTGTGTCTCACGAAGGATCGAGTAAAGGGCTGAACACGGAATCAAACAACCCTCAACGTGCCTCGGCGACGGTGCTCGCCTAGATCGCTGCGGGGAAGCACTGCAGAGAGGAACACACGGTCTTACCCAGGTTCAGGGCCCTCTAGGTGAGGTAAAACCCCTACGTCCTGCCTCGAGTTGTATTGCACTTGCTTGGAGAGGTTTCAGTACATGGCGAGCTTGGCGAGCTCTGGGTGGCTAACAATGGCTACTGCTAACCTGAGATCTAGGGTTTGGGCTTGTGAATCTTGGAACCAAAGAGTGAACCCTTTGCCCGAACGTGCTCCCCCTCCTTTTATAGGCGTCTCGGGCCTCTTCCCCCAAAACATCTTGGCGGGAAGGGCTACCACATGGCGACGAAGGAGGAGGCGCGGTGCACAATAAAGGTAGAGTCCACCATAAAGGTGAGGTCCATGGACGCGGTCCATGGCAGGGGCGGCGTCACCAAAGCTGGAAAAGCCACCGTCCAAACAGGACGGTGGGCTGGCGCTGCTGAGGTGGGAGGTGACCCACGGTGACGTCGTCCTTGGAGGGTAGCTGCAGACGGTTCCCTTATCACCAAAGTGGGCATCCTTGGGGCTCCTTTGCTTGGTGCAGCTTTGTTGACTCCTTTTTACACAGAAATGGCAGCTGCGGCGCTGCTGTCATCGCACGCTGGCGCGGTCGTCACTCTGCGGAGGATGCAGAGCCCATGTGCGCTCTGCCGCGGAGGCAGAGCTGGCTTCGAGAGGAAGGAAGCCTCGCGAGGCAAAAGGCCTTGCCGAGCCTTCCGGCTTGGTCCTTAGCAGAATTGCTGGTGGCATCTGAGATGCCCTCTCGAGGAGAGGTCCCTCGCCAAGGGAGAAAACCCTCGGCGAGGAGAAAAGGTCCCTCGCGAGGAAAAACCCTCGCGAGGCTCACCAGGCTTGGAGAGCCTGGTCCTTAGTGAAATCTTCTGAAGAATCTTGTGGGCCCTGACAGGCCGGCCCGTGGTACCCTGATTTCCACTGTGCCAACACGCACCACAAAGGTTTGGTTCACCTTCCACTATATCGGAATCCTTCAAGGCGGAATCCGGAGCATTTACACCACTAAGCTTGGGGCACGCATCCACAACCGAAGTGGAGGCTCCCAAGAATCACCACTAAGCCATATAGGGTCCAATGATCCAAGAGTAACAAGCTCACAAACTTTCAACTTCCACGAATCCTCGTGGAGAGCACAAACCGATACACCTAATGCAATGGCAAGAGCACAAGTGGTCAAATCCTTCACTCTCGAATTCCAACAAAGCAACAAATGATTATGGGGGAATAAGAGAAGAAGAACAAGGAAGAACTAAACAATTGAATCCCAAGATCTAGATCCAAAGGGTTCCCCTCACAAAGAGGAGAAAGTGATTGGTGGAGTTGTAGATCTAGATCTCCTCTCTTGATTCCCTAAATATAGGTAAGAATCATTGGAGGGATTGAGATGAATCAAACCTTTGGAGGTCAACAATGGAGGAGAGAGAGAAGCACCAAAACTTGTGAACCGGTAAGATGACCCCTTAAATAGGTCCCCACCAAATCCAACCGTTATGTGCAGTTTTCCTGCGCGGGCCGGAACTTCCGTGTTTACCCCGGAATTTCCGGACCCCCCGGAGCGACCCGGACGCCCTAGGGAGCCCTCTGATCATAGTCCGGAACTTTGGGCCGGAACTTTGGCTGGATATATCCGGAGGGGCGGAAATTCCGGCCTAAGGACCGGAACTTCCGGCCTAGTGAAAAACTGCAGAAAGAGCAAAACGAAAACGACAATATCTCTCGCATCCGGACTCCGTTTTCGATGATCTTGGGCTCGTTGGAATCGCAACTAAAAGCTCTACAAGATCATGCAGAGAAACATCATAGTCCATCATGTGAGGAGGAGGTCACAAGGAGATAGTTTGACCTCTCTAAAATAGACACACCGGTAAAACCTCCAACAACAAAAATGCAACAAGATGTGCATATGAAATCAGTTTTTAATGAACTAGAGCTTTCTATGGAGATGAACACAAGCTCTAAATCCTCACATGGATAAAAGATAAATAACAACCAAGAAACATGATATTCCAAGTATAATCCAAAGGTTTGAGCTCTCCACAAATATGCGATCAAGTTATTCACTTGAGAGCCCCTCTTGATAGTACGACATCTATCCTATAAACCGGTCTCCCCAAAAGCATGAAACTGGTAGCCAATTGATAATCCCCAAGAGCAAGAAATCACTGTAGCACAATTCGATAAGTATTTGAGTGTCGAACCTATGAGGAGCTAAAGGTAAACTATCTATTCTCTAAAGCCCTATAACCCTCTTATATGACCTTTTATGCAAAGCAATAAATTTGAGTATGAAAGGAACTAACTAATGGAAGCAAGTGATGTGGAGTAGGTTTATCTGGCAACAGGTTTCTAAGAGCAAGTTTTCTAATGCAAGTTTCTTAAAGTAGCAAGTAGCAAGGATCTCAAGTAGCAAATATCTCAAGGGAGCAAATGTTCTGGCAATTGTTATTTCATTCGTGTGGTTGTCACAATTAGTGAAGCACATATTTTAGTCTTAATTGTTTCTTCTAGGGGGGAGCCATAAATAGGTGTAGCCAAGTGAATGAGCAAATTACACAACTCTTATGATGGATCTCATGGCCAAACTAATGTGCAGCACAAGAATTATTAAGACATATTTGTCCCACCATAGCCTTAAGTTCTAGGGTCTCCCATATATCCCCCAATAGAATAACTTCATGGTTCGATCTTGGGTTTACTTGTCCTCCCAAGTCTCCCTCACTCCATTACCTTACCGGTGATCACCTTAAATGCATTCCCCAACATATGCGTGCACTCATACATTGTACATCAAGACAATCATAAAAGATAACAAAACTTGTATGCAACCAATCAACGAACTATTTCACTATTGCCATGAACAAATCACTTCTCAAACATAGATGGAGAGACACAATAGATCACGGGAAAAATATATTGCATCATACATCATGTTTGCCAAGAGTTTACAGTGGAGAGATGGAGATGATCTTGCTGTAGATGTTGATGATGATCACGCCGGAGGGGGGTGGAGCCCTCCGGAGGTGGATTCCGGTGGCGTTTCCCCCCTCCGATCTTCTCCGACGGCAGCCTTCTGTCTCTCGGTTTCTAGTTTTGTGTTTCTCCGTCGCCTCCCCTCGAAACTCCTCGGGGGGCTATTTTTATAGGCGTTTTTAGGTCACGAGGATGCTTCAGGGTGAAGGATCGACGCAAAAGGGGCCACGAGGGCCAAAATAGGTGGGCCCACGCGGCCTGGTACTGTAGCCGCGTGGGGCACCCCCTTTTGCCCCTCCGGCCTCCGTTCGCTTGCTTCTTTCGCTCCTAGGTCTTCCTCCTTCCAAAATAATGATCCCCGTAAATTTATAGCTCATTATGACGTCGTTAAGGCCCTGAAACAAATAGGGAAAGAAATAGGGGTTTTCTGCCTGCGCAGGATTAATTCAATAAAAAGGGGAAATCATTATTAATTACCAAAAATCATTAAATAACAGTAATATACCCCTTATATGATGCAAATATGAATGGAATATAAGTATTATAGTGCAAAGTTCATGTATGCATTTTACATGCATCACCTATCAAGATCATGCGTTTGCCTTGAGCATTCCACTTGAGCTAGATGATGGCGATCTTGACTCCCTCAAGTTGGAACATCTTTCTTGATCGTGCTTGCTAGCACATGCTTGATGAAGACTTCTCCACGTACTCCTCCATACACCATTATGGGAGAGCCTCGCTTAGCTCCGTATTCATGTACCAATTGCAAGCTTCAATCAAATGATATCTTCCGATATGGATCATATTGAACTTGCACTTAATAATCTTCTAAATGTGTTGATCAACTCGAATCTTTGTCTTGATCAACTTTCCACTTCATTTTCTTTTCTTAAGATATGTGATGGCTTGAATAATACTTTGGTCATCACTTTATCTTCTTCTTTCAATCTTGATACCAACACATGGTGTTCAATCATTGCAATGGACCAAACCTATAAGTATGACTGAAAGTACACATTACTCCATAGAGATTGTCATTAAATATCAAAACCACACATGGGGCAACCATGCACTTTCACATTTTCTCTGGACTTTGTCTCTAATTTTTTATCAATCATATATTTTTAATGGATCAACAAAGTGGATTGTTATTAAAAATAACAGGCATGTCCATCACATATGATATTTTTTTGCCTCACACAATTTTATTACTGATACTTTAGGAAATTTTTAGTTAGTAATCCCTCCGTTTGTACATATGATGTTTTAGACATTTTGTCAATTGGATTACATATGAACCGAAATAAATGTACCAACACACTAAAACGTGTCTATATAGAGCCGAATCTAGAAAAAACTAACAAAGCTAAAATATCCTGATTATTTATAAATGGAGGGCGTATGTGATAGTATTGTCAGTCCAATAATTAACGTTGGTGGACCCCCAAAAAAATCCGGACATGAGAATTACGTACGTGAATATTTTAATATATGTACACCAGCCATGACCTTAGGTTTATAGGAATTTGTGTTGGAACCATGTAATCGTAGAGATAACACGATTTATTTTTCTCCATGATATGTGGAGTGCGTGTTTCAAATGAAAGAGTTTCCTACTTTGTCTTTCCCTAGTGTCTACGTTGTCGTGATCAAGTTCTAACGCCTATAGTTGAAGCCGAGTGCTAAATTATTACATCTTCCTATGACTGACGTGCCCATGGAATATAATTATGTGACTTATTACGTCTATTGTTATCCTGCTAAATAACAGGCACAACTTTCTTCAGACTGTTCCCGATGGCATGTCTGTTCTTGCGACGCACTTGCTGTTACACACAGACCGGTCGCACTACCAGCGTACGTCCGAAGCTTCTGCAGTGAACGTTCGCAATCAATAATTATGTAATAAAATAGTTTTTATTTAATATGTACATGTGTGCTCTGGTTAGTAACAGGTTTGTCTTTTGATTATTTTTGTATACTCAACTCATGTACATCGATAAATCACTTCATGCTATATAGCCTAATGTCCACCTAAGTCTTCTGGACTGTCATGCTAAACGACCGCAGCTCGACGCACAACGCATTCTCCGCACCAAAAAAAAATCTCGCATGGCTCCTGGAGGTTGGCTTTTGGCTCCAGTGGTGACTCAAAAATCCACATATTTTTCTTTTAATATGTCTAACGTTGTAATGTAATTTGTCTCTTGTTTCTCGTACACCATTTTAGTTTAGTTAGCTTCGGGGTAGAGAACTTTCCATGGTTCCATGCATGTTGTGTTTATTGGTTTGACGTTCTAATTAGCTCCAGGGCAGGAATTTGGGTTTTACTTTGGCCACGTGTTTTGGATGCACACTCTATCATTGCAGATTTTGAATAACCCAATTGTGCTCCTTCTCTCTTTAAATATCAATCATTAAATGCAAATCCAACTGTCTAAATAATTCAGATGATGTGGATTAATGCACTTATTCAGAAAATATTGTCACCAATCACATATAGACATGCATGTGTATTTATTTGTCTTATAGTATTAAAAATGTCTCATACTCATGTTCATGAGAACAAATTGTGATGATCATGTGTCCAACTTAAACCCACAGGTTAGCACTAAATTTGTTACTTAGAACAATGACTGATTTAGGATACTTAGAAAATACGCTAGATTAATTCAGAATACTTCGAGTAAAATGAGAATAGGATGACTTAGTGGAATTCGTTTTTTGACAGACTATCAGCTAGAGTCTATCAGTCGCGTTATTCTTCCAGAAGATATATATATAATGAATAATTAGATCTATTTTTTTTTTGATAAAAACCTATACATGAGCGCGCGACAGTCTATTAGTATGAAACAAATGAAACTATTCAGGTATTTTCCTAGGGAATTCGCAAGTAGCACATGGTACATATCGACCAGCTGGTTATACGTCCGGCCGGATTATACAGATCAAATATTTCTACTGGTGAGCCTACAGAATAAAATAAGTCTACCTCAAGTATGTATCCCTGGCCAGCGTATGTTCACCGTTGGCTGCCGCCTGGGAGGATAAGTGGGCCTATGCCTTTCCGTTGCCTCCTTTGATCGGTGCAACGCCATGACGGCGCAGGCGGCGGCGCTAGTTCCTTTCTCATCGCATAGAGAATTTGCAGTTTGGCTACCATAAAAGGCTAGAGTCCAATGGAGATACGTCTTAGACCATATACCGTGTCAGTTTTTTTTTTCAGGACATGATATGTAACGTGTTGATGTGTGTACGTTTTCTATCTCTCTCAGCCATTACGCAATCCGTTGATAAATCCTAACCATAAATTTCAGATCTAACAGATGAAAATAACTCAGATGATGTGGATCAATGTGGTCTCTCTATTTTAGACCCCGTATTGTGCTTTAGTATATACTAGCACACATGCCCGTGCGTTGCAACGGAAACACAACTGCCAACCTTGCTAAATCTTTCAGATGAGCGGACATGCTTAATACTCCCTCCGTTTCATAATGTAAGATTTTTTAGCATTTCTCTTTCCTAAAAAGGCTTACATTATGGAACGGAGGTAGTAGTAATTAAAAAATAGCCTTGATTTATATTATATCTCACCGAATTAATTTTCAAAGTGGCGACATACATGATGATGATCTGAACTGCAGGGTAAAATATGATCCAACTGATAATTACTCGTTAAATAGTTGATGAATTGACATTGAGAGAGCCTATGTTCAGTGGTGCTTTGAATGCTGCTACAGTAAAAAATTGCGGTGGTTCTGCTTTCTTGCTTTGTTTTAAAGTGTGCCCCAAAGCCACGGGAGGATCTCAAAGACGATTGATAAGGTTCCAAATTATTTGGGAAATATTCAAATTGTGGACTCCCAGATTTAAATAATATGCAGACCAGAAGCAATCATCTGATCTTACCCTTAATGTGCAGACCAGAAGCAATCATCTGATCTTACCCTTAATTTATGGGTTTGTACATTCCGATATAATGGAATCTACAATGCCATAAGATACTACATATACATAACCATTTGCATATATTGGATTATCCTCTTCTGACTCTCCTGCGAATTACAACCAGTAGGCAAAGATAAGAAATATGTGCATTTCATGGGGACTTGAGGGGTAGCCCGTCGTGCACTGGTATATGGTGGTATTGGTGAAGGGGATAGGTTGGTTGGAAAATAAAGTGCAAAAGCATAAAAAACACGTCTAGTGCGGTAGTACATTAATTACTTCCACTTTGAGTTTCTGACATATTGATTCATACATAATCCTGTGAAGCGGAGAAAAATATATTTCCACCCAGTAACATGTCTACAAAATTCAGGTAGTACTTCGGTAGGTCCTAACTGTTCATAGTCAGACTAATTGCCTACATGAATATATGACATAAAAACAACGCTAGAAGCAGAAAAAAATACTTTGAGAGTAAGTTGTCTATTGTTTCTAAAGAGTTCTATAAAGCAAAATTTCCAAGTGCAGTACCCATTGGAAAAATAACTAAATCTTATTTAACAACTTTGTCTCATACAGAGACAATAACTGAATCTTATTTAACAACTTTGGCTCATACAGACTACAGCGCTACCAACAAATGATTTCAATTCAGTATATTATAAAATGCTCAGGTTAAGAAAATATTACATAATAATTATAGTATTATGCTACTCCGTACTACATTTGCATGTAGTGGGGAGCTAGATCAAACTACTGGCCGTAATAAATGGATATCTGAGTAATACAGTAGAAACCAATATGTATTAAAAAAATACGTAGTAGTTAATTTAACTATGGAACAATTATTGAATCAACTTGATATGTTGTACGCAATGATAAATGACGTATTCAAAAGATTCAAGGCTAAAACTTTCTCGGTGCATGTGAAACATAAACATATTATACTGAACCAAAAGTCAGCAACATGGAGACAACGGTATGGAATAGAATGAAAATGACAACACTGATATGTCCGACAGCAATGACCGTTGTTTAGTTTCTCTAACATGACAGCTAGTTAAACAGCTAAGGAATGGCTGAAGAACATAAATATAACAACTTATGGTTCTGAAATTCATGAATGGCCAGAGCGTGGACCATGACGGTCTCACCACCCTGCGCGCAGCTGTGTTTCCCGGCCGCGCGGGCGCTCGTTTCCTCTTGTTGCTCGCCTCCCAGGGCACATCGATCTACAGGGGACAAGGCCAACAGATAGGAGAACATCAGATGGACTCCACCAGATCTGAGAGTTGGCTCCACAGTTACGGGCAGAGAGCATCGGGAGAAAGAGGACAGGGAGATGGGACGTCCGAGGGTCTGATAGACAGGGGAGAGGGGAGATCGGCGTGTCCGTGCCTCCGCAGAGGAGGAGGGCGCGAGGGCGGTGGTGGTACCTACGCGGCTACGCCCCCGCTGCTAGTTTGGTCTCGCGTAGAAAGAGAGAAAGGATGGTATAGGGCGTGAAGGCGGCGCTCGTGGGACAGGGGAGGCCGGAGGCGGCAAGCAGGGTAGGCCGGAGGGTGCCTCATCGCTCAGAGCTGGCTGGCCATGGAGGAGAGGCGTGGAGCTAGCCTGGGAGGCGAGGGGATGAGGGGAACAAGAGGCAGTCGAGAGTTTGGACGGATAGGGGAAGACAAATAAATAAACGAAACGTTATTTTCACTTACCGGTGGCAGTGGTATGTAAATTCCATCAACTTCAGGGGTATTTTCAATGTTGGACGAAAAATTTGGGAGAAGCAACTCTTCCTTTATTATTAGGTAAAGAATAGATAGATAGACTGTGTTTGTAAATGACGTTGTATTATTTTCTAAGAGATCATACCTTAACTAAATTCAGTGTGACAACTCTAAGAGAAGGTTGATATCACCCATTGCACATGCCCTTACACGTTGCACTATTCTATTCTATGTTCCTCGCTCTTGTCTTAATCGATGCCGATGTGAAGAATGAAATACTTAATAACGCAACGGCTGCTAGACGCTTTCTTGTGAGCTCAGCTTTCTGACCAGTGACTAACCAATAATTCCAACTCGCTTGTCATGGTGCCTTCAGCGGTTCATCTCACATTCTTACTCACTTCCTAGCACCCGCTTGTCATGGAAACGAAGAGCGTGGCAATCGTTGGTGCCGGCGTTAGCGGCTTGGCGGCGTGTAAACACCTGCTGGAGCGCGGCTGCCGGCCGACCGTCTTCGAGGCGGACACCGTCCTCGGCGGCGTGTGGGCGCATGTTCCCGAATGCACCAGGCTCCAGTCACCGCGGACGATGTACCAATACTCCGATTTCCCATGGCCGGACTCCGTCACGGATATGCACCCAGACCACCGCCAAGTGCTCGGCTACCTCGACGCGTACGCACGCCGCTTCGGCGTGCTCGAGTGCGTCAGGTTCGGCCACCGGGTGGTCGGGATGGAGTACGTCGGCGTTGACGAGGAGACAGTGGCGGCATGGGAGGAGTGGGCTGGGTGCGGCCACGCGTTTGGCTCCGGCGACGGCGAGTGGCGCCTCACGGTAGTCAACGCTGAGGGCCACGTTGAGGTAAGTAATAGGAGTATATACTATTTATCATTTATGCTAGAAGTTTTCGCTGCTCCAAAATTTGGCCCTATGCCGGCCGTTTGTTTCATCCGCCCGGTATAGAGTATGGCGGAAGAAGTAAAATATTCCGTGCCGTTCCACTATATATTGATCCATGAAAATGATTTGAGTAGTATTGATTTTCATATCTAGTTAATTTATGAGTTGCCTATCAATTAGTAGTACATGAGAATTGAGGAAAGTACTATCGCACAATGAAGGCTTTATATGTCTGGGGGTAGGTATTTATTCTTTTAATATGATCAATGATCTCCAAATTTTATTACCACTGCCTGCATGAGTTGCTTTGTGAATAGTCGGCAGCGCATGCGCATCCGCACACACGCGCTCTTGATTAAGCAGTAACAGATGCGATGTCACCGGTGCCGGCCCCGATGGGACAAGCGGATGCATGTGAGTTTCATGTACTTGTAGGGCGGAAAACATGAGCGGTGGCGATCCTAGGGCGTCCACTTTCGGGCGTCGCCGGCAAACTCTAGCGCCGGCGGCGTGGGGTGCACGTCCATCCGGATCTCGCTTCGACTGCTTGGCAGGGTTGGTCGCTGAGCTGTCTTCCGCCGAGGAGGGGCTGGTGGGGGCAGAGAGTCACGGCAAGGTGGACGATGCGGATCACGTTCAAGGTGAGGGTCGCGCTGGACACCCTCCATGAGGATGAGTCACCGCGGAGGAACCCGTCGCCGGCTGGCCGTCCGTCCCAGTCAGAGGCGGAGCGCATCGACATGTTCTGGGCGAAGGCGGGGTTCCCTTCGCTGGAGTGTCGCGTTTGGGAGCGGGGATCGTCGTCTTCCGCAGGTAAGTTAACCGGTGTGATTCCTATGTGCAGGGAGGATCTCGGATTGCAGAAGGTTTCGCCGCCGGTGGTGACCCGTGGCGCTCTCTCGTCGCCGTCCGGACTTCGGCTGTCCCGGTCGCCGCCGCGCGTAGGGCCGTGGCGTGGCCCTTTACCTCCACGCCGGGTCACGCCGCCTCCGGTGCTGGGCGTCTTCCTTGACAGGGCGGTAGCGGCTCGAGCTGGGTCTTCTCCTCCTCCTGGATCGCCGACGTCGGCGGCCGATGCAACGAGCTCGCCGGAACCTGCCGATCCGCTAATCGCGGCTGCGGAGGAGGTTCAAGTTTTGAACTGCATGGAGGTGGGCCCCAGTCGCCTGGACGTGAATCAAGACCGTCCAAACCCATGGGCGTACCTCCACCGACCGATCAGGCCGTGCCCTACCTCGGCTGTGATCAGGCTACAGGGGACCTGGCTGCTCATCGGCACCTCCTTCTCTCGTCTGCCTCGCCTTCACCGAGCCCATCGTCTTCCTCCAACTCAGTCACCTTCTCCGAGCCGCCGGTGATCCGGTGGACTAGGTCCATTGCGTCCGTGGCGGCCACCCCCATGGCTGCGCCTCCGCGTCCTCAAGCTGGCGGGATGCCTCGGCCAGGTCCTGCTCGTCCTCCAACTCCGGCCCCGGTCCAGACTCAGCCGCCGCTCCGTCCGCAGGCCGTCGGAGCTGTGCTGCCGCTCGGTGGGCCGTCTACGCAGCTGGCCGGTGGGGCCGTCCCCGGCGTGGGTGTGCTATACGGTCCTCCGCCCGCGATGCCTCAGCCCCGCCCGCTGCAAAATCCGTCTCGGCAGCCGGGCCTCCCGGCGTTCATGCCGCCGCCGCAGCAGATGATGTTCCCGCCTTTGATGCCGATGCCTTCTCCAATGTACCAGCAAGTTTTACCAGCCTCCTGCTCCTCCGATGCCACTGCCGACTGGCCAGGGGCCGAGGCCCAAGCGGAAGAAAAAGAAGGGCGTTCAACCCTTCCCGGTTCAGCAACAGCTTTAGTCACCGGGTTCTCAGCAGCCTCCACCTCTGCCAGAACCGTTCGTCGCGCCACTCCAAGCCCCCGTGCAGGGTCAGACCTTGTTTGTGCCACCGGTTGCTGTGGTTTGCTCCGAGGCTTCGGTGGCTGCTAATGCAGAGGGTGTTCCACCGACAGCTGGGTTAGACGGTCTGGGTGTGTCAAAGCCCGGAGGTTCCGGTAAAGCTAAGAAATCTAGTAAGTGCTGGAAGTGTGCAGTCGATACTCACTCTACGAAGGGGTGTCCAGTGATGCACTACTGCTTGGTCTGTGATAATATGGAACATCCGACTCTCAGGTGTCCGACTCTTAAGATGCCGAAGCCGACGGCCTTCACTGCTGGATATGGTTCAGAGGAGACTATGTTTTCGCAGCTTCCTGACAGTGTTTACAAGGCTCATTTGGTACCCTCGAGTTCACCCACGGCTTTGGTGAAGATAGTGGGAGATTCAGTGCCTGCGTCAGCCATCCAGAGTTTGATCGCCAGGATGTGCCCTTCGAGCCCGTCTTGGAATTGGGAGGCTGTTCCCCACGGTGCTGATGCTTTCCTGATTGGGTTCCCTTCCTTTGCGGATTTGAAGCGGATGGACGGTATGCAGATGGGTGTTCCCTCCTCCACAGCCCAGGCAACCATTTCTGCCTGGAAGAAAAAGGATGTTCTATCAATGAGAGTTCCGGAGCAAGTTTGGGTCCATGTCCAGGGGGTTCCGTATCCTGTGAGGCATTTTCTTGGTATTTGGGTTGTTGGCTCCTTGATTGGGACGACTCTGGATGTTGATCTTGTCACGCTGAGGAGTAGAGGGATTGTGCGTATTATGGTTGGGATGCCGTGCTCCAAGCCCCTGGACAAGCAGCAAGACAACCTTGGTCCTTATATTGGCACGGCTTGTGTGGTGAAGCGAAAGGAGTTTGCTTTTATTTTCCGACGCGAGGCTGCGGGTTTTGTCCCTGACCCAGACTTTGTTCCTTATTTCTGGCGTCGCAAGGGGGATGACGCTGATGATGAGCATGGTGGTGCTGAGGAGGACTAGGATGGTCCTTTGGATACCTCTTCTACGTCTAGGCCTCTCAGCTCTAGCATGGATGTGGACAGCACGCTCCCCTCTGGTGCGGCTAATTTGGGAAAATCTGTGTCCTCTGCTGCTCCTTCTCTTTTGACTACAGTGGCAATAACCCCTTATAATCCTAATCCGCAAACTCCTCGCGGAGTTGAAATTGTCTCGAGGATTCGTTCTGTGTCTCCGGAGCTGCTGAGGGTCGCTATTGATGCAAACTCTTCTAAAAGTGCTATGGAGTCTGTCGTCCTTGCTCAGCCGCACGCTGTGGAGATCGGTGTTCGCTCTGCTGGGCCGGAAGTGCAGCAGTTGGAGTCTGGCCGTGCTGCGGCGACGGATTGCACCGCAGATGGGCAGGCCTTCGTCCAACCAATCCTGCAGGTGGCAGGGGAGCTGGTCCTAGAGACGCCGCAGGCCGCCTACGCTGCGCCGCTCACAGCCGGCCTCTCGGCCCACTTGGAGGCTTCGGCTCCTGTTCAGGTCTGTGGGGGGGGGGGGGGGATTCTACTCCGTCCCAGCCCCCTCAGGAGGTCACATCACGGCGTTTTCTAAGTCGGGGGGGGGGGTCTCGACCATGTCTCCGACCTCCCCGTCTCGTGCTGCACCAAGGGATGTTGCCAGGACAATCGGGTCGGCTGCTACTTCACCTTTGCCGACCCCGCTGCCCGTCGCTTCTGCGGCAACGTACACAACCGGAGGAGCTGTCACGCCATGTACACCGTCTCCCACTGCGTCAGCTCTTGCTGTTGGGGTCACTCCGATCCGTCGTAGTGAGAGGTTTGGGGTGGCGTTGGACGGAGCGTCTGCGATGGATGAAGACTCCCTCAAGAAGGCCATGCGTCGCAAAGCCACACACAACCTCGACTACCTCGGTATGGAAATGAATTCTAAGTCTTTCCTTTCTTTTTCTTCTAATTCCATTCAGTCAAAACTTACTAGTGTAGGTCTTAATCTTGGTACTAGTAAATTTCAAGTTGATGTGTCGACTAAAGTCTTGAGGCATATGGAATTTGACCGTCTTACTGTTATCCCTAAAGCTTCGACTGGGTTCACAGCCACCTATTTGGATGAAGAAGAAGCGAATGCCACATCAGATGGTCAGCTTTTTTCTCATCTAATTGGTGAAGTGTTGGAGGGTGGCTTGGATGATGACGGGTTGAGCTCATTGTATGAGTTAAAAGCATCCGGTCGGAAATCTAAATCTACCACCAATAAGTCCCGGAAACAGGCCAAGTTATCCAAATCCCCCACGGTTTCCCAATGAATGGCATGTTTGCAAATAGCAGAGGTCTTGGTGACTTGGCTAAACATTTGCACTTTGTTGGGTGTGTTCGGGATCATAATTTGGATTTATTAGCTATTTCTGAGACGGGTAGACGTGAGTTCTCGCAATCTCTATTGAACCGACTCTCGGGCGGTATAGAGTTTGTTTGGTATTCGCGTCCCCCTCATGGCCGTTCCGTAGGCATTCTACTAGGTATCAGGACTGATACCATGGAAGAGTTGGATGTTACGGATGGTGATTTTCATATTAAAATGCACATCCGTAATAAATCCGATAATTTGATTTGGAGTCTTGTTGTCGTGTATGGGCCGGCTCAGGACGCGTCCAAGACTTCTTTTCTCTGTGAAATGGTAAACTTGGCAAAAGATAACCCGCACCCTTTGATCATTGATGGGGATTTCAATATGCTACGTTTTCCGTTTGAGAAAAGTAAGGGTCGGTTTGACAACCGTTGGCCTCTTCTGTTCAATGCTATTATCGATAGCTTGAACTTACGAGAGATCACAATGGTGGGGAGACATTTCACTTGGGCTAATTCTCTCCCTGAACCCACATACGAGAAGCTAGACCGTGTACTGATGGATACTGGTTGGGAATCTAGGTTCCCATTGGTGTCGGTACGGGCTCTAGAACGTATTGAGAGTTTGTCAGACCATGCTCCCATTCTTTTGACCACTGGAACTCCTAGGCCACAGTGTAAGCCACGGTTGAAGTTTGAGCTTGGGTGGCTGCACCGCGAGGGTTTCCATGAAATGGTTAAAAGAATTTGGGAAAGACCAGTTGCGGGGGATTCGCCTATCCAGCGGTGGAACAACAAGATACGTGCTTTACGCACGCACCTCGTTGGTTGGACTCGTCATACTTCTGGTTTACTTAAAAAAGAGAAGGAACGACTTTCCTCGATAATTGATGCTCTATAAGCATTAGCAGAAGTACGGTTACTATCTGCGCAAGAGATTGAGCTAAAGAGCCAATCCAATGCACAGATAGCGAAGCTTCTGCGAGAGGAGTTAAAATGATATCAACGTTCTAAAGCACAATTCATCCTAGAAGGGGACTCGAATACTCGCTATTTCCACAGTATTGCCAATGGCAGACACAGGAAAAAGCGCATTCATTCTCTAGTTCAGGATGAGGGAACGATTGAAGGCCATGAACAACTAAAGTCGTATATTACAAATTACTATAAAGGCCTGTTCGGTGCTCCAGAGGAAGGTATTTTCACTTTGGATGAGGCCCGAACAGAGGATATTCCCTAGGTTTCAGATGCGGAAAATAGTCTTCTTACTAATCTCTACTCTGAGGAGGAAGTGAGGATGGCGGTCTTCCAAATAAAACATAATTCAGCCCCTGGACCTGATGGTTTCCCAGCTGAGTTCTACCAGAACTTTTGGGATGTTATCAAGTCTGATTTGCTTCAACTGTTTGCTTGTCTTCATAATGGACAGCTAGAGTTGTTTCGTCTCAATTTTGGTGAGATAATTTTGTTACCTAAGGTTAACGAGGCAGAAAGGATTCAACAATTTAGACCTATATGCCTCCTTAACGTTAGTTTTAAAATATTCACCAAAGCGGCCATGATTCGACTAAACAGTGTGGCAGATCATGTGGTTCGTCCGTCTCAGACGGCTTTTATGCAAGGCCGCAACATCCTTGATGGAGTTGCGATCTTACATGAAACAGTTCACGAACTACATAGAAAAAATATGAATGGGGTAATTCTCAAAATCGATTTTGAGAAAGCTTATGATAAAGTCAAATGGTCTTTCCTTCAGCAGACCCTCAGAATGAAAGGTTTTTCTACTGAGTGGTGCGCGTTAATAAATAGCTTTGTTTCGGAAGGAAGTGTAGCCATTAAGGTCAATGATGACACCTGGCAATTACTTTCAAATGAAAAAAGGCCTCAGACAGGGTGACCCGTTATCACCAATACTATTTAATATAGTGGCTGATATGTTGGCTATCTTGATCGAACGTGCTAAATCTGATGGTCAAACTGAAGGAGTGATTCCACATCTTGTTGATGGTGGTTTATCGATTCTTCAATATGCTGACGATACTATTCTTTTTATGGAACATGACATTGAAAAAGCTCGTAACCTTAAGCTGATCTTGACAGCAATCGAGCAACTCTCGGGCCTTAAGATAAATTTCCATAAAAGTGAATTGTTTTGCTTTGGCGAGGCTCAAGAAAATGCTGCCTTGTATGCTGAACTTTTTGGCTGTGAGCAAGGTCAATTTCCTATCAACTATTTGGGTATTCCAATTCATTATCGGAAACTTACAAATGCTGAATGGAAAAAGGTGGAGGAAAGACTTCAATTACATTTAAATAGCTGGAAAGGCAAACTCTTATCCCTGGGTGGAAGATTGGTTCTCATAAATTCGGTACTAACAAACATGGTACTGTACATGATTTCATTCTTCCAATTGCCCAAAGGAATCTTAAAAAAATTGGATTATTTCCGGTCTAGATTCTTTGGCAAGGGGATAGTGAGAAGAAAAAATATCGTCTGACTAAATGGAGTGTGGTTTGCTATCCTAAAGACCAAGGAGGGCTCGGACTTCATGACCTCGAGGTCAAGAATAGAGCCTTGCTAGGTAAATGGCTCTTCAAACTTCTTTCAGAAGATGGAGTTTGGCAAACCCTCCTTAAGAGAAAGTATGTGGGAGATCAAGCTGTTTCTCAGGTTCTTTGGAAACCTGGCGATTCACACTTCTGGGCTGGTCTTATGGCTACAAAGAAGTTTTTTTCCCACATGGATCTTTCTCAATTAGGGATGGATCGGAAATTCGTTTCTGGGAGGATAAATGGCTAGGCCAATCTACCCTCAGAGAACAATATCCGGCTCTATACACTATTGTACGAAACAAAAGCGACACGATTGCGAAGGTGTTGGGTACATCCCCACCAGATGTTTCGTTCAGAAGAAGTTTACTTGTAACAAGACAAGCATCCTGGAATGCCTTGCTCATCCGTTTGGATTCAGTCCAATTGTCGGAAGGTCCAGATAAATTTCATTGGAATCTTATGAAGAATGGTAAATTCTCGGTTGATTCTATGTATAGAGCTTTAATTCTAGCCGAAGTGTCAGTCGATTCTAAGGATAATAACAAAATTTGGAAGATGAAGATCCCTCTTAAAACTAAAGTGTTTGCGTGGTACCTTCGTCGAGGTGTAATTCTTACAAAAGATAACCTTACCAAGCGCAATTGGCACGGAAGTAAAAAGTATGTTTTCTGTCAACATGATGAGAACATTACACACTTATTCTTCCAGTGCGAGTTCGCCAGGTCTATATGGTCAGCCATCCAGATAGGTTCTACCTTACATCCACCGCGTACTATTGCCAACATTTTTGGCAACTGGTTAAATGGCGTGGATCCTAGGTTTAAACTTTTCAGTAGGGTGGGCGCGATTGCCGTTATTTGGTCGCTGTGGCTATGTAGAAATGACAAGGTTTTTAACAATAAAAATGCTTCTGTTATGCAGGTTATCTATCGGAGTACAGCTACGCTACGAGCATGGTCGGCCCTGCAGCGTGCGGTGCACCGAGACTTATTTTTGGAGGTGGCGTCGAGGCTGGAGGCTGCGGCCAGGGAGTTATTCTCCCGGCATGGATGGCAACATAGACTCCGGATAGACCTACCGGCATCTTAGGCAGATCAACAATTTCTCATTATGATATGTAATTCGCCCTTTTAATTTTTGTTCGGATTTGGTTTCTGGTGAACTGGTGGCTATGTGCATCTTAGCTATGCAGAGGTCCAGAAGCATTTGATGGAAAGGTGATCCATTCCATGGACTACTCCAAAATGGGCCGCGATGAAGCAAAGGAGATGATCAAGGGCAAGCGTGTGACTGTGGTTGGCTACCAGAAATCAGCAGTTGACATTGCTAACGAGTGCCCAGAAGTAAATGGTAGAGATATAAAGGCATTTTTTTTTATTTTTCAAACTTCCCTACTTTTTTCACAATGGTAAACACATTCGAATTTTGATTGTGTAACAAATATAACTGCCGTTATGTTATGCCTCTGTTTTTCTATTAACTTACTGCATTTTTGGTTCTGTAGGTGTTGAGAAACCATGTACGATGTTGGTCCGAACAAAGCAGTGGATTATTCCAAACTTCGATGCTTGGGGTGTCGACATATCAAAGTTGTACCTAAATCGTTTTGCTGAACTGCTTATTCACAAGCCTGGTGAAGGGATCCTCCATAGCCTGTTGGCCACCATATTGGCTCCATTGGTAGTGCATCACAATATGATATTATTTTGCTATTCTATAAATTACTTTATTTACTTTTGCTTGAGACTAAACTGAATAATGTGTTATGCCTACTTTGTATATGCGTAGAGATGGTTAATTTTGAAGTTTGTGGAGAGTTATTTCTCCATTCCAATGAAGAAGCATGATATGGTACCTGACCATAGCTTTTTTGAGGCATTAGTGGCATGCGTGATTGAGATTGCACCAAAGGATACAAGAGACTGGATGAAGGCAGCATTGTTCTGAAAAAGTCAAAGACATTTAGCTTCTGCAAGCAAGGTTTGCTCGTTGAAGGTGAATCTTCAGTAGTACGGAGTGACGTAGTAATCTTTGCAACTGGATTCAAGGGGGATCAGAAGATAAAGGGGATTTTCAAGTCAGAACACTACCAGAGTATTGCAATTGGCTCACCATCAACAATTGTGCCTCTCTACAGGTCCGTTCAGTATATATATTATTGTTGTATGCTCAGAGTTACCTAAATATTGAATAAAATTTTAGTTTAATTGACATTATTTGCAGGGAGTGCATACACCCCAATATTCCCCAGCTTGCGGTCATGGGTTTTGCAGACAGCTTGGCAAATGCCTACTCAGTGGAACTTGGAGCTATGTGGCTGGCGCATTTCATGGATGGTGGTTTCAAACTACCAAGTGTTAAAAAAATGCATGCGGCTGTCCTGCAGTGGGAGAAGTTCATGAAGCAGTATTCGCCTGTTTATTTCCGCAGGGCCTGCATTTCAGCCATAAACATTTGGTGCAATGATCAACTATGCCGAGACATGGGATGCAATCCCAGGAGGAAGAAAGGATTTTTCGAAGATTTGTTTGAGGTTTATGGTCCTAACGATTATGTTAATCTCCATGTCAAGAAAAAGTAAGCCTGGTTTTGCCAACTTGTATGGCGGAATTAGGTCTACCAGATTCCTGCTCGTTCACATCCTTGCAACACGTTCTGTAGAACTGCTGTTACTTGCTTGTAATCCACAGTTGAGCCATATGGAATATGGATGCTCACTTGAACACGAACCTTGCTCATGTAAATCATACAGTCCAAAGTAATTTTACTATAGTACTCCCTCCGTCTTAAAATATAAGGCGTCCTTAAATTTCGTTGTTCACCAACGTACAATTTTGACCAGAACTTTTACTTATAATATGTTCACGAAATTAGTATAATGGTATATGGAATGAACGAATTTTGCAAAAGAAATCCAACGGTGCCATTTATGCTTTCTCAATCCATATAATTTAGTATATATTATTGGTTAAAATCGAGCATCAAAGACCAATATAAAAATACGGATTTACTAAATCACAGTCGCCTGAGAATTAGTTAGATCTCAGTGGATTTGCTGACCGTTAGATCTGTTCAAAAAGATTAGCACGTGAAGTTGTTGCTTTTTTTTTTTTTGCTAAACTCAGTACAACGCAAGCGCTCATATACACGCGCACACACTCACCCCTATGAACGCACGCACGCACACCCTACCCCTATGAGCACCTCCGAGAGACCGAGTCGGCGGGTCGAGTCTTGAGATTGACGAAGTCACCACGGGCGCCTCGCTGTCGACGGGAACGTCGTCTCCCACTGAAGAATATTCCGCCTTAAATGAGAAACACCAACGTTAAACCTGGTGTTTGGACTCTGGTGGGCTGGAGGTACAACCACTCTCCTAACCATCTTGCCACAGGCAAGTTCTCGAAGTTGTGTGGGCCTTTTTTATTTCTCTGTTTTGTGACCTGGGCTACGTAAATGAGGTTTTCCTTTTTTTTCTCTTTTATGTTCTTTTTTTCTTTTTAGAGCTGGGTGTTTGTTTTGTACGTGCCATTCTTTTGTGCATATCAAATGGACTTTATCTGTTTTTTATGGAGCGGGTGACTAATTTGTCTTGGACATGTACTTATTTCTTGAAAATATGTATTTATTCTTTCTTTTCCAGTTTTAGTTTCAAAGTCATTGATTTTATGTTTTTTCGGATCACTAATTGGTAGTCGCATGAGAATTAGTTAAAATCTGAAACTTCAGCTCCATGATTCAGACCTTGTAGCTTCTCGGCCGCAAAACTAAATGTGTACCACGGGCAAGCATGTCATGTGTTGGTTTCTCCGGTATTTTCTTCTTTTCTTTTGTTCTCTACTCACCTATGCTTTTTGACCTTTTTTGTTGTCTAACACTCACCGTTGTTTTTGCGTGTCTTTTTTCTCTTGTGTTTGTATCGTTATTTATGTGTTTTAAAAGTGGACGGAAAACATGTGAGAGCAAAAGATCAACAATAGAGGGAAGAAAGACATTTTTTTCTTCTTTCACTAAAAAGCGGTGGTCTGTTTTTGTGTCTCTTTTTTTTCCTTCTTCTAATTATGGGGTCTTGCGCCTCATTCACAACTGACGGTAACTGTGCGCAACTATGTGTAATTGTAAAACCAGTTGCACCCCCAAAGTGTGTAACTCTAGCCAGATGCAACTTTAGGGTGCCAGTTGCATCTGATGCGCAATAGGGGTGTCAATTTCACCCGATGCACAATTGTATGCAATTGTAGGACCAGTTGCAACCAATGCGCAATAGTATGCAAGAGACTAGTTGCACCTTATTCGCACCTGAAGGTACAACTTGCACCTGATGTGTAACTATGTGCAATTATAGAGCTAGTTGCACCCAATGCGTAATGGTACGCAAGGTACCTGTTGCACTTCATTCACAACTGGAGATACCAGTTGCGCTCGACGTGTAACTGTGTGCAATTATAGGTCCAGTTGCACCCCATTCGCAACTGAAGATACCATTTGCACCCAACGTGTAACTGTGTGCGATTATCGGGCCAGTTGCACCCCATTTGCAACTGGATGTACCAGTTACACCCGACGTGTAACTGTGTGCAATTATAGGGCCATTTGCACCCCATTCGCAACTGAAGATACCAGTTGCACCCAACATGTAACTGTGTGCAATTATAGGGCCAGTTGCACCCCATTCGCAATTGGATGTATCAGTTGCACCCAACGTGTAACTGTGTGCAATTATAGGGCCAACTGCACCCTATTTGCAACTGGATGTACCAGTTGCACCCGATGTGTAACTGTGTGCAATTATAGGGACAGTTGCAACCCATTCGTAATTGGAGGTACCAGTTGCACCCGATGTGTAACCGTGTGCAATTTATAGGGCTAGTTGCACCCCATTCGCAAGTGGAGGTACCTGTTGCACCCGATGTGTAACTATGTGTAGTTATAGGGCCAGTTGCGACACATTTGCAACTGGAGGTACCAATTACACTTGATGTGTAACTGTGTGCAGTTATAGGGTCGGTTGCAACACATTTGCACCTGGAGGTACCACTTACACCCGATGTGTAGCTCTGTGCAATTATAGGGCTAGTTGAACCAAATGCGTCTGCAACTATGGGCCAGTTGCACCCGCACGACTTGTAATTTTGGTCACTTAAGTTATTTCTCTAGAAAAAAATCTTGCTATTTTTATTTTATACGATTGTTGAGCTTGCATGTCCGGACTCCATGAGTTTACATTATTTTTCTTCCTTTTATTTCCTAGGAGGTTTCTTGTTTATTCGCATGTGGACTCAAGAAATCTAATGGTCGAATGGAACTATTTTTTGATGTAGAGTTGAGATTTTGTAAGAAAAGATAAAAGGAAAAGTCTTGTTTACAATGAGGCACACGTACAATTTTTTGTTTTTGAGGGAAAGACACACGTACAAGTACAGCAAATTCACCCACTGTAACGCCCCGGGATCGGTACTATGCAGATTTTAGCGCTACCGCCAAATCCGCATAATAACGATCCTAGGACGCCCACCAGGCATAACGCGCACGTCGCAACACACACGTTATGCGGGTGGAATTGTGATAACATTACAACAGTTCTCGATGGAACCCACAAAGAACATATACAACAACGACTCACCGAGTCAAGAACGACAAAAGGATACAATACAAAGATCCAAAATAACAACGGAAGCGAATAGCATCTGACTACGGACAAGATACAAGTTGGACTAAGAGTCCTGAAGATAAACGAAGGCACCATATCCCTGCCCAGGCCAAGCCGGAGGGATTCCCAAGCTAACGTCGTCAGACTTCAAACCTGTCGGCTGCACTGGCAAGTGATACTCACAAGATATCAAAGCTGGAATTCCGGGGAAAGAGGGGTTAGCAATTGAGGCGGCAGCAAGCAGCACTAACAACTTATAGGGACACGCTACAACTTTTCGTCTATCAGAGAAAAGGTAAGAGAGCGCATAAGGAACCAACTATACTACTCACCACATCAAAAACCCGCCCAAGTATTACTGTAACAGCCCCAACTTGGTAATGAAAAGTACGAAGAATTTTTCCACTTTTTGTTTCCATGTTTGCATCATCGCATCCATATGAAATTGCCATTTCAAACTTTCACTTGGAAACAAATTGAAATGGGGAGGCCAACTCCCAACATCCAAACCAAAGACCATTGCTCAACATGTCAACAAACTAAATGAACTTCCAAATTGTTACGAAGTTCCAACCTTGCTTTTTATAACCAATTCTTAATTTCTAAATTTTTGTCAAATAAGAAAATGATATGAGAATCCAAACTTGGTTCAATTCAACTCCTATTTTTTTTGAAAATCAGGTTAAACCTTTCCAAAAATTCAAACTAAAATCATGGGGAGCTTCATTAATATGTTGGGAGCCTCCATGATTAAATTCACTATTTTTGGAAATGGTTAATTGCTCCAATTAAATGCTTTTTGCAATTTATCAAAAATGACCAAATTTAAACCCTATGAACAAACGTTGCCCAAAACATTTTATTTTGGACCACCAAATTTTGTGGAGGTTCTAAAGGTTAATTTTAGCTTATATGAATTTTTCCGGAATTTATAAAAATGACCTGGTGCCTACTTTAAATCGCTAAAACCTGCTAAGGACCTCTTTGTAATTTATTTCAAAATTGCCAGGGGTTTTTCGCGAAATTTCCTTTCCCTCTCTCCTCCACCGTGGCCGACGGTACTGGCGCCATGCCGTCGGCCATGCCGCCCTGCCGCGCACGCGGCTGTTGCTCCACCTGCTCCCTGCTGGTCAAGGAGGCCCCCCTGCTGCCGTGCTTCTCTCCCCTCTCACCTGCTCCCTCCCCTTCTGTTTCCTCTCCGAACCTAGCTCCAGGAAGCCGCCCGCGCACCGCTCCATCGCCGTCGAATTGCCGCTGCCTCCGCCCGGCCGAGGTCAAGCCGAGCGGTCAGGGAGCTACTCCTCGCCGTGTCGCTCCTCCCCATGCTAGGAATCGACGCGGGGAGCCCGGAGTTGCCGCCATCGTCCTCGCCACCCTCCCGCCTCGGCCTCACTCCGACCGGCCGATTCCAGCGTCCTCGACTCTCCCTCTTCGCACCGGCCCCACCCATCAACTCAAGGTGAGGCATGCGTGCTTGCTATCCCTCTCCCGCGTCCGATTTTCCCTTCCTCGCCGCCGGTCAATCCCCACAGTCGCCGGCGTTGCCGTGCTCTGTGTGCCCGGCCTGGCCGAGGCTTGGGCCGGCCTGAGGCCGGATGCCTCGGGCTGGTGCCCGGACTGCGCGCCCGGCCTGGGCCGGCCGCTTCGGCCACTGCCCCGGCCTGCGCCCCAGCCTGGGCCGGCCAAAGGCCGGTGCCTTCGGGCACCTGGCCGGCCTTTCTCCCGGCCTGGCCGGTCTGAGGCTGGCCTGTCTGGCCCTAGCTTTTCCTTTTTAGGTAAAAGGGCAAATGAAAACTTTAATATCTTTTCAAATAAGGTTCCAAAAATTGCAAGTTAAATATGAAATTGCTCAGAAAAACATTTCCTATCATTTGGGAACATTGCCATGCCCTTTTGAATAAATAATTTCTCCTTCTTTTAAGAATTCCTAAAATGGTAAAAATGAGACCTAAATTGGGAAAATCATATTTCGATAAATATTGATCCAAAAATTATGAATAAAATGTCAATGTGATCAACTTGTCAAATGCTACTCAGCCATGCTGATATCATGCCATGATCACAAACTTTTGATTAAAGTTATTTATAAGTTGATTAAATGAATTAAATTCAATTATTTAATTAATTTGCTATTTATTCATCGGTACTCCGAAAATTACAAATAAAGTACCAAAATGATCGGAATGACAAACCCTACCCATTTCATGTCATGTTCATGCATATTGAGCGACTTCTCTAATAAACTAATAATTTATGAAGAATGTGGTCACTAATAAAAATATCGGGTTATTTCCAAATAATTGCTCTAATTATTTGGAACTCCATTTAATTTGTTAGATAAATTAAATGATGATATCTTTGCATCAATTTGACATGTCATCATGTGATTGTGCATTGCACCTTGTCCTCTGGTGATTTATTTGTTCTTTTGTATTATTTTTGGGTATCGATAGATTCCGGAGTCGAGGGTTCCCCTATCTACCCCGACGAGCCGTGCTACACGCCCCGGCAGCAAGGCAAGAGATAACCTAATCTTCTTGGCATACTAGCATCCTATGATTTTATCAAATTATTTTATCCACCATAATATTGCATGCGATTCAAATATCATCTTCGATCAAGACATAGAGTATCCTATGAATGCATGTTTTTCCCCGAGCCAATTACATGTATCCCTACCTATGAACCTTAGTGTTAAATTGTTGGCCGGAGACAAGAATATAATTGTTGTATTTATATGCTTAGCTATGCTTAGCCATGCTTAGTCAAATGCTAGCAATGTCCATTGTTAAATTCCATAATTGTTGATGTTGATGGAATGGTTCGGACATGGTGGATATGTGGGGTGCTTAATTAAAATGCTAAGACGGCTTGGGTGAGTTGCCATCGGGGATGGTGTTTTGCCTCACTCTTGCCCCTAGGTGCGAGTTCTTTACCTCTTGAACCAAGACGAGCGTGCTGCCATTGGTGGGTGTATGGGCGCCTTATTAACCGAATAACTTGTGCGGGCGTATCCAAGGGTCCTCTAGTTTGGTTTTCCATTTGCGTGTGAGTGGAAAATATGATGGTGATGACGATTTGTGTTTAGGGCGTGGCGATGGGGCAGGGGCTG
This sequence comes from Puccinellia tenuiflora, assembly GCA_012064385.1. NCBI lineage: Eukaryota > Viridiplantae > Streptophyta > Magnoliopsida > Poales > Poaceae > Puccinellia > Puccinellia tenuiflora. The sequence continues at coordinate 258,261 of QRDG01000496.1, forward strand.
AAATAGGCTGGGTAAACTTGCCCTGTGGCCACTGATGACTCTTGGATAGTCTCACGCGAGGTAAAGGTTTAACCGCGCCTGCTTGCCGGCCTTCCCCGGAAGAGGGCCAATCAGGTGAGCCGGACGGTACCAATGGGTAATTTAGTACACCCCTGCAGGGTTAATCTTTTCAAAAAGCCGTGTCCGCGGTTATGGACAACTTGGGAATAGACGATAAGATCATAGAGAACCTTAACCTAATTGATATGGCAGCTAAAGGTTGCATAATCAACTTGTGATAAAGGTCCATTTCCTCGAGGGTGATTCGAGGGAGTGCCTTTGGTGGAGATGAGTGGGTATGGCTTCAAGTAGGTTCGACGAGAACCGAAGATGAGATGTTACTCTCTTACCCCTTTTATGAAAAATATTCTGAGTAGACGGTGCCTTGTGTCACTTATGACTTGTTTATGAAAATTAGCTTTATGCAAAAAAAAATACATATATAGCGTTAGAGCCTCCGTCAGCATTGGGCCTATATCGCCCTACTAAACTTGCGAGTACATCGTACTCAGTTTCTCTTTGCTGCCTCTATGATTTTGTATTTCAGAGGAGGACGACACCGAGCAGCTAGGTGGGTTCTACGTGGACATCGACTAGTAGTCCGGGGTTCCCAGGTGGCAGCTTGGGACCGTGGAGCAAGCTGGCTGGGTTTATTTATGTGTAGGCCTCTTAGGCCCTATATTTGCATCTTGTTGTATTAGACAACGCTACTTCGCTTCCGCTTGATGAATTGATGGTCTGTGACCTTTTGATGTGTAATGTTTGTATCTTTCTCATATATGAGTTGCTATATGAGTTTTGTGTCGTAGAGTCTGCAATGTGCCAGTTTGTTCCACAAGTCTCGGTCTCTTTACTATACGTGAAAGCGATGTCTGAGCTTATGGCATGATCGAGGTGTTGTGAGCCGATGATCCATTCCGAGCACACCTGCCAATGAGTTTTGGCCTGGGATTGGTAAACCCAGTAACCCTCGATTGGGTAGCATGACCGGTTTGTAACGCCCCGACCTGGGAATTATACCGAGAGGCTATGTAATTGGCACAACCATCAAGGTATAACACAGAGATCGAGACATGTGGAACAAACTGGCACATTGCATGACTCTACGACACAAAACATATGGCAACTCATATAATGAGAAGAATACAAATATTACACGGCAAAAGGTCACAGACCATCAATTTAACAAGCGGAAGCGGGTAGTGTTGACTAACAACAAGAAGCAAATATATGGCCTAAGAGGCCTACAATAAACATCACCCAAGCCAGCTTGTTCCACGGTCCCAAGCTGCCACCTGGGAACCCCAGACTAGTAGTCGACGTCAACGAAGAACCCACCTAGCTGCTCGGTGTCGTCCTCCTCTGAAATACAAAATCATAGAGGCAACAAAGAGAGACTGAGTACGACGTACTCGCAAGTTTAGTAGGGCGATATAGGCCCAATGACTGACGGAGGCTCTAAAGCTGTATATGTATTTCTTTTGCATAAAGCTAGTTTTAAATACACCGAAACATAAATGACACATGGCATTCGTCTACTCAGAATACTTTTCAAAAAGGGGTAAGAGAATAACAATTGTCATCATTGGTTCTCATCGACCCCTTTTGTCACCAACCACACTCATCTCCACCAAGGCACCCCCTCGAATCACCCTCGAGGAAATGAACCTTTATCACACGTTGATTATGCAACCTTTAGCTGCCATATCAATTAGGTTAATGTTCTCTATGATCTTATCGTCCATTCCCAAGTCGTCCATAACCGCGGACACGGCTTTTCGAAAAGATTAACCCTGCAGGGGTGTACTAATTTACCCATTGGTACCGTCCGGCTCACCTAGTTGGCCCTCTTCCGGGGAAAGCCGGCAAGCAGGCGCGGTTAAACCTTTACCTCGCGTGAGACTATCCAAGAGTCATCTGTGGCCACAGGGCAAGTTTACCCAGCCTCAGCCCCTGCCCCATCGCCACGTCCTAAACACCACCATCCTCATCATTTCTTTTTCCGCTCACACACACGGCAAATGGAAATAGCAAACTAGAGGACCCTTGGATACGCCCGCACAAGTTATTCGGTTAATAAGGCGCACATACACCCACCAATGGCAGCACACTCGTCTTGGTTCAAGAGGTAAAGAACTCGCACCTAGGGGCTAGAGTGAGGCAAAACACCATCCCCGATGGCAACTCACCCAAGCCATCTTAGCATTTTAATTTAGCATCACATTCATCCACCATGCCCGAATCATTCCATCAACATCAACAATTATGGAATTTAATAACGGACATAACTAATATTTCAACTAAGCATTTCTAAGCATGACTAAGCATATAACATCAACAATTATAACTTTATCTCGGGCCAACACTTCAACCCTAGGGTTCATAGGTAGGGATACATGTGATTGGCTCGGGGAAGAACATGCAATCATAGGATTCTCTATATTTAGAAATAAAAGAGACATTTGGAACCGCATGCAATATTATGGTGGATAAAATAATTTGATAAAATCATAGGGTGCTAGAATTCCAAGAAGGTTAGGTTATCTCTTGCCTTGCTGCCCGGTCACGAAGTACTGCTCGTCGGGGTAGTTAGAGAGACCCTCGACTCCGGAATCTATCGATACCCAAAAGAGAAAAGCAAAGAACACATAAATCACAAGAACACACAGTGCAATGCTCAAACACATGATGACATGTCAAGTTGATGCAAAGATATCATTATATAAATTAAAAGCAAATTTAAATGAGGAGCCAAATAATTAGTGCAATTATTTGGAACCAACCCCATATTTATCTTAGTGGCCACATTCTTTATAAAATATTAAATTATTAGAGAGGTGGCTCAAATATGCATGAACATGACAAGAATGGATAGGATTCGTCAATGCGATCAAATTGATACTTTATTTGTAATTTTCGGAGCACCGACGAATAATTGACAAATTAAAAGAATAAATGAATTTAATTCCTTTAATCAAATTATGAAAAACATCAAATAAAAGTTTGTGTTCATGATGTGATAAGTGCATGGTTTGATAGCATTTGACATGTTGATCACTTTGATATTTAAATCATAATTTTTGGACAATTATTTAATAAGTTATGAATTTTCCTAATTTGGGATTATTTAACCCATTTTAGGAATTCTTAATTAACAGCAAAAATTATTTAAACAAAAGGGTAAAACAATGTTTCCAAAAGATAGCAAATGTTTTTCTAAACACTTTGGTATTTGATTTGCCCAATTTGAAGTATTATTCAAAAAGATATGATTTAATTAACTTCCAAAATTATTTTCCCAAATTTTCAGGTTTTACTGTTGCGGGCCGGCCCGTGAGTCGGCCCAGGCCGGATGGCAAGCCGGGACAGAGCCAGAGGATGCCGGCCTCAGAGCCGGCCCAAACCGGGTGTGAGGCCGGGCCCAAACCCGAGACTGCCGGCCTAGCGGCCGGCCCAGACCGGGGTGGAGGCCGGGCTTCTAACAAAACGAGTCGGCCTGCTGGCCGGCTCAGGCCGACGCCCAGGCCGGGCACGCTGGCGTGCGGGACGGCAACGACCGGCGGCGTCTGCGGCAACGGCGAGAGCGAGCGGGGGAGAGAGGACGCGGGGGGGGGGGGGGGGGCTGAACAGGGGCAAAGACTCACCCTTGGATGAATGGTGTGGTCGGCGACGGCAGAGAGGGGCCGACGGTGACGCAAGGGTGCTCGGCGTCGGCGGACGGAGGCGAGGGGAAAACGGACGGCTTCGGCGACTTCGGCCGCCCCTTGTCGATTCACGCGGTGTGGAGGTAGAGCGCGCCGACGCGGAGACGAGTGCGTGCTCGACGGAGCTGGCGGAGGTCGGAGACGTCGGCGATTGACGAGGGGAGGCCGCGGCGAGGAGATCGGCGGAGCCCGGCCGGCGCGGGCGAAGAAATGGGCGGCACGGGCGACTCGAGGCACCCCGACTCGATTCCGTGGTCTAGGAGGTAGCTGGCGACACGGCGATGCTCGTCCGCGACTTTGATTCGAACGGGGAGGCGCCAGTCGAATGCACTACGGTGGCGACTACGGCTCGGCCTCCGGTCCGTGCGGGGGAGCTAGGGCTCGGGAGAGGAAAGGAGAGGAGCAGGTGAGAGGCAGAACAGGGGGGGCATGGTCTCAGGGTCCTCCTCGACCACCAGTATAGAGCAGGGCGGCATGGCACCAGCTCGGGTGCGGTGGCGACGGCGTCGGCCGGTCGACCACTCTTCGGTCGCTACAGGAAGAAGGAGGCCAAGTTGCTGAAAACCCCCTAGCAATATTTCTGGAATTTGCAACAAGGCCCTCAAGCAACCTTGGCAAGTTAAAAAGGGGCTTTTGTGCCAACTTATAAAATCTACAAAAATTCCCATAGACTCCATTTGTCCTCTAGTTGCTCCCCAAAATTTGGTTTGGCAAAATAAAATGTTTTGGGCCAACTTTGTTCACAGCCTTTAATTAGGGTAGATTTGAGCAATTTCCAAAAGGTATTTAATTGGAGCATTTATACAACTCCAAAAATATTGAAAATATTCTTGGAGGATCCCAACATGTTGATGAAGCTCCCCATGAATTTAGTTTGAATTTTTGGAATGCCTAACTTGGTTCCAACAACAGAAATTAAAAAGAACCAAATTGATTTCTCAATATTATTTATTTGCTTGTTAAGAATTTGCCCTTACCAAATAATTAAAATTGGGTGATTGAAACTTCCTGGACAATTTGGAAGTTCAAGTTAATTTGATTTGATCATTCTGGGCAATGCCTTTAGTTTGGAAAAACTGGGAAGGGTTTGCTCCCTTTGTCTTTAATTTTCAATTGTTGCTTTATTTACCATTAGCAATTTAAATGGATGCCATGATGCAATGCAAAACAAAACTGTATAGTTCTGGGGGTCGGGGCGTTACAAGTTGGTATCAGAGCAGGACTGCCTGTAGGAAACCCTTTCTATTGGTCGATGTCGAGTCTAGTTGAAAATTATTTTAACCTAAAAATGAGTTGTGAAAACCTTCTTAGGATTCTTTTTACTCCTCATCCAACTCGCTCTACTCTGATTTCTTACCTCTATTTGTTTTATGTTTGGTGTCGATGTTTAGGTTCTCGGGGCTTGGGTTTCTACCGTCCAGTTATGTCTCAAGTCCGTTATATCCGTTTGTTATCGCCGCGATGACGTTATGTCACCATGGTTGTCTAAATCTGTCTTAGTGTTTGCCATCTTCAATATCTATATCTGGAAGCCCCCTAATGATCTATCCTATCTATCGAAGGTGTTTACTAACTATGTCATTGTTCCATTTCTTTAGAATGGCTCCTACCCGTCGTGGGGAAACCAGCAATCCTGATGCACCGCCGCCACCTTCAATGGCGGAGGTCCTGATGGCTATTGAGCAAAACCGGCTGCGAAATGAGCGTCTGCTCAAGCAGCTGGTGCAGCAAGGGGCCAGGAGGAACACGGACTGCACCACTCTCACCGAGTTCTTGCGGTCCCAACCTCCCACTTTCTCTGAAGCTAAGGAGCCGCTTGATGCGGATGATTGGCTTCGGGCTTTAGAGCGCAACACGTCAACTTCGCCACCTACCTGCTCGATGGAGCCGCCGGCTCCTGGTGGGAGAGCCACGTGGCAATGTTTGCCGCGGGCCATGTCTTCACTTGGGAACAATACCGCGCCGCTTTCCGTGCGGCGTACATCCCCAAGCCTATCCTGGAGCTCAAGAGGAGGGAGTTCCTGGACTTGACCCAGGGACGTCCAAGCCTATGGGTGGGAGTTCAACCACCTCTCCCATTACGCCCCGCGGGACGTGACGAATGATGAGGACAAGCAATACCTCTTCCGCAAGGGGCTCGTACCTCGTCTCCGATACGAGCTCCTACCCTTCAAGTTCACCTCCTACCAGGAGCTCTACAACCAGGCTCTCACTATGGAGCAAGGTAGGAAGGAGCTGGAGGCTTCCAAGAGGCCAGCATCCACCGACAACCAGAGCTCCTCTTCTTCCGAGGGCAAGAAGCGCCGGGTACTCGTGCCCTTCAGCGCTGTGCCTAAGGCACCGTTCGCGCCAAAGTCTTCAGGGTTCAAGCCACCTCCGCCTCGCCCAGCTACCTCGACCTTGGGTGCGGCTGGAAGTGGCCTCCTCCCTCCGCTGCCTCCCCCACACCCGAGGCTCACTTGCTTCGCTTGTGGCCAGCCGGGGCACTACTCCAGGGAGTGCCCCCAGAAGGCACCGGCTACCGCAGCACCTGCACCAGCACCCTCTACCCCAGCCGCCAAGGCTACCACCGTCAGCCGTGGTCTCCTGAACCACGTCTCGGCTGAAGGAGTTGAGGAGGACCCCGGAGTTCTCATGGGTACGCTTCGAATCAATGATTACCCTGCTTCAGTCTTATTTGATTCTGGAGCATCGCATTCTTATCAATAGCATTTGCACACAACCATCAAATCCCATTTGTGAACATGGACTCCCCGTTAGTGGTCAAGACCCCAGGCTCTAGTTGGCACACAAAATGGGTTGCTCCGGAAGTCCAGATTACCATAGGATATTGGTCCTTCCCGTTCCAGCTGATAGCAATGAAGTCAGATGGGCTAGATGTAATTCTGGGGATGGATTGGTTAGTCAAATATCAGGCCAACCTGGACTGTGCTGCCAAGTCTGTCACCGTGATCCACCCAACCGTCGGTCTGGTGAGCTATTGGTCACCCTCGTCCGCAATTCCCTCCGCTGCCACCCCACTTTCATCGGAGATCAGCTTATGTTTCCTGGAAGGAACCACATTGCCAGAAATGCATGAAGTTGCTGTGGTGTGTGATTTCCCCGATGTTTTTCCGGAGGAATTGCCCGGCATGCCACCTGATCGCAGCGTGGAGTTTGTGATTGAGTTGGTTCCGGGAACTGCCCCAGTTTCCAAAAGGCCCTACCGCATGCCAACGGAAGAGCTATCTGAACTAAAGAAGCAACTTGATGAGCTGCTAGAAAAAGAATTCAGCCGACCGAGTAGCTCACCTTGGGGCTGCCGGTCATCTTTGTCAAGAAGAGGGATACAAATGTTCCTCGTCTGGTTGTTGATTACCGCCCTCTGAATGCGGTGACCATCAAGAACAAGTATCCAATTCCCCGAATAACCGACTTGTTCGATCAACTAGCTGGTGCAACGGTATTCTCCAAGATGGATCTGAGGTCAGGCTACCATCAGATTAAAATCCAAAAGGAGGATATCCCGAAGTCGGCTTTCACTACTCGCTATGGACTATATGAGTACACCGTCATGTCCTTCGGCCTCACCAATTCTCCGGCTACATTCATGAGGCTGATGAACTCCATCTTCCACGAGTACCTCGACAAGTTTGTCATCATTTACATCGATGACATCCTTGTCTACTCCAAAACCGAAGAAGAACATGCTGAGCATCTTCGACTAGTCTTGACCAAGCTCCGTGATCACCGCCTCTATGCCAAGTTCTCCAAGTGTGAGTTTTGGATAAAGGAGCTCATTTTCCTCGGTCACATGGTGTCAGCTGCTGGAGTAGCGGTGATACCAGACAAAATTCAGGCAATCCTGGATTCGCCAACTCCCAAGTACGCCAAAGATATCCGAAGCTTCCTTGGATTGGCGGGTTATTACCGCCGATTTATCGAGGGCTTTTCCAAAATAGCCAAGGCATTGACTGACCTCCTCAAGAAGAATAAACAATTTGTGTGGTCAGACAAGGCTGAAGAAAGTTTCCAAACTCTCAAGGTCAAGCTCACCACCACTCCGGTGCTTGTCCTTCCCGACACCGGTAAGGACTTTGTCATCTATTGTGATGCCTCACTCCAAGGTTTGGGCTGTGTGTTGATGCAAGAGGGCCATGCTGTCGCCTATGCTTCCTGTCAACTCAAGCCACATGAGCAAAATTATCCAACTCATGATTTGGAGCTTGCCGCCGTGGTACATGCTCTGAAGCAATGGAGGCCCTACCTATTGGGCAACCGTTGCGAGATCTACTCCGACCATCAAAGTCTAAAATATCTCTTCACCCAGCCAGATCTGAACTTGAGGCAGAGAAGATGGTTGGAATTGATTAAAGATTATGATGTGACCCTCAATTATCAGCCCGGCAAGGCAAATGTCGTGGCCGATGCCTTGAGTCGCAAGGCCTATTGCAACACCGTGATGGTGGAAAAGGCGCAACCGGCTCTCCACGAGGAGTTTGCTAGGTTGAATCTGGAGATTGTTCCCTCCGGGTATCTAGCTAACCTCGAGATCAAATCCACTCGTGAGGATGAAATCAAGGCCGCCCAGCAAAATGATGCTGAAATCCTCGAGATCAAAGAAAACATAGCAAATGGAAAGGCAAATTGTTTCTCGGTTGATGACAATGGTGTTGTCTATTTCGGTGACCGTTTAGTGGTGCCCAAGAGTGGGAACTTAAGAGTATTGATCCTCTCAGAAGCTCACGAGTCACCCATCTCTATTCATCCAGGTAGCACAAAAATGTACCAAGATCTTCGCCCTCAATTCTGGTGGTCTTGCATGAAGCGCGAGATCGCCGAGTATGTTGCTGAATGCGACGTCTGTCGCCGAGTGAAGGCTGAACATCAAAGGCCAGCTGGTACCCTTCGCCCCATAGCCATTCCCGAGTGGAAATGGGATGAAGTTGGTATGGATTTCATCACCGGCTTTCCAAAGTCACAAAAGGGCAACAATGCTATATGGGTCATCATCGACCGCTTGTCAAAGGTTGCCCACTTCCTTCCGGCCCGTGACGATATCCGAGCAATCCAACTTGCTGATTTGTATATGGCCCGGATTGTTCCTTTGCACGGGGTTCCCTTGCGGATCATCTCCGACCGTGGAAGCTTATTTGTGTCCAAGTTTTGGCAAAGTTTCCAAACGGCTCTTGGAACCCGTCTCAACTTCAGTACCACCTATCACCCTCAAACCGATGGTCAAACTGAAAGGGTGAACCAAGTTCTTGAGGATATGCTTCGGGCTTGTGTTATCTCCTTTGGCAAGGGTTGGGAAAAGTATCTCCCCCTCGCCGAGTTCTCCTACAACAATAGCTACCAAGCCAGTTTGCAAATGACTCCCTTTGAGGTCCTTTATGGGAGAAAATGCCGAACTCCTCTCAATTGGTCGGAAACCGGAGAGAGGTCACTCTTCGGTCCTGATGTCATAAATGAAGCCGAGGAGAAAGTCCGTATCATTCGGGATAATCTCAAGGCTGCTCAATCCCATCAGAAAAGCTATTATGACAAGCATAATCAAGAGGTCCACTATGAAATTGGTGACAAGGCCTATCTCCGAGTCTCTCTTCTCCGAGGCGTTCGTCGCTTCGGGATCAAGGGCAAATTGGCACCTCGTTATGTTGGCCCTTTCACCGTTCTAGCCAAGCGAGGAGATCTCTCCTATCAACTTGAGTTGCCTTCCAACTTCCCGGATGTGGATGTGCATGATGTGTTCCATGTCTCCCAACTCCGTCGTTGCTTCAAGGATCCCATCCGTGGGGTTGATCATGAGGCATTGGACATCCAGGAGGATTTGACCTATCGCGAGCATCCTATCCGCATATTGGATGAAGCGGAGAGGAAAACCCGCAACAAGACTATCAAGTTCCTCAAAATCCAATGATCTAACCATTCCGAGGAAGAAGCCACATGGGAGCGAGAAACTAGTCTTCGTCAGGAATACCCCGCCTTCTTCACTCAAGCCTAGAATCTCGGGACGAGATTTCTGTAAGGGGGGTAGAATTGTAACAGCCCCAACTTGGTAATGAAAAATACGAAGAATTTTTCCACTTTTTGTTTCCATGTTTGCATCATCGCATCCATATGAAATTGCCATTTCAAACTTTCACATGGAAACAAATTGAAATGGGGAGGCCAACTCCCAACATCCAAACCAAAGACCATTGCTCAACATGTCAACAAACTAAATGAACTTCCAAATTGTTAGGAAGGTCCAACCTTGCTTTTTATAACCAATTCTTAATTTCTAAATTTTTGTCAAATAAGAAAATGATATGAGAATCCAAACTTGGTTCAATTCAACTCCTATTTTTTTTGAAAATCAGGTTAAACCTTTCCAAAAAATTCAAACTAAAATCATGGCGAGCTTCATTAATATGTTGGGAGCCTCCATGATTAAATTCACTATTTTTGGAAATGGTTAATTGCTCCAATTAAATGCCTTTTGCAATTTATCAAAAATGACCAAATTTAAACAATATGAACAAACGTTGCCCAAAACATTTTATTTTGGACCACCAAATTTTGTGGAGGTTCTAAAGGTTAATTTTGAAGAGCTTAACCGTAGGGGAACCCCCTACGGTAAATATGATTTTTTCGGGAATTTATAAAAATGACCTGGTGCCTACTTTAAATCGCTAAAACCTGCTAAGGACCTCTTTGTAATTTATTTCAAAATTGCCAGGGGGTTTTTCGCAAAATTTCCTTTCCCTCTCTCCTCCACCGTGGCCGACGGAACTGGCGCCATGCCGCCGGCCATGCTGCCCTGCCGCGCACGCGGCTGTTGCTCCACCTGCTCCTTACTGGTCAAGGAGGCCCCCTGCTGCCGTGCCTCTCTCCCCTCTCACCTGCTCCCTCCCCTTCTGTTTCCTCTCCAAACCTAGCTCCAGGAAGCCGCCCGCGCGCCGCTCCATCGCCGTCGAATCGCCGCTGCCTCCGCCCAGCCGAGGTCAAGCCGAGCGGTCAGGGAGCTGCTCCTCGCCGTGCCACTCCTCCCCGTGCTAGGAATCGACGCGGGGAGCCCGGAGTCGCCGCCATCGTCCTCGCCACCCTCCCGCATTGGCCTCACTCCGACCGGCCGATTCCAGCGTCCTCGACTCTCCCTCTCCGCACCGCCCCCCACCCATCAACTCAAGGTGAGGCATGCGTGCTTGCTATCCCTCTCCCGCGTCCGATTTTCCCTTCCTCGCCGCCGGTCAATCCCCACGGTCGCCGGCGTCGCCGTGCTCTGTGTGCCCGGCCTGGCCGAGGCTTGGGCTGGCCTGAGGCCGGATGCCTCGGGCTGGTGCCCGGCCTGCACGCCCGGCCTGGGCGCCGGCCGCTTCGGCCACTGCCCCGGCCTGCGCCCCAGCCTGGGCCGGCCAAAGCCCGGTGCCTTCGAGCACCTGCCCGGCCTTTCTCCCTGCGTGGCCGGTCTGAGGTCGGCCTGTCTGGCCCTAGCTTTTCCTTTTTAGGTAAAAGGGCAAATGAAAACTTTAATATCTTTTCAAATAAGGTTCCAAAAATTGCAAGTTAAATATGAAAGTGCTCAGAAAAACATTTCCTATCATTTGGGAACATTGCCATGCCCTTTTGAATAAATAATTTCTCCTTCTTTTAAGAATTCCTAAAATGGTAAAAATGAGACCTAAATTGGGAAGAATCATATTTCGATAAATATTGATCCAAAAATTATGAATAAAATGTCAATGTGATCAACTTGCCAAATGCTACTCAGCCATGCTGATATCATGTCATGATCACAAACTTTTGATTAAAGTTATTCATAAGTTGATTAAATGAATTAAATTCAATTATTTAATTAATTTGCTATTTATTCATCGGTACTCCGAAAATTACAAATAAAGTACCAAAATGATCGGAATGACAAACCCTACCCATTTCATGTCATGTTCATGCATATTGAGCCACTTCTCTAATAAATTAATAATTTATGAAGAATGTGGTCAGTAATAAAAATATGGGGTTATTTCCAAATAATTGCTCTAATTATTTGGAACTCCATTTAATTTGTTAGATAAATTAAATGATGATATCTTTGCATCAATTTGACATGTCATCATGTGATTGTGCATTGCACATTGTCCTCTGGTGATTTATTTGTTGTTTTGTATTATTTTTGGGTATCGATAGATTCCGGAGTCGAGGGTTCCCCTATCTACCCCAACGAGCCGTACTACACGCCCCGGCAGCAAGGCAGGAGATAACCTAATCTTCTTGGCATACTAGCATCCTATGATTTTATCAAATTATTTTATCCACCATAATATTGCATGCGATTCAAATATCATCTTCGATCAAGACATAGAGTATCCTATGAATGCATGTTTTCCCCCAGCCAATTACATGTATCCCTACCTATGAACCTTAGTGTTGAAGTGTTGACCGGAGACAAGAATATAATTGTTGTATTTATATGCTTAGCTATGCTTAGCCATGCTTAGTCAAATGCTAGCAATGTCCGTTGTTAAATTCCATAATTGTTGATGTTGATGGAATGGTTCGGACATGGTGGATATGTGGGGTGCTTAATTAAAATGCTAAGACGGCTTGGGTGAGTTGCCATCGGGGATGGTGTTTTGCCTCACTCTTGCCCCTAGGTGCGAGTTCTTTACCTCTTGAACCAAGACGAGCGTGCTGCCATTGGTGGGTGTATGTGCGCCTTATTAACCGAATAACTTGTGCGGGCGTATCCAAGGGTCCTCTAGTTTGGTTTTCCATTTGCGTGTGAGTGGAAAAGATGATGTTGATGAGGATTTGTGTTTAGGGCGTGGCGATGGGGCAGGGGCTGAAATAGGCTGGGTAAACTTGCCCTGTGGCCACTGATGACTCTTGGATAGTCTCACGCGAGGTAAAGGTTTAATCGCGCCCGCTTGCCAGCCTTCCCCGGAAGAGGGCCAATCAGGTGAGCCGGACGGTACCAATGGGTAATTTAGTACACCCCTGCAGGGTTAATCTTTTCGAAAAGCCGTGTCCGCGGTTATGGACAACTTGGGAATAGACGATAAGATCATAGAGAACCTTAACCTAATTGATATGGCAGCTAAAGGTTGCATAATCAACTTGTGATAAAGGTCCATTTCCTCGAGGGTGATTCGAGGGAGTGCCTTTGGTGGAGATGAGTGGGTATGGCTTCAAGTAGGTTCGATGAGAACCGAAGATGAGATGTTACTCTCTTACCCCTTTTATGTAAAATATTATGAGTAGACGGTGCCTTGTGTCACTTATGACTTGTTTATGAAAATTAGCTTTATGCAAAAGAAATACATATATAGCGTTAGAGCCTCCGTTAGCATTGGGCCTATATCACCCTACTAAACTTGCGAGTACATCGTACTCAGTCACTCTTTGCTGCCTCTATGATTTTGTATTTCAGAGGAGGACGACACCGAGCAGCTAGGTGGGTTCTACGTGGACATCGACTAGTAGTCCGGGGTTCCCAGGTGGCAGCTTGGGACCGTGGAGCAAGCTAGCTGGGTTTATTTATGTGTAGGCCTCTTAGGCCCTATATTTGCATCTTGTTGTATTAGACAACGCTACTTCGCTTCCGTTTGATGAATTGATGGTCCGTGACCTTTTGTTGTGTAATGTTTGTATCTTTCTCATATATGAGTTGCTATATGAGTTTTGTGTCGTAGAGTCTGCAATGTGCCAGTTTGTTCCACAAGTCTCGGTCTCTTTACTATACGTGAAAGCGATGTCTGAGCTTATGGCATGATCGAGGTGTTGTGTGCCGATGATCCATTCTGAGCACACCTGCCAATGAGTTTTGGCCTGGGATTGGTAAACCCAGTAACCCTCTATTGTGTAGCATGACCGGTTACACAACGTTTCACTGTATAGTTCTGGGGGTCGGGGCGCTACATTACTCCCTCGATCAACCACCCACGAGGAAGAAATCGGGGCAACTCACACGGTGGACAAGTTTTATGGGTTATTATTCAAGTAATCTATCTTAGTAGTCAAGTTATAATCATTAGGTGCAAGTTGTCTATGATCTTTTTTGCCAGCACATTTCACCAAGTCGTCCATAACCACGGACACGGCTTTTCGAAAAGATTTCACCCTGCAGGGATGCACCAATGAACCCACACACATCGAAACACTCGCTTAGAGGTGTACCGGTGGAGCGTTCGACGCAATACTTCCCTTCTCTACAAACAAGTCCAGGGAGCCACCTAGCTAGGTCTGATCCACCTTGAAAGTCCGGCCGAAGCTCCGAGGGGGGCCTAACCGTTGCATGAACGGCTTCGGGAGGGAACACTCATACGATTGCCCCTCCTTCCACATGCGGTTAACGCACGGTCCGCAACATCTATCGAAACGCCCGAACTACTTGTGGCATCTGGACAGGTTTGAGGATCCGGTAATAGATTGCGGGGAGGCCCATAGAACTCCCACATGTGGTTAGTGCGCTCAGTCTTGGATCAGCGGAAAAGAACTCGGGTCCTAGGCAACACTAGCAGAACAAATCACCACGATTGGCCTTCTGCCGGTGCCTTATCTTTATTATGTTTTTCCCATCGCAACAGAAATTAAAGATTACCATTTTAGTTGAGCCTAGCTATCATATTATCAGCAAGACTAGACTACGAGATAATAGGACTCAAGCAAAGCACCTAAGCATGCACTACGACTCGCAAGGCTAATAAGGTAAACAAGCAATAGGGTAATAGGATGTGGAGGTGTGGCTATATCATGGCTGCCAGGTAAACATGCAAATAGGATCGAGACACAAGCATCGTGACATAAGGCTAGCAAGGAACAAAAGATAGGATGAGTAAACGACAGAAAACAAGCAAAGATATCAAGGGAGTATCACTTGCCTGCAATCCGGTAGAGGTAGGAGAACTTGTCGTTACTCACATCAACTCAACGTCCTATTCCCGAAGAAGCAACGAACACCGGAAACATAAAAGATGCATTTTACTACTACGGCAAAAGAACTGGCATGTTGATGACATGATGCATGACAAATTAAATGTGATCCAATTTTTATTCCCTAACGCATGGCAAATCATTTTAAATGGGGTCGGTGCACAATATAGATGCACCGGACAAAACCCCATAATTTTGTTGATTTAATTTGACTAAATGGATAAAGGTTCGATGTTAATTAATGATGCATGATTTTTATAAGATACGCATATATATGGTATAGGGGTTAGGGTTTGGGTTCACACGTTGGATCGGGGAAACTTCGGATTGGGAACCATCGTCTTCGGGTCGGAGAGGAAGTAGTCGAAGTAGTCGTCGTAGTCGAAGTAGATGTCCGTCCGGAGTCGAAGTAGTCAAGGTAGTAAACGTCGTGGAAGTTGTCGTACTCGTGTCGTCGTCGTGGCGGACCTTGGCGTTCTGGGCTTCGGGGTCGACGGGGTCCACGGTGCCGTCGGGTTTCGGGCATCGGGCTTCTCGGACACGCACGAAGGCGGCCGACACAAAGCACGGAGAACTTGGCGGATCGTCGTCGTATGGGCACCGGTAGTCATGCACGGTCATCGTGGAAGCAGTCCTTATCGTACCGCCGTTCACGGTCGTCGGGGTTCACGGCATCGGAGAACTTGGCCCATCCACGGTGTTCGGGTTGCCGGCTTCACGACGGGATCTGAAACGGGGAACGACGGGAACGGGAAACACGGAAGCAAGGCGACACGGCGACGGGGACGTCCACCGGGAACGGGAAACATCGGTAACACGGGCACGGCTGCAGAAGAAACACGCACGGGGACGGACACAGAGATGGCAGCGGGCACGAGCACGAAGACGGGAACGTGCAGGCTCCTTGCAGGCTTTTCGTCGAACAGGTTGCGGGCACCGGGGAAAGGAGGTTGGAGGCGCAACGGTGAGCTCGGGCAGAGGCACACGGGGGCGTGCTGGCAAGGACGGGGCGGACCTGGCCGGTGGTTGGAGACGAGGGAGCAGGGCCGGTCCTGAGATTTTCGGGGCCATGTTTGAAACTAAAATTTGGGGCCCTTAACATAGATATCATACAATAAATAATTTATATTGTCAATAACATGTAAAATATATTATCAATGACATGCAAATGCAACCAAAATCAGTAAGCATATTTCAAATAATTTATACCCCCTCCTCTAAAATAAATGACTTTTATTTCTCTACATATGTATTAGACATATTTTAGTGTGTAGATACATTCATATGTAGATAAATGAAAGTCAAGTATTTTGGAACGGAGGGAGTACATATTACCTTAAGCAATACATTCCACCTTTTGCTAGAATCAGCAAACAATACATATATGCGTTGAACAATTTCAAAAAAATGTAACAGCTTACCCACATGATTTTACCATATCACAAAGACGGGAACAAATAGCTAAATCGTGGCCTGTTCTCGCAATCGGGGGCCCCGGATGTTGAAATCAGCGAGACGGCAACCGACGTTGCGTCCTGCATTCTGAATAACTCGTGGTCAGGACCTGCACCTGCTACTCTGCTAGCGATTTTAGATCGAGAGAAAGATTGATAAACAGTACTCACCGAGTCACCGTCGTCGATGTAGAATTCTGGACTTGGACGACAACGGATTGGATCTGCCGATCTCATACTGGTAAGGGTATCGCCGATGACTGCTGGGCAGAGGAAATGGCGGATGCATACTCGATCAATCAAACCGATCACTAGTTTTTTTTAATGGGAAAATCGATCGCTAGCTAATTTCGTGCGTGCGCTGTTGCGGCTGTTGCGGCTGTTGCGGCTGTTTGCCTCCGAGGCCACGCACAGATGCATCCCATAGCCCACTAGCCTTAAAGCCTTTTTATTATTTTCTGCTAGGCAGACAAGTGACAATACATAGGCATATAACATACCCAGTTGGGGGCCCTATGTCGGCACAGTGGAAACAAGTGACAATACCTTTTCGATCGCCGCCGAGTGGACGCGGGACTTTGGCAGCGTCCCCTGGGGCTCAGCACCCCGCGACGCCGCCGCAGACTTGCCGGCCTGCATCGTGGCCTTGCCCTTCTGGACGGCGGTTGCTTTCTTGGGCGCCATGGTCGCAGGAGAAGGAAACCTTGGAGGTGGTGTGCTGTGGGAAGAAGAAGATGTTTGGGGGA
Source organism: Puccinellia tenuiflora (assembly GCA_012064385.1). NCBI lineage: Eukaryota > Viridiplantae > Streptophyta > Magnoliopsida > Poales > Poaceae > Puccinellia > Puccinellia tenuiflora. Next base: position 275,097 of record QRDG01000496.1, read on the forward strand.
AGTGTGCGGCGGAGTAATGGACGAAGTGATGGGCACCGTCTACGCGCGCAGGCTTTATTGGCCATAAACCAGGGACGTGGTGGGCCCCACCGGGTCGCCCGTTGAAGCCGAGGAGATCGTGGCCTCGAGCGCAACCGCTGCGCCCCATGTGTCACGGCCCAGGCAGCCATCGTTGGGCCCCCGACGCTTCGCCTCCATCCATGGAGTTCAGCGTGCCCATCGCGGGCCCGAGGGTACTATCAGCACAGTGGAAACCAGGGTACCACGGGCCCGCCTGCCAGGGCCCACGATGTTCTTCCGAAGATTTCGCTAAGGACTAGGCTCGCTAAGCCTGGCGAGCCTCGCGAGGGACCTCTCCTCCTCGCGAGGGCTTTTTCCCTCGCGAGGGACCTCCTCTCGAGAGGGCATCTCCAGGGACCAAGCAAAAAGGCTCGGTGAGACCTTCAGCCTCGCGAGGGTTTCCTTTCTCACGAAGCCAACTCTGCCTCCGCGGCAGGGCGCACATGGGCTCTGCACCCTCCACAGAGTCACGGGCGCGCCAGCGCGTGGTGACGACCGCGCCAGCGCGCGGTGACAGCAGCGCCGCAGCTGCCGTTCTTGTGTATAAAGCAGTCAACAATGCTGCACCAAGCAAAGGAGCTCCAAGAATTGCCACTTTGGTGATAAGGGGACCGTCTGCAGCTACCCTCCAAGGCGACGTCACCGTGGGACACATCCCACCTCAGCGGCGCCATCCCACCGTCCTGGTTGGACGGTGGCTTTTCCAGCTTTGGTGACACCGCTCCCTGCCATGGACCGCGTCCATGGACTCTACCTTTATCGTGCACCCGTCCTCCTCCGTCGTCGCCATGTGGTAACCCTTCCCGCCAAGATATTTGGGGGAAGAGGTCCAAGACACCTATAAAAGGAGGGGGAGCACGTTCGGGCAAAGGGTTCTTCTTCGGTTGAGATCTCTGGCTTTTAGGGTTAGCCATCGTTAGCCACCTTGAGCTCGCCAAGCTCACTTTGTACTAAAACCTCTCCAAGCAAGTGCAATACAACCAAGGCAGGACGTTGGGGTTTTACCTCTCCCAGAGGGCACTGAACCTGGGTAACATCGTGCGTTCGTCTCTGCAGTGCCGCCCCGCAGCGATTCTCGACGAGCTCCGTCGCCGAGGCATGTTGAGGGTTGTTTGATTCCGTGTTCAGCCCCTTACTCGATACCTTGTGAGACGCACCCAGTTCCTGGGACAGTTCTCTGACACCCTAGATTTTGGGGGCCCGGTTCGACCGCACACCCTAACCACCCCCAGGGCCGGCCCTGCGAGGGAGCAGGGGAGGAGAAGGCGCGCGGGACGGAGGAGCACAGCAGAGACCGAGGTGGGGAGAGGAAGCTCGGGTGGAGGAGGAAGGAGGCGCAGGGGGGCGGGGACGTCGGCGTCACGGTCTGGCAGCGGGGAGGTGCGGCGCGAGGAGGCAGGGAGGAAGGGGAGAGGAGGAGGTCCGGCGATGGGGAGGGGCAGGGTGTGGAGGAGGAGGTGGAAGCCGATGGCACGGCCTGCCGGGGCGGCGCGGGGACGCGCGGGTCGAGTAGGGTGTCAAGGGCCGCCGGGGTCGGGCCGCGGCGAGCAGAAGGAGAGGAGGTCCTGGTGAGGTGGCCGGCGCGGTGATGGGGAGCGCGGGGACGAGGGGAGCATGCGCGGCGGCGCGCGGCCGGAGCTGGAGGCTGCAGGGCATGGTGGTGGCGGGTGGCTCGGAGAGGCGCTAGTGCGGGGAAGGAGAGGAGGAGGCCGGACGGCGGCCAACTCGGGTCGGCGGCAGCTGGAGCGTGGGAAAGGAGATGGGTGCTGCTGAGGGGGGTGGTGGCGTGCGGGGATGGTGCGGGCTCGGGAGAAAAAGGGAGAAGAGAGGAAGAGGAGGAGGGGAAAGAAAAAGAAAGGAAAAGAAAAGGACCCGTCCGGGAGGTGGAAGGACCTGATCGCGAAAACACAAAAAGGAAGGAGGGTGGCTGCAAGCTGTAGGGGGTAGGAAAGGAAAAGAGCCAGGACAGGAATTAGGGTTTTGAAGGTTAGGTGGGCTTGGGCCAGACGTCTCGGTAAAACTTTTCCAACAAATTTAGCAAAATATAATAGGGTTTAATAAAAATAATTTTTGTTGCCAAAAATATGCGATGCGCATGATGCTGATGTCATGATGATGCAAAAAAGAAAAACAAGCAAATCCTAATTTGGGGTAAACCTCGGGACATTACACCCACGTTCTTTTGATCGAATATATAGTTTGGGCTGTTCGTGGGCCTTGTAACTGCACTACATGGACATGTTGAAAACAGAAATCGTAGAAACCAATCAAACGATCGCACATGGCACCACGTTAACCGTCAACAGGCATCGACTGAGAAATAGTAAATTCTCAGTCGACTGAGAGCGATCGTTCCCATAAAAATAACGCGCCTTATATTTTGAGACTGAGGAAATTCTATTTTATATTGGCTTTTTAACATTTAGAAGCAGAACAACCAAAATTTGAGTTGATAGTTCAGGCCTGATGTTTTGTAGGCCTATCCCTGAGTAGCAGCATGCTCCGAAACAAGTAAAGTTGGCTGATGTAGTATTGGCAACGACATTCGGATGACGTAGATTTAGTAAAAAAATAGCCCTACCGATAGGGGTGGGGGGGGGGCTCCCGGTGGAGTTCATCGAGGGGAGGTGGCGGTTAGAAGTTTTGGTGGTTGGGTGAAGTGGGGAAAACAAAAGAATCCCCACCTCGAGTACTCAAAATATTCTGACAAAGCCATGCCCCGGAGGCTCCAGGCTGGGGTGGAAGTTCCGGGGTAAACCCAAGAGCTCAGTTCTACAGCGATGCGCAGCTTTCTGTAGGCCCAAGAGAACCCTGGAGTCTCCGGGCATCCTTCTTAAAAAAACTTCAATAAAGTTAAAAAAAACTTATGTGGTGCTTAGAGGTGAAAACAAGAGGTTAGAAGAAAATTTGGGTTGAACTAATTTGGGAAACATATAAGTTCATATGCACTCAAATTTACAAGATTAAAGTTAACAACCAATGGAGAGTGCTTTCACCATAGTAACATATAATGACACACGGTCTAATAACCAAATAAAAATCAATTAGGCAGCAACCTCCTCACATGAGGAGGTCGGTAGCTGAGGCCAACATGTTTGAGCATACTTGGCTTAACAACGCGAAGATATAAATTTTAGGTCCAAAACTAATACTCAACTTTGAAGCAGATTTGTCAGCAAGGTTGCTACAATGCAAGATATATCTATTAATGCATCTTAATTAAGATGAGTGTTCATTCACTAAGACCTAAACTCTCCCTATTTCCATGCCTACGCGTAAAGAAGATAAAAATTGAGCTTGGGTGTTGTACAAGACTTTACATCCCAAGTTTCTCGAGTCAGTGATATTGAGTTCATGGCTTAACTCTCGAAATCTTATATCATCAAGGGCTTTGTAAAATGTGAGAGATCAATGTCACCTCGCCCAACATTCTCACGAAGAAAGAGATTACGAATCTCAATATGACGTGTCTTTCTATGTTGAATGGTGTTGAACGGGGTTGTGGGCGATCTTGATAGCACTCTTGTTGTCACACATAAGAACCACTTTGTCATAAGTGATATTGTAATCCATTAAGCTTGTCTCGTCCATAGCCACTACTAAAAATCCAGAGATCAGCGACGATTCAATTCCGTCGAGGACGAGCTCCAAAACGTCGCTTGGCTTCATCCGCGACGGTTTACGCGATGGAAAAAAAATCAGGGATAGACTGTCTCGGACGATTCCGCGATGGATTTGTTGCCACCAAAATGTCGTGGTATATGCGCGACGTTTAGTCAATCGTCGCGGGCAACTGGACGGCCCGGTATAAGTCCCAATAAGGCGTGACGTTTTTTTGCCTTCGCGACCTTTGACACGTGGCAGAAAGCGTTTCTGACGACCGTTACCGCCGTTTGCTGATGTCACTTATTCACGACGAATTTTTTTCGTCGCGCCCATGTGATGATGTCATGGATGTCCTCGACGTTTTTATTTTTTTCGTCATGCACGGGCGCGATTCAGGGGACGCCATGTGGGCTATCCACAATGCTCCACGTGGCAGTGCAGTTGTATCGAATTTCATTTCGTCGTGGTGCAAATGCTGACGTCATCAGCAAGAACGACGTTTCTTTCTCCGTCGCAGTTTCTATACAATCAGACGGCGACACCTAGACCAACCATATGGTTCCACGTGTCTTTTCCGCACGATGAAATGTTTCCGTCGCGCGTAGTTTGGTGACGTCACTGATTCGGTTTCATCGTGGATCGAATGGCCATTTCGGCAGTCAAGACGCATGTAAAATTTTAGCCCTACTAGTTGTCACAGCACAACACATGGAGCAAATACATAAATCTGGAACATAAAGACGCTATCTTCTACAGTTCACCAGACAATAAGTGGTTGACCAGCAAAGGCAGCATACAGTTTTGGGCCTCTCAAAGGCCACCAGCAAAATACAGTTTGAGACTCACGAAGGCCACCAAGAAGCCTCACGAAGACATACCAAGGGCTCTTCAGCTCCACCTCTAGAAGGACCTTTAGCCAACGTCTGCTCAACAATGGTAATGTAGGATAGTTGACGCTTCTTCATATCTTCTTGTTCATTCATCATGCGGTGCAATTCTTGTTGACATTGTATCCTTTCTGCATCGGCTTGTTCCTTCACCTGCTTCAACTCATCAACTACAGAATGCAGTTCCTGCCTCCCTTTTCTCTCAGAATCAAGTTTAAGCTCAAGTTGAGGCTTTGTTGCTCTTGTACGGCTTGTTATCGCACCTATGGTCTTCAGAAATTAGGCTTTCGATTGCCCATACACAACACGTCCGAGATAGCTTCGGCAGCAGAAAGAGGTTCCTTGGCAGCGTCGGCACCATCCACTGAAGTGGGTGGTGCCATCCTCTTTTCCATTTCAGTCTATAAAGCATGTAAAAGCATAAGATGAAATAGCAGCTGAACTAGCTTGTAAGGAACATTGATATGAAATATCATATGACAAGCATGCATGTAAGGAACATGGATGAAAAATAGCAGACAACAAGCTTCTACAGAACATAGATTTTCAGCACGTATGTACATGACTAGCAGATGACAAGCATGTACAAAACATAGTTGGAAACCATGCTGAAATGACAAGGGATGAAGTGTGGATTTTAACAGACATATCTAGCGATGCTGAAATGACAAGGGATCTGCATGTACAAGCATAGATGCAACAGTAGCTAAACTAGCTTGTAAGGAACAGAGATGAAAAAAAAGCAGATGACAGGCATGTGAGGAACTTAGCTGAAAATAGCACAGGCATGTGAGGAACATAGCTGAAAATAACAGAAGATAAGCATGTAGAGAACATAGACGAAGATAGCAGATCACAAGGATAGATGAACTAGCAGATCCCAAATTCTATTGAGAAAAAATGATCAGAAACAGAGATGTACATAATGAAGGGGTCATTGCATAGAAAACAAAATTTTTCCTACGTAACAAGCGGAAGAAACCCCAAGGATCTAGATCTATTAGACGGAGGTAGCGAAGATGAGATCCAATCTCTTACCCTTGAAGAACGTTCAAAGCATTTTGTCGATGCAGGGGTTGGTCTGTCGATCCCCGCAACTAGACTTATCTAGTCGCGAGGAGATGTATTATCCACGCGATCCAATCCGATGGAGCACCGCACGAGCAGCGCCTCCGCGGTATCCACACGTACGGCTCGATGTAGATGTCCTCTCCTTGATCCCGCAAGCGAGGAGAACGTGGCTAGATAGATCTCGGCACCACGAAGGTTGTGGCTGCGTTGATGGTGTAGATCTCCACGAGCAGGGCTTCGCCTAAGCCATGGAAAGAGGAGGAGGACGAGGAGATGGTGCATCAGCCCTACGGCTAGGGGTGGTGCAACAGCTTTAGTGGAGAAGATGGCGGCAGCCCTACGGGAGGGGTGGCGCCGAGGGGAAGTGGAGGGGTGCGGCTAGGGGCAGCAAGGGGGACGGCGGCTAGGGCATGAGATGCCTCTCCCTTGGCCACACCCCACATTATATAGGTGGAGGCCAAGGGGAGGGGTGCGCCCCCAACTAGGGCCGGCTGCCCTTGGGAGCCTTGGCCCCCAAGCAAAACCTAGGGTTTTGGGGCGCCTCCCCTTGGGCCCCTTTGCCCTTTAGCCGCATGGGCCTAGGAAGCTGGTGCGGCCAGCCCATGAGGCTGCTGCACCACCCCTATGGTCCATGTGTGCCCCATACTCCTATGGGCCCCAATTCTAGACTCCTCTAGAACCTTCTAGAATATTTCGGTTCTTTACCGGAAAATTCCCGAACCTTTTCGATACCTCCGGAAACCACTTTCCTTATATGAATCTTATTCTCCGGACTTCTCCGGAACTCCTCGTGACGTCTGGGATCCCATCCGAGACTCTGAATCAATATTCATTCATACCATCAATTATCTCATCACAAACCCTAGCTACATCGGAGCGTTAAGTGTGTGACCCTACTGGTTCGAGAATATGCAGACATGATCCGATCAATAATCAATAGCGGGACCGGGATGCCCATATTGACTCCTACATATTCAATGAAGTTCCTTATCAGTTGAACCATGATGCCGAAGATTCTTAATCTCGTATACGATTCCCTTTGTCTCACGATATTTAATTTGCCCGAGATTTGATCGTCGATATCTCCATATCTAGTTCTATCTCGTTACCTGGCAAATTCTCTTTACTCGTCCATAATATAGGATTACCGTGATTACCACTTAATCACATGGTTGCAACCTTTCTGATGCTATATTACCGAGAGGGCCCAGAGATATCTTTTCCGTCAAAAGGAAGGACAAATCCCACTCTTGATTCATGTCACCCAACAAATACCATCGGAGATACCTGAAAGCCACCTTTATAATCACCCAGTTACGAAGCGACGTTTGATGTCCACAAAGTATTCCTCCGGTAAACGGGAGTGACATAATCTTATGGTCTAAGGAAACTATACTTGGCATACTAAAAGTGTTGGCAATAAAAGTGTGTGACACGATCAATTGCAACTCTTTATTATTTGGGTCTTGTCCATCACATCATTCTTCTAATGACGTGACTCAGTTATCAAGTGACTATAACAAGTCCATGGTTAGGAAACTCTAATCATCTCTTGACTAACGAACTAGTCCGGTAGAGGCTCACTAGGGACATCTGGTTGTTTATATTCCACACATGTATTATGTTTCCGGTTAATACAATTATAGCATGGAGAATAAAACTATTATCATAAACATGAATATGCTAATAAACCGTTTTATTATTTCCTCTAGGGCATATTCACAACACATAATTCGGGGGGACTTACAATTGCTCTTTTAACAGGCGAACTGAATCCATGCTTCTTGCTTTTGTGCGTAGCTTTGAACAATTGGTAGGCGTCTTCCCCCATGTCGCAGCAAACCTCGTAGCTATGAGAACCTGTGGCAGAAGGGAACTAGACGGCCTGTCTGCTTCTAGTGGCTTTCAGACAAGCCACCTACAGGAATAGAGAGCATGAACAGATTAACAATAGTCCAGATTATAGAATTGATGGCAAGGCTGAGTGAAAAAAGACACGACCTGTTTCTGGGGTGTGGACCAGTCATCGATTAACTTGCACCAATCTGCTTTGCTCATTTGTCCCACTTCACGAGGAGGTGTACGTACACCCACATACTTCTCTTGAAGAACGTCAAAAAAATTGCTCTTCAAGAAATGGCGTCTTTGTCTTGTACGGTTCTTGCGATTCATTATAAGAGATCCATGAACCCAGGGTTCTTTGAGGTTCAAAACAAATCTTCCAGACACATGGCTGGCGTAGGCAAAAAATATGTTGCCCCTTTCTTTGTAATCTTTCCAACGGGGGAAGATAGGGACAACGTCCCTCACAGCTACCGAACACGCTGAAGCATACCTGGAAGCAATCTTTGGGTCCACTGGCCTTGTCTTTCCAGCAGGAATAACAATTTTGATCCTCTCTCGTTTGCACAACGTGTCCGGTGGGACACCTCGGTCATCTACAAAAAAAGGGGCCTTGCTAGAGTTAGTGTTCTGCATTTTGGATTTCCTTCTGTAAATGCACCCTACCAATTCGATCAACATGTTACCTTCATGTCCCCAGTGATGCCGATCTTTAGTCCACTGATCAGAAACTGATCCCTCGCAGCAGGCACCTTGCTCCTCGACTTGGGAACCTCGCCCTTCACCTTGGGAACCTACCAGCTCGCCATGGGGAGGTGCCTGCTCGCGTTGGGGGGCTGCCTTCTCGCGGTGGTCAGCTGCCTCCTTGTGTTGGGCAGCTTCCAGCTGGCCATGGGCAACTACTTGCTCGCGTTGGGGGCTGCCTCCTCGCGGTGGTCAGCTGCCTCCTTGTGTTGGGCAGCTTCCAGCTGGCCATCGACAACTGCTTGCTCGCGTTGGGGGGTTGCCTCCTCGCGGTGGTCAGCTGCCTCCTTGTGTTGGGCAGCTTCCAGCTGGCCATGGGCAACTACTTGCTCGCGTTAGGGGGCTGCCTCCTCGTGGTGGTCAGCTGCCTCCTTGTGTTGGACAGCTTCCAGCCGGCCATCGGCAACTGCTTGCTCGCCTTGGGCAACTGATTGCTTGCCTTGGGCAGCTTCTAGCTCAACTTGAGGAGCTGCCTCCTCGGCTTGGACCACTGGCCGCTTGAGTTTGGCATCTACCTTCTTGGCTTGGTGGGCCGGTAGCTTCCCGGGAGCATCAGAAGCTGCAGGATTGGTCTCGCGATGTGCAACCCTTGTTGCTCGTGGCGATGCGGCTGCAGGTACTGCTGGTGGAGTCCGTTTGGTCTTTTTATTTACTTCCAGAGTCTCAGGTGTTGTGCAGTCAACTGTAACCGCATTGACGCGCTTGCAGTTACAAACTGCACTAGGTTTTGTTTGTGCTTCTAACATGAATAAAGAGCTCAAAGTTAGCTACAGACATAACACTTGCTAATAACCTATTACAGTTACAGCTACAAAAGTAAGCTACTCACTTCGGGGGTTCTTCAATGGGGAGTATTTTATGTTCTGAAATATAGGACTGGTATTGATTGTTCAGTAGTACTGATGATATAACATACAGATACGAGTAATCTAATATGCGGACCTAAGACTGATAGGATTGCAAAACTGATCAGCCTAATACAAGCTGGAAAATAAGCAAACTTTGACCATAGGAACTCATCAAGGAGAAGCGCACAGACAATTAAACAAACATGTACATGCCTTTTTCTTACTGCTTTTAATGGAGGGAACTATTACTCGTGGCCTGGACGGCGAGGTGGAAGATCTTGGCGGTGACCTGGATGGCGAGGTGGAAGATTGATTGTGGATATTAATAAGCACTGGCAGAGTTGGGTGATGCCCCAAGCGAAGGCGGAATTGTAGATAGTAGCAGTTTTCCCTCAATTAAAGAACCGAGGTTTATCGAACCAGTAGGACTTTGAAATCAACAACGAGGTGAATGTTGAATATCTCTGGCGCTTAACCTTCAACCGACGCGGACCTGCACACACTCAACCAAAATACTTTGCCCCCAACGGCGGAGAGGTTGTCAATCTCTCCGGTCTCGCAGAACACAAAGCGGTTAATTGTATGATGAAATGGAATAAATGCAAAAGTGACCAGAGGAGTAATGATGATTAAAAGCAAGTAAATGAGGTTGTAAACAATGTAAAAGGATGGACCGGGGGCCATGGGTTCACTAGCGGAGTCTCTCAAGTAAATAAAATATGCATGTGATGGGTGAACGAATTACAGCTAGGCAATTGACAAGATCATGACACAAACCCAATTTAGCTATGACAAAAAGAACATGATAATATTTATGGAGGAATCACGACAAGGAACAAAGACCGTTGAGTCCAACTGCGTCTTTGTCTAATAAGTCCACCGTGGGATCGCTATCCAGCCTGTCACCCAACGGTATTAAGTTGCAAGCAACAGACAAATGCATTAAGTAAAGCGCATGATATAAGCAACAATAATATCAAATGAGACACTAGCACCGCTGTTTTACCCTTAGTAGCAACAGCACACCCTCGCCCTTAGACGTTTCTGTCACTCATGCCCAGGAACAAAAGGGGGCATGAACCCACTATCTAGCATAACTACCCTCTCTTGGAGATACACACAATCACTTGGCCAAAGTAACTACGCACATCGGAGAGCATGCAAGAACATAAATAACTCATATAAGAATCATGCACAATCTGAACATAACTTCATAATCCATCGGATCCCAGCAAACACATCACATAGCATTACAATAATCGATCTTGATCATGTTAGGCAGCTCACAAGATCATAAGACATGAAGCACAAGGGTGAGAGACTACCAACTAGCTACTGCCATGGACCCGTAGTCCAAGGTGCGACTACTCACACATCATCCCGGAGGAAGGCATGGCGATGAAGAGCCCTCCGGGATCGATCTCCCCTCCGGCAGAGTGCCGGGATCAGCTTCCGATGGGATCCCGAACTAGGGTTCGAGATGACAGCGCGTCGGGGTCGAGTTTCTGGAAAATAATGGCCGCCCCATCGTTTTTAGGGTTTTAGGCAATTTATAGGCGTCGGAGGGCCGCGAGGTGAGGTCCCACGGACAGGGACAGGCCCCACCGGCGGGTCCACCTTGACCCGTGGCAGGGGGCGCACCTGCCCGCTGGGCCTCCCCTCCGGCTCTCCTTCGGACTGGGACTTCGTCTTGGCGTATAAAAAATCCTCAAAAATTTCCAGCGCGTTCCGAGAATATTTCCAGAAGTAAATTTCCGAAACAAAAAGACAGCAAAAACAAGGAACTAGCACTCGGCATCTTGTCAATAGGTTAGTCCAACAAAATGCTTAAAAATAATATAAATGACAGTAAAAACATGTGACAATATCACAAAACTAGCATGGATCACTCAAAAATTATAGATACGTCGGAGACGTATCAGCATCCCCGAGCTTAACTCCTACTCATCCTCGAGTAGGTAAGTGATAACAAATAATTTTTGATGAGACATGCAACCAACACAAACTTGATCAAGATAGTAATGCAAATCAAAGGATGTGAATGAAGAGATACTAAAAAATTGTCTATAATTGATAGCAAGAAAGCAATGAATAAACAAGTTGAATCATTCAAGCAAAACCTTTCATAAATAGTATGTCAAAGACATGAAAACAATGTGCTCAACATATTTGTCTAATTCACAAGGATAATAATTCCATCACAAAAGTGTTTGAGAATCAACACAAAGGAAGATGTATGAATTAGCAAAAAGCTTCAACTTCCAACGGTCTATCTTATAGATAATGTCAATATAAAGATTCATGTTTAATCTTGGCAATGCAATATGCTCAACGATACCCAGGGTCAATGCTAGATGTTTGCTTTTGTGGAGATAGAAGGAAGAGGAAAACTGACTCAACATTAAAAGTAAAAGAAAGGCCCTTCGCAGAGGGAAGCAGGGATTAGTCATGTGTTAGAGCTTTTTGTCTTTATGAAACAGAAGTAAAATGATTTTGAGCCATGCATGCTTTCGTCAACGACTTCACAACAGAGAAGCTATCTAGTCCCTCATGACAAGCAAGGTTTTTTAGACTTGTGAGAGCAGCTGGTTCTTAGAAGAGCGAGTACGCTCCTCTTTCTCCTTGGTTTCACCACTGTCCAATGTTTGGGCTGATTTCTCAGTTTTGCATTACGCGGAGGAGAATTTGTGAGTTGTATTTATATTTTTTTTGCTTAAGCTGCTCTCGGGTTGATTCAAGTGAAGACGTAATCCATCAACACCGGGTGAAAGGGGGGAAATGACCCTGCTCGTCACAAGTTATATCTAGCTCTCTACTGCTCCCTCATGAGCTTAAAAACAGAGGCACAAAAAAAAGAAGTATTTTGAATTTTTAAAGATAGCACATGACAAATTTACTTGGAATGGTAGGAAATACCATGCATAGGTAGATATGGTCGACACAGCTGGCAAGAAAGTTTGGCTTTGGGGATTGGATGCATGAGTGAACCATACACTCAGTACGAATTTTTGGGGTTAGCAAAGAAGGTATTTGAAGCAAACATCTAATAATAACCGGTAACAGAACAACATAAGCCATTTACCAGTCATAAGCATAAAAACTCTACACCGTCTCCCTTGTTGACCAAACAATTCTTTTGATGGAAAGATTAGCTCTATGAATTAACAACTATGAAAAAAAACACACAATTTCAAGCTTTCAACCATATTTCTTTACTAATCAATTCCACCTAAATAACCAGCAAGTTTAAGCATTCAACTTAACATCTCAAAACAATTGATAAGCATCAAGTATCCACACCATGATCTACAAAACTATGCAGGCATTTTATTTTATTCTATCATCACACAAACAACATTTTGTTGCATTGACAATTCAAGCAATTTTTCAACAACAACTCTCCAACAAGTATAAGTGAAGAACAAGAGAGTTACATAACTAGCAGCTAACAAGATAAAAGCTAAAAGCGAGAGCTTACTAGAAAAACAGACAGTAACTAAGAATACTCAACAAGATATAAGCGAAGCAAAGGAGTATTCAAACTAAAAAGCGGAGCGTGTGTCTCTCCCACACAAATAAAGCTAGGACCCAATCAAAGATATGACCAGCAAACAAACAAAACTGAAAGTAAAAAGACGCTCCAAGCATAGCACATAATAGTCGATGAAGATGAGGGGATGCCTTGGGCATCCCCAAGCTTTGACTCTTGATAATTCTTGATATTCAGAGGGGGTGCCATGGGGGCATCCCCAAGCTTGAGCTCTGATCCATACTCGATTTCTTCATATTCCTCTCCTTTGGAACTTAAAAACTCTCTTCGCACAAAACTTCTCATAATTTGATTAGAGGTTTAGTGCTCATAAATTAAAAATGCACATGTGTTCAACTTAGGACAAATTGCAAACCAACTCCATTAGACATTAGCTACAGCTTACTAAGCCTCAATGTTGTACTCTACCCCTAGAGTATCACATATGACGATGGTAAAGAGACAAATGCAAAATAAGAGCAGAATCTGTCAAAATCTGAACAGTCTGTAAAGATCGAATTTTTCGAAGCACTTCTGCAACTCAAATAAGAAAACTCAAAACTAACGAAAGATGGCTTGCTGTCAAAAATTATCAGAAAAAGATAAAATTCTGGCGATTTTAGGATTTTCGTGCAACAGGCGCACACAATCTGTTTTTGGACAGCAACTCAATACCTCGCACTTTCAATGCATTAGAGGCTAAAGTTGGCACAACAAACCAAAAGAAAAAGATACAACGAAGTTGCTACAGAGGTAATAACTTCATGACTCAAGAAAAGCACAAAGCAAACTAAAAATAAAAGATGGGTTGCCTCCCAACAAGCGATTTTCTTTAATGCCTTTTAGCTAGGCGCGATGCCAAATATCAAGTTTTTTTGGAGGCCTTTGCAACATCAAGAGCATAGCTTGACCTTATGATTGATTCAAAGGGAAGCTTCTTTCTATTTCTAGGGAAGTGCTCCATCCCTTTTCTAATGGGGAACTGAAATCTTATATTTCCCTCTTTCATATCAATAATAGCACCAACGGTTCTCAAAAAACGGTCTTCCCAAAATAATAGGACAAGAAGCATTGCACTCAATATCAATAACAATAAAATCAACGGGAACATAATTATCATTAACAAAAACAAGGACATCATCAACTCTACCCAAAGGTTTCTTTTTAGAAGAATTAGCAGGATGAACATTTAAATAACATTCTTCCAAAGGATTTAAATCAAGCATACTATAGAAACTTTTAGGCATAACAGAAACACTTGCACCAAGATCACATAAAGCATTGTAATCAAAGTCATTTATTTTCATCTTAATAGTGGGTTCCCAACCATATTCTAACTTCCTAGGGATAGAGGTTTCAATCTTTAGTTTTTCTTCCCTAGCCTTGATAAGAGCATCGGTAATGTGTTTGGTAAAGGCAAGATTTATTTTACTAGCATCCGGTGTCTTAGCAAGTTTTTGTAGGAACTTAATGAATTCAGTAAGATTGCAATTTTCAAAATCAGTTTCATCATCTTTAAATAAACTAGGAGGATCCTCTTTAGTGGTTTGGATAGTATAAACTTTAACAGTTTTCCTATTCATTTCATCAATTCTAGCTTCTTCAGCCTCTCTAGCCCACCTAGCTTTCAAGAGAGCCATCATCCTTTCATTTTCATTAATTTGAAGAGAGATAGCATTTAAAGATTCAGTATGTTTGTCTTGATTTGGAGTGGTTCTAATTTTCAAAATCTCAACATCATGAGCAAGAACGTCTACTTTAGAGACTAAACTATCCAGTTTTTCCAACTTCTCTTCAACAATTTTGTTAAAAGCTTTTTCCGAAGTGATAAATTCTTTTAAAACATTCTCAAGATCAGAGGACAAATTCTTATTAGGATTAAAAGAATTACCATAAGCATTGCCATTATTGGGAGGATAAGGATTATAGTTGTTACTACCAAAATTATTTCGATAAGCATTATTGTTGAAGTTGTTTCTATTAAGAAAATTAACATCAACTTGATCCTTTTCTTGGGCAATTAATGAAGCAAGAGGAACATTATTAGGATCAATATTGGACTGATTGGTAGCAAGCATAGACATGATCATATCAACCTTATCACTCAAAGAGGAAATTTCCTCGACAGAATTTACCTTCTTACCACTTGGAGCTCGTTCGGTGTGCCATTGTGAATAATTTTTCATAATCTCATCCAAGAGTTTAGTTGCTGAACCTAATGTTGTGGACATGAAGGTGCCTCCCGTGGCCGAGTCCAAAAGGTTCCTTGAAGAAAAATTCAAACCTGCATACAAAGTTTGGATAACCAGCCACATAGTTAATCCATGCGTGGGACAATTCTTAACCAAAGATTTCATTCTCTCCCAAGCTTGAGCAACATGTTCATTATCAAATTGTCTAAAGTTCATAATGTTACTCCTTAGTTGTATGATTTTAGCAGGTGGATAATATTTTCCAATAAAAGCATCTTTGCATTTAATCCAAGAATCAATGCTATTTTTAGGCAAAGACAATAACCATTCTTTTGCTCTCCCTCTCAAAGAAAAAGGGAAAAGCTTCAGTTTTATGATGTCACTTTCCACCTCTTTATACTTTTGCATATCACATAACTCAACAAAGTTATTTAAATGAGAGGCGGCATCATCAGTACTAGCACCAGAAAATTGCTCTTTCATAACAAGATTTAGCAAAGCAGGTTTAATTTCATAAAATTCCGCTTTAGAAGCGGGTGGGGCAATTGGAGAGTATCTAAAATCATTGTTATTAGTGCTAGTAAAGTCAGACAACTTAGTGTTTTCAGTAGAAGACATAATGATAAGATAAAATAACAAGACAGGAATAAAGACTACACTAATTTTTTTGGGTTTTAAAATTTTGAAACAGGAAAATAAACTAAACGAGAAACAAAGCAAGCAAGAAAAAAACAAAGTAAAGAGATTGACAGTATGAGACTCCCCTTGCTTGTAACAGCCCCAACCTGGTAATGAAAAATACGAAGAATTTTTCCACTTTTTGTTTCCATGTTTGCATCATAGCATCCACATGCATTTGCTAATTCAAACATCCATTTGGAAACAAATTGAATTGGGGAGGCCAACTTCCCAACCTCCAAACCAATGACAATGCTCAACTTAGCAAAACAATTCCTTCTTGGACTTACAAATGGTTTAGGAAGTTCCAAGTTTACTTTTGGAAACCAATTCTCAATTTCTAAATATTGCCAAATGAGAATTCAAATTGGATAAATTCCATTCCTATTTTTGAAACCAAGGTAAACTTTCAAAAAATTCAAACTAAAATCATGGGGAGCTTAAATGTCATTGTTAGAGCCTCCATGAATAATTTTAGTATTTTTGGAAATGTGTAATTGCTTCAAATAAATACAATTTGGAATTTGTCAAAAATACTTTAAATTAAAAGCTGTGAACAAATGTTGGCCAAAACATTTTATTTTGCCTCACCAATTTTTGTGGAGGTTCTAAAGGTTGATTGGAGCTTATGTTAATTTTTACAGTTTTTCTAAAAATGTTTTAGTGCCTCATTTAAATTCCTGAAGTCTGCTGAACTTAAAAAGGAAAAACAGAAAATGGAAATTGTTTAAATTTCTGACAGTGGGTCCCCACTGTCAGCTTCCCTCTCTCTTCCCTCTCGCCACAGTCGCGCCATGGCACTGGCGCCATGCCGCCATGCCGCGCACGCGGCCGTCCCTCCACTTGCTCCCCTGGAGGTCAGGTGGTCCTCCTCGACGCGCACCTGCCCCCTCTCTCTCCCCATCTCCAGCTCCCCGTTTTCCGGATCGAGATCGATCCCTAGCCCGCTCCTGTGACCGACTCCTTCCGCCGCCATTCCCCGCGCCTCGCCGTTGACTCCAGCCACCCCGGAGCAAGCCGTCTCCGCCTCTAGCTCCGCCTCACCGAGCTGCACCTCCCCGCCGCAGGAATCGAGCTCGGGTGCCCTAAATCGAGCCGTCGTCGTCTTCCTCCTCTCGGTCCGGCGGCCGACGGGCATGATTGCCGTCGCCACCGGCTGTCCCCTTCGCCTCCGAGCCCCCTCACGCATACCTGGTGAGCTCGCGTCCCTCCAGGATGACTTCTCCACCCTCCTCCCCCTCTGCATCATCGCGTCCGTGACAAGCGGTCGCCGGCCGTCCGCCGGCCGTGCTGTTCGACCACGCTCGCGTCGTCTGTGCCTCCCCCTCCGCCCACAAACACGCGCCCTACCACCGCCTCCACACGGCACGCGTTTTGCACACGCTTGGATCCGCGTAGCGCCGCCGGAAAATGGTTGTTGCCGGCCGTTTCCCCGCCGAGGGCAGCCGCGCGCGTGCCCTGCGTGCCCAGCCGTGACCCCGGCCTGGCCGAGACTTGGGCCGGCCTGAGGCCGGAGGCCTCGGGCAGGTGCCCGGCCTGCGCGCCCGGCCTGGGCCGGACCGTTCAGCCACCCTCCCGGCCTGGGAGCCCAGCCTGGCCCGGCCAAAGGCCGGACCGCTCGGGCTGGTGCCCGGCCTCCAGCCCGGCCTGGCCGGCTTGAGGCCGGCCTGCCAGGGAATGTTTTTCCCTTTTTGTATTTTGCAACCAATTTAAAACTTGATATCTTTTTGTAAAATGATCCAAAAATTGCAAATTAAATATCAAACTGCGCAGAAAAACATTTCCTATCCTTTGGTAACTTTGACTTGCCCTTTTGATTAAATAAATTTGCTTAAAATTTAGAATTCCTAAATGGGTTAAATAATACCCAAATTTGGAAAAATCATAACTTATTAAATATTTACCCGAAAATTATGAATTAAATATCAAAGTGATCAACATGTCAAATGCTATCAAACCATGTGCTTATCACATCATGATCACAAATTCTTAGTTGATGTTATTCATAATTTGATTAAATGAATTTAATTCATTTATTTATTTCAATTCGCTATTTATTCATTGGTGCTCCGAAAATTACAAATGAGGTACTAAAATGATCGGAAGAACAAACCCTATCTAATCATGTCATATCCATGCATATTTGAGCAAATTCTAAATAATGTAATCATTTATGACAATTGGACATTAAGTTAAATATGGGGTGTTTTCCAAATAATTGCCTAATTATTTGGAACTCCATTTAACTTGTTAGATAAATTAGATGATGGTATCTTTGCATCAATTTGACATGTCATCATGTGATTGTGCATTGCACATTGTCCTCGTGTGATTTATTTGTTCCTTGTTTTATTTTTGGGTATCGATAGACTCCGGAGTCGAGGGTAACGCTACCTACCCCGACGAGCAGTACTACACACCCCGGCAGCAAGGCAAGAGATAACCTAACCTTCTTGGCATCTAGCATCCAATTGTTTTACAAACTTATTTTATCCACCATAATATTGCATGCGATTCAAATGTCTCTTTCGATCAAGATGTAGAGTATCCTATGAATGCATGTTTATCCCCTGAACCATCACATGTTTTCCCCTCCTATAAACCCTAGGTTTGATGTGTTGGCCGGAGACAAGGATATAATTGTTGTTATATATGCTTAGCTATGCTTAGCCATGTTTAGTCAAATGATATATTTTGTCCGGTGATTTAATTCCATTATTATGAATGGTGGTGGAATGTTCGGACATGATGGTTACTTGGGGTGGATAAATTAATTTGCTAAAAGGCTTGGATGAGTTGCCATCGGGGATGGTGTTTTGACTCATTCTTGCCGCCTAGGATGAAAGTGCTTTTAGCTAGAACCAAGAACCGAGCGTGCTGCCATTGGTGGGTGTATGGGCGCCTCACTAACTGAATAACTTGAGCGGGCGTATCCAAGGGTCCTCTAGTTCGGTTTTCCATTTGCGTGTGAGGGGAAAAGAAGATGTTGATGAGGGTTTGTGTTTAGGACGTGGCGATGGGGCAGGGGCTGAAATAGGCTGGGTAAACTTGCCCTGTGGCCACTGATGACTCTTGGATAGTCTCACGCGAGGTAAAGGTTTAACCACGCCCGCTCGCCGGCCTTCCCCGGAAGAGGGCCAATCAGGTGAGCCGGACGGTACCAATGGGTAAAATAGTACACCCCTGCAGGGTAAATCTTTTCGAAAAGCCGTGTCCACGGTTATGGACAAACTCTTGGGAAAGGTGGATTAGCTCATAGATACACTAGTACAGAAAAGCCTATCAGTGGCGCACCGTTTTTTAATTCTGTGGCGCACGGCCGGTGCGCCACTGAATCGCCGCCACGAAATTATTTTTCTGTGGCGCACCTTGTCCGTGCACCACAGAAAGTTAAAATTTCTGTGGCGCACCGCAGCTGGTGCACCACAGAAAGGCCTCGGCTGGTATCAGCATATATGTTCTGTGGCGCACCTCTGCCTGGTGCGCCACAGAAATATATGCGCCACAAAAACTGTAAACAGTGCGCCACAAAAATGTGAATCAGAAAAATACAGAAAAATCTATTTTTCTGTACAAATACAATTATACAGAATTAATTACACATATTTATATAGAAATACAGGTATATTAATTTGACAGGTAAATGAAAACACATTAATCACACATATATTACTTAGTGCCCGACATACATATATATGTACATATAGTCACAAAGTGGCGAATGTAGTACATCGGCGTCATGATACAAAAGTTCATCGCTATTACATTACAAAAGTTCATCGCTATCAAAAGTAGTACATCGGCGATGATGATGGTGAGCAAGGGCGGGAGCATGATCATGATCGAGTCTTCTTCGGTAGCGGCGTCGGGAACGGTTTCTGAAATAGGACATCTCGACGACACGATGGTCGGAGCACAAACAACAACGACACGATGGTCGTGGACACACATATATTCACAACACATCCATAATTTCTCACCACTTGTCGACGAGCTCCTTCGGTGGCGGCGGTGGCGGTAGCGTCGAGGTCTCTCCTCTTCAAACTGCATAGTTCATAAATCTAGGTTAAATTCAGGTTTTTCAGAAAACAGATAAAACATAGCATTTTGGCCTACATGATTTAGTCTGTTATACTGTTTAATTTGGACAAACAATTGATGCCTATGAATCTATAGGTTCAGCTCTTTCTAATGATACGAAGTTTACAAAATTTGGTGGAGCAGATTAACCAGAATTTGCATGCAAAGGGGCTAATCTACACTGTTTCTTTTCAAAAAGGGCAGAAATGAATCTTAAACTATTTAGTGAATAAAAGTTTTTCTGAAAAATTGGAGAAAATTCCCTGAACTGCCTATGGTCATATAGGACCTACCTGTGCAAAAACCTCATCAGTTATGTTCAAAAATTTGGAGTTATTTCAAAAGTTCAGTTCTGGACATTTTGCAAATTCAATTAAAATAAGGCCAAATAAATTCAAAAAAATGTGAGACTACTTTCCCTAGACCCAACTTTTCATCCTGAATCTACTAGACATCATTTGGGTGCCTTGTTGTATTCAAAAATTTGAAGATAGACACACAGGCATTTCCACAAGCACCAAGAGTGCATAGTTCGGTGGAGAGGGGAGGGAGGAGGAGGAAGATGGCAGGGAGAGAGAGGAGGAGGAGGGAGGAGATACCTGCGCAGGGGACGTCGTCGAGGCCAGTGTCGAGGGTGTGGCGTCAGTGACGGCGTCGAGGTGGTGGCGTCGGGCTGCCGGTGTCGAGGTGGTGGCGTAGGGGCCGGCGTCGAGGCCGGCGTCGAGGCGGTGGCGTCGGGCTGCCGGCGGCGAGGGGCGTCTCCTCCGGTGGCGGCGGTGGCGTCGGGCTGCCGGCGGCGAGGGGTGCGTCGTCGAGGCCGGGGTGCGTGGACGTCGTCGAGGCCGGGGTGCGCGCGGGAGTTAGGAAATTTGGGGAGAAAGGGGAGAGTGAAAGGGTACGTACGGGGCACCACCTTTTTAGATCTGCCATGCACTTTCTGTGGCGCACCGCGCCCCGTGCGCCACAGAAATGCAACATTCTGTGGCGCACCATGGCAAGTGCGCCACAGAATGTTGTATTTCTGTGGCGCACGGAGCGCGTGCGCCACAGATATCACCCATTTTGTGGCGCACTGGATGGGGTGCGCCACAGAATGCTGCATTTCTGTGGCGCACCTGGTGGGGTGCGCCACAGAATATGGCCAGATATTTCCAACTTGGTCGACGGATGTGGGACCCACCTTCTTTCTGTGGCGCACCAGCGCCGGTGCGCCACAAAATAACCCTTTTTTGTGGCGCACCACCCAGAAATGCGCCACAGAAGTGTGATTTTTTCTGTGGCGCACGTCAAACCATGCGCCACTAAATAAATTCTGTGGCGCACCGCCAGATGGTGCGCCACAGAATAGGCTTCTGTCTATAAGCTATTTCCTACTAGTGATAACTTTAACCTAATTGATATGGCAGCTAAAGGTTCCATAATCAACTTGTGATAAAGGTTCATTTCCTCGAGGGTGATTCGAGGGGGTGCCTTGATGGAGATGAGTGGGTTTGGCTACAAGTAGGTTCGCCGAGAACCGAAGATGAGATGTTACCCTCTTATCCCCTTTATAAAAACTATTCTGAGTAGACGAATGCCATGTGTCAATGATGGTCCGGTTTATGAAAATTAGCTTTATGCAAAAGAAATACCTATATAGCTTTAGAGCCTCCGTCAATCATTGGGTCTATATCGCCCTACTAAACTTGCGAGTACATTGTACTCAGTCTCTCTTTGCTGCCTTTTTATTTGTATTTCAGAGGAGGACGACACCGAGCAGCTAGGGGGGTTCTTCATGGACATCGACTATTGGTCTGGGGTTCCCAAGTGGCTGTTTGGGACCGAGGAGCAAGCTGGCTGGGTTTCTTTATGTGTAGGCCTCTTAGGCCCTATATTTGGATCTTGTTGTATTAGACAACACTACTTCGCTTCCGCATGATGAATTGATGGTCTGTGACCTTTTGATGTGTAATATTTGTATCTTTCTCATATATGAGTTGCTATATGAGTTTTGTGTCGTAGAGTCTGCAATGTGCCAGTTTGTTCCACAAGTCTCGGTCTCTTTACTATACGTGAAAGCGATGTCTGAGCTTATGGTATGATCGAGGTGTTGTGTGCCGATGATCCATTCCGAGCACACCTGCCAATGAGTTTTGGCCTGGGATTGGTAAACCCAGTAACCCTCGATTGTGTAGCATGACCGGTTACACAACGTTTCACTGTATAGTTCTGGGGTCGGGGCGCTACATTGCTGCAGCTCCAAAGTCCCCGGCAACGGCGCCAAAAAACTGCTTGATTGTGGATATTAATAAGCACTGGTAGAGTTGGGTGATGCCCCAAGCGAAGGCGGAATTGTAGATAGTAGCAGTTTTCCCTCAATTAAAGAACCGAGGTTTATCGAACCAGTAGGACTTTGAAATCAACAACGAGGTGAATGTTGAAGATCTCTGGCGCTTAACCTTCAACAGACGCGGACCTACACACACTCAAACAAAATACTTTGCCCCCAATGGCGGAGAGGTTGTCAATCTCTCCGGTCTCGCAGAACACAAAGCGGTTAATTGTATGATGAAATGGAATAAATGCAAAAGTGACCAGAGGAGTAATGATGATTAAAAGCAAGTAAATGAGGTTGTAAACAATGTAAAAATATGGACCGGGGGCCATGGGTTCACTAGCGGATTCTCTCAAGTAAATAAAATATGATTGTGATGGGTGAACGAATTACAGCTAGGCAATTGACAAGATCATGACACAAACCCAATTTAGCTATGACAAAAATAACAGGATAATATTTATGGAGCAATCACGACAAGGAACAAAGACCGTTGAGTCCAACTACTTCTTTGTCTAATAAGTCCACCGTGGGATCACTATCCAGCATGTCACCCAACGGTATTAAGTTGCAAGCAACAGACAAATGCATTAAGTAAAGCGCATGATGTAAGCAACAGTAATATCAAATGAGACACTAGCACCGCTGTTTTACCATTAGTAGCAACATCACACCCTCACCCTTAGACGTTTCTGTCACTCGTGCCCAGGAACAAAAGGGGGCATGAACCCACTATCTAGCATAACTACCCTCTCTTGGAGATACACACAATCACTTGGCCAAAGTAACTACGCACATCGGAGAGCATGCAAGAACATAAATAACTCATATAAGAATCATGCACAATCTGAACATAACTTCATAATCCATTAGATCCCAGCAAACACATCACATAGCATTACAATAATTGATCTTGATCATGTTAGGCAGCTCACAAGATCATAAGACATGAAGCACAAGGGTGAGAGACTACCAACTAGCTACTGCCATGGACCCGCAGTCCAAGGTGTGACTACTCACACATCATCCCGGAGGAAGGCATGGCGATGAAGAGCCTCCCGGGATCGATCTCCCCTCCGGCAGAGTGCCGGGATCAGCTTCAGATGGGACCACGAACTAGGGTTCGAGATGACGACGCGTCGGGGTCGAGTTTCTGGAAAATAATGGCCGCCCCATCGTTTTAAGGGTTTTAGGCAATTTATAGGCGTTGGAGGGCCGCAAGGTGAGGTCCCATGGGCAGGGGCGGGCCCCACCCGTGGGTCCACCTTGACCCGCGGCAGGGGGGGCGCACCTACCCCCTGGTCCTCCCCTCCGGCTCTCCTTCGGACTGGGACTTCGTCTTGTCGTATAAAAATCCTCAAAAATTTCCAGCGCGTTCCGAGAATATTTCCAGAAGTACATTTCTAAAACAAAAAGACAGCAAAAACAGGGAACTGACACTGGGCATCTTGTCAATAGGTTAGTCCAACAAAATGCTTAAAAATGATATAAATGACATTAAAAACATGTGACAATATCACAAAACTAGCATGGATCACTAAAAAATTATAGATACGTTGGAGACGTATCAAAGATCTTGACGGGTACCTGGAAGTCGAGGTGGCAGATCTTGGTGGCGTCCTGGACGGCAAGGAGAAAGAACTTGACGGCTAACTGGACGGCGAGTTGGCAGATCTTGACGGTGACCAGGACGGCGAGGAGGAAGATCTTGGTGGCGACATGGACGGTGACGTAGAAGATCTTGGCGGCGACCTGGACGGCGAGGTGGCAGATCTTGGCGGTGACCTGGAAGGCGAGGTGGCTGATCTTGGCGGCAACCAGGACGGCGAGGTGGCAGATCTTGACGACAACCTAGACGACGAGGTGGAAGATCTTGACGGCGACCTGGACGACGAGCTAGAAGATCGGGAAGGGTAGCTACACTTCAGGCTGTTAGACCGCGAAGGCGAGCTACGTGACGAGGTGGAAGACCAGGATGGCAGGCTACATGGCGAGGTGAAGACATGGACGGTGAGCTATAGGGTTTGGGAGGAAAGGAAATGAAATGTGGGGTGAGAGAAGAGGGAAAAATTCAATATGGAGGGTTTTGAGGGAAGGGAAATTTCGGCGAGGGGGTTCAAAAATTTGTTCGCGCGGGACACGCGCCAAAGTTACATCGAAAATTTGGGTGGGAAGCGCGAAATTTGGTGGGTGGGCGGGAAACATTGCTGGCCGTCCGATGGATGATGGATGGCTTAAAAAAATTGAATATTTATGAAATTAGTTATTAAGGGACCATGTGAATCAACCTATAAATTATAGACCAATTTCCAGAAAAATTAATAATTGGATAACTTGGAAAACCAAAATTGAGAAAAATCAAGTTAATTATCACATGATTCCCTCTCGTACATACACCTTCTTCGTACGGGATAAGTATTGGCCGTGAAGCGGGCTACGGCTAGGATTTTTAAGATGGCTTTTCCAATGTACCAACACACTCTTATACATATATTCGGGTCCCTACCTATAGGATATTTCGAGCGATTCGGACGCTAAGGTGCGCCATCTCCGTCGAAACCCTAGGCATGCATTTGGTCAAACCGTGTCGTCTACTCCTTTGATCGGCATCACACTTTGGAGTTTGATGCTTCATCTTTAAACCTCCGACCACACTTTTATACATATATTTGACAGATGCATGGTTTGGTTGGATTCCGACGTTCTGAAGCCCCCGCTTCGGGCGAAACCCTAACCAGTTGATCGGAAGTCAATCGTATCGTCTACCCATTTGACCGACATCGAGAGGGGGTAGACCAGTGGAATTGTATCCTTGGTTGTGTTAGTGTAGGACATCGAAACATATAAAGCCAAGTTTTATCCCATGTTGTCACAAGATTTCCTCCGGTTTGCCGAAAGTGGGAGTTTTGAGTTGTGAGTGTAGAACCTTCTCCTGCTGAGTAGGTGTCGTCTGTGAAGCGTGTCACACTTTGGAGTTTGATGCTTCATCTTTAAACCTCCAACCACACTTTTATACATATATTTGGGACCCATGCATGATTTGGTTGGATTCCGACGCTCTGAAACACCCGCTTCGGGCGAAACCCTATAACCAGTTGATCGAAAGTCAATCGTATCGTCTACACATTTGACTGGCATCGAGAGGGGGTAGTCCAGTGTGATTGTATCCTTGGTTGTGTTAGTGTAGTACATAGGAAAATATGAAGCCAAGTTCTATCCGATGTTGTCACAAGATTTCCTCCGGTTTGCCGAAAGTGGGAGTTTTGAGTTGTGAGTGCAGAACCTTCTCCTACGGAGTAGGTGTCGTCTGTGAAGCGCGTCACACTTTGGAGTTTGATGCTTCATCTTTAAACCTCCCACCACACTTTTATACATATATTTGGGACCCATGCAAGATTTGGTTGGATTCCGACGCTCTGAAGCCCCCGCTTCGGGCGAAACCCTAACCAGTTGATCGGAAGTCAATTGTATCGTCTACCCATTTGACCGGCATCGAGAGGGGGTAGACCAGTGGAATTGTATCATTGGTTGTGTTAGTGTAGGACATGGGAACATATGAAGACCAGTTTTATCCCATGTTATCACAAGATTTCCTCCGGTTTGCCGAAAGTGGGAGTTTTGAGTTGTGAATGTTTAACCTTGTCCTGCGGAGTAGGTGTCGTCTGTGAAGCGTGTCACACTTTGGAGTTTGATGCTGATGCATGTAAAATGCATACATGAACTTTGCATTATAATTCTCATATTTCAATCATATTTGCATCATATAAGGGTTATATCATGATTTTATAATGATTTTGGGAATATTTCACAGTTTTTCCTATTTTTCTGGAATTAACCCTGCACTGGCAGAAAACCCTATTTTCTATATTTTGATGTTTCAGGGACCCAAACGACGTCCAAATGACCTGAAAATTTACAAGCATCAGTTTTAGGAAGGAAGAAGACTTGGGAGCGAAGGAAGCAAACGAGCGGAGGCCTGAGGCCCAAAAGGGGGTGGCCCACGCGGCCAGATTCCTTGGCCACGTGGGGCCCACCTTCTGAAGCCTCGTGGCTCCGTTGCCGTCGATCTTTTCGACCACGACTGCGTCTTGACCTAAAACCGACTATAAAAATAGCCCCCTGACGTAGATCGCGAGGAGGCGGCCGTAAATAGAGAAACCACGAAACAGAGACCTGGACCTACAGATCGGAGGGGGAAAACTCCGGCGGAGCGCTGCCGGCGTGGTCTCCATCTCCCCCAACAACGTCTCCACCGTCTCCATGATGAAGAGGGAGTAGTCCACCCCTGGGCTATGGGTTTGTGGAAGTAACTTATGTATCTCTCCTCTCTTGAGCTTCACTAATTAGCGCCGTATGAGCTGCCGAACATGATTACGGTCATCTATGTAATTCCTATGTGGTGGATCTCTCTATGAGTTAATATATGTTTGAAGATTGCAATTGTTTTGTTTCAGTTATGAAAGTAGATGCATATTATCTACCCCGTTCTTGTCTACTTGTTTTGATCAAGCTTGTTTATGAGAGCATGTGTGGGGGGAACATGTGCATTAGTTGGAGTAATGAGGGGGTGGCTAGTGCGGTGAAAGTGAGAGAAGTTCCGCGATCCACTTGGGTATTCCAACCTTACTTTGTTACCTCACTAGGGATAAACTAAAATACCATGCTACCAGAGATGTGGGTTGACCATTGCCACTTCTCATGACTAGATCTAGCATGTTCTTATTTTCACTTCATGTCATAAAGATTAAAGCTATGCTCTGATTTATCTTAATACTAAGGTGTTATGATTTAGTTCGCATCTTAGTGGAGTATAAGAGAGATTAATAACCAAAAGATCTCTATGTTAGGACGTGATGCCCATATAATTAGTAACTTGTCATAAAACTTTGTGTTGCAATCTCATATGTCAATTCCTATGTTCCTTTGTCAACCACAACATTAAAGAGAGAGTGCATTTGTGAAACCATGAACCCCGGTCCATTTTTAATCATAAGAAACAACTTTCCAACCACTTTTAAGCATCATCTACATTCAGCCATTTTAAAATCAGAAAATACACATATAAAAACCCCAAAAATATCATCCATCATTGTTTCCACCATCCTTGCATATTTATTTACCACCATTGCATATTTATTTATTGTTTTGCATTTGTTTTATTATCATTCTCACACCTTGTGCTTGACAACCACTTGGTGAGGTTGAGGGCACAAAACAATTTACTTTGTTGCAGGTTCTCAAGGGAAGGATAAGAAGATAAACCTTTCACTACTGATTCCCCGAGAGTTCGATATAAACCCTCGAGTCATCCCTTGTGGGGAAAACCGTCTTTCCTATACTATACACTCTGCACTTGGAGTCTCAACCTAACCATTGTTTTTTTACACAAGTAACTTCACCATCAACAACGTTTTCTGGCGCCTTGCCAGCAAGTGTTCTTTGGTGCTGTTGCTGAGTTAAAGGCCATCAGATGCTTCATCTTTAAACCTCCCACCACACTTTTATACATATATTTGGGACCCATGCATGATTTGGTTGGATTTCGACGCTCTGAAGCCCCCACTTCGGGAGAAACCCTATAACCAGTTGATCGGAAGTCAATCGTATCGTCTACCCATTTGACCGGCATCGAGAGGGGGTAGACCAGTAGAATTGTATCATTGGTTGTTGACGTGGGTGTACCCTTCGGGTGTACCACGATTAGGATATACGGTGTTCAAATAAGCCACGACCCATGGAACAAGACCAAAGAGAAGGCCCATACCGAACGAAACAGCCCAAGAAAGCTAAAAGCTTATGTCGGTTGTAGTGATTCACGAATTGTAACCCTAGTGGGTAGAGGATTCCCGAGACCCAGCCCCACTACTTAAGGGCTGGGAGGGTGAAAGAGCATGGTTGCCCCCATGCATGTGTTGTTTTGGTAATTAATGACAATCTCTATGGACTAATTTGTGCTTTGAATTATATTTGCAGTGATGGTCCATTAGCATGCTTTGAACTCCATATGTTGGAGTCAAGGCTAAAAGAAGAAAAGATCATTTGTTGATCAAGGCCAAGGTGTTTCTCCATGAGCATGAATCAAGAGGAAGATCCTATGTTGACCATGGAGGATGGCGTCACGTGGTGATCGTCATCAAGATAAAGGCCAAGTGAAGATATGTCGAAGAGTGCCTCTCCCATCTTGGTGTATGGGGGAGCAATATGCGAGTCTTGACCGAGCGGAGCAAAATCAAGAAAGGTGATCCACTTGAGAGTAGATCAAGATCATCATCATCTACCTCAAGTGGAATGTGCAAGGAAAAGGTATGATCTTGATAGGGTTTCTATTTTACCGGTCTCGCGGTGTAGTTGAGAGACCGGGTTTTAGGATAGGTAGCCGTACTATCAAGAGGGGCTCTCAAGTGAGCTTTAGCGTATTGGTCGTAGAGAGCTCAAACCTTTGCATCCTTGGCATCATCTTTATTGGTTCCTATTTGGCTCTTATCATGGTGTGGTATTGGTGCTTGTCGTGCTTGTCATGACAAGGCCAAGGTCACCGAAAACGGTTTTCATGTGTCTCCTCTTAAGTTTTCGGTGTCGGAGATTTTGCCGGTCCATCTATGCGGAAGGTTTCACTCTTTCGTTTAGTAGCAAAATCTCCCTTGCTTGGTTTCAATATTTTCACTTGTTATTGGGTAGCATTTTTCATCCTCTTTCCAACAAAGTTGGTTTCACTTCATTCGGACTTCATTTGCAATACATATGGTTTTCCGGTTCTCAATAGAAAGGTTTTACCTTTCATCATTTGGTTTTATCATATCTTGTTGAACTGTAGTGACCTTGCCTTTTAAAATAGACAAGATAACTGCGTATAGTGCTAGTCCCTGGATCGACTCGCTAGCACACACAGTACAGGATGAAATACCATAACAGTGCATCATTCTATTACACGCATGATCTAGAATTCAAAGTAGTTTCGATTACAAAGTGCATAGCTCGAAGCTAGCTTTATTTAGAGTAAACAGCGGAAATAAACATTAAGCATGGAGTCTCCATCATCTTCATGCTACCACAGGCGAACATGTCGGTTGTAGCCTCGAAGCCCTATCACGCACCTTACTCATCGTCCGAACAATCTGCAACAGTAAGAGCGTTGCAGCCAAAAATTGGTCAGAACCATTGGAATGGATCTGGCAAGTGACACTTATGGACTCATAATGGCAAACTCTAAGACCTATATGCTTATTTGGCTGGTGGATCTCAAGGTTCTTTGCATAAAGCCAATTTTATCCTAGCTTTCACAATATTTTCTTTTCCATCTAGTCGAGACAATTCCTGGTATACATTCCAGTGCCAAATGAGGCAATTCCTGGAATATATCCAGTGTCCCATTTCTACCCTTGTTCACCCATCAAAATTTTATTTAAGAAATTGGAATGGTGAGATTCTCCATCGACATCCTTGTCCAGCTGCTCAAAATTGTCCATAACCGGGGACACGGCTATGATCATAGTTTTATTACTCTCGAGAGTTTGTGGCACTTTCCCCACTAGAATCAACTAACCCAAACTTCCTAATCACTCAATTAGTGAGAAGGAAAGGAGAGAGTCGAGACGAGATCTTTCGGAAGAGCTTTCCCGTACACCTGTCCGGACAATACCCACCTACAACCCCTACATCTGCTTGTTCGTCCGGTCGGGTCCACTCAACTTAGTCAATCAAGACAGAGCCCATATGACTAGTGGCTGCACTGGAAGCAATCTAAACGCAGAGTGACATCGAATCTCTTTGTTCCTGGGTGGCCGTTCCCAAGTGAACATCTCGAGTATAACCATGGAAATGGCCTCGAGAAGACACTCAACTCTGTCCGCCAAGCAATACCAATTGCCACCCAGGTAGTTCATTAACTTAGTAGATTTTTTATCCTATCACACTACAATAAAATATTTTTGCATTGCAGTTCTAACATCTACCAAGTTAATGGGTACCTAGACCAATAGGAATATAGGGTGTTATACTAAACAGGTCTGCATAGCATAATAGTAATACACCTATCATGCATTCTACATAAATAACTAAATGCAAATAAAAAAAATAGTAGGACTTTTATGCTGGAGTATCACTTGCCTTGGCAACCAGTTGAGCAAGAGCAACAGCCACAGGAGTAACCGGGACCCTCCGAATAATCTAACAAATAGCACAAATCACAAATAAGCAACCATACCATTATAGCAGTACAAAAATATATGCCATGCATGATCGTATGCAAAAGACACACAACACAAGTAAATCATATTATTGTTCTCTGGTTATTGCTATATGCATGATGCCACAAGACAA
Organism: Puccinellia tenuiflora; assembly: GCA_012064385.1. Taxonomy (NCBI): domain Eukaryota; kingdom Viridiplantae; phylum Streptophyta; class Magnoliopsida; order Poales; family Poaceae; genus Puccinellia; species Puccinellia tenuiflora. The sequence continues at coordinate 305,267 of QRDG01000496.1, forward strand.
GTTTTAAACAAATTTAAACAATAAAGCATTTTTAAAACACCCAAAAGGGTAAATACAAGGATTTTATAGTTTTCTGTAATAAAACATTTTATAAAATTTGGAAAACATATCTACTGGACAGAGGACCTCTAGACAAAGCCTCTACAATTTGGATCACTCAAATTGGATTTGTAAAACTCAAGATATGGCCAAAACAAGGTTTTAGGTTTTCTGCAAATACCAAGTGTGTGCACGTATCAAAAGTGAAATTTTATTGCACCACTGTATTCCACACATTTTTCTCAATCCAGAGACATCAAATTTATTGAATTTGGATAAGTGGTTCAAGAGATATGAATTTTTTAAGTTTGGATGATTTTCTGTTTGAAAAACAGAAAAATAGAAAAGGTTAAAAGAAAATCGGCCACGTGGCGGCTTCTGATTTGACGGTACCGATTCGGTAAAAAGAAATAAAAAGGGCCGTCCGATCAAGATCCAACGATCCCAATTGGATCGACCTGGAAGTGGCGGCGCGACCTCGCCGGAACCCTAGCCGAGCGGTGTCGACGGGCCGACACGCGCGTTCCGGCGTGTCCAGAGGCCGCGGGGGCAAGCGGAGCTCACCACAGTGTACAGGAGCTCAAGGCGGACGTGGTGGCGAAGCGGAGGGGAGCTGAGCGTCCTGGTTGTCCCGGGATTCCTCGCCGGAGTCGAGGATGGCGGCGGCCGAGCTAGGTCGTGGATGCTCCCGTCGATCCCCTGTGCGAAACAAACCGGGACCACGTCAAGGAGGTGCGCGAGGGAGAGATAAAGAGAGAGGGAGAGGAGAAAGGGCGCGGGGACGCCGGGCTTCACCGAAATCGACGGAATCGGCCGTCGGCCGTGGCGGTGCTCCGGTGACGAATACGAGCGGCCTGGGGGCGCTCGTGGGGTGCCGTTTGGAGCAAAAAGAAGAGGAGGGGGAGGAGTATAAGAGGGAGGCGGTGGTGCGGGCGTTACCGTCCGCGGTGGTGCGGATTGAAGATGGGAGGCGACGGGGTGCCGGTGGGCGAGCTCCCGCGCGTGGGGACGGCGCTGACATGCGGGCCCCGCGCATCAGAGTGAGAGAGGAGGGGAGGATGCGGGTGGGCTGGAGCTGGGCCGCGGCTTGCTGGGCTGGCCCGGTTGGGCTGGCTCGGCTGGCCTTCCCTTTTTTTTTAACAAAACTTCTTTCTATTTTCTGTTTTCAACAACAAAGACAAAACCAAACCAAAACTTTTCAGAAAAATTTGATAAAATACTTTTTGAAATGCTTGTTAAATTTAGAACACTTTGGCACATAGCTTGCCAACCAAAATAAAATAAAATAATTGGTTTTATGACAAGGGTTAATTAACCCTATTATGTAAAAATAATTATTTTAACACCAAACTTTGAGTTTAAAACTCAAAACAAAAGACTTAAAATGCAATGCAGCAAGATGATGATGCATGAATGCAAGTTTTTAATTTTTTTGAAAATTTGGGATGTTACAAACCTAACCCCCTTAAGATGAATCTCGTCCCCGAGATTCGGATTGGCTAGCAAATAGGTGCGGATGGTCTTCTCGTAGATCATCTTCTCGTTCCCAGGTAGCTTCATCCTCTACATGATGATTCCACTGTACCTTGCAAAATTTGATCGTCTTGGTTCGAGTAACTCGTTCTGCTGTCTCGAAGATCTTTAAAGGCTTCTCTTCATATGTAAGATCACTCTCTAGTTGAACTTCCTCTAGTGGCACTGTATCTCTCAGTGGTGTTTCTGCCATCTCCGGGTGACATTTCTTCAACTGACTCACATGGAAAACATTATGGACAGCTGATAAGACCTCTGGTAAGTCCAACTCATAAGCTACCTCTCCTTTGCGAGACAAGATTCTATAGGGTCCAATAAAGCGAGGTGCAAGTTTTCCTCTGATGCCAAATCTCTTCACACCATGAAGTGGTGAGACTCGAAGGTACGCTCTATCTCCTACTTCAAAAACGATCTCCCTTCGTTTGGAATCCGCATAGCTCTTCTGTCTCGATTGAGCAATTTTCAGTCTGTCTTTGATCAATCTCACCTTCTCTTCGGCTTCTTTAATTATATCTGGTCCAAATAAACTTCTCTCTCCTACACCACTCCAATGCAATGGTGTAGTGCATTTTCTACCGTACAGAGCTTCAAACGGCGACATCTCTATACTGGCTTGGTAGCTATTGTTATAAGAGAACTCCGCATATGGTAGATTATCATCCCAGCTTGATTTATAGTCCAGTGCACATGCTCTGAGCATGTCTTCTAAAATTTTATTTACTCGTTCAGTCTGTCCATCAGTCTGTGGATGAAAAGCTGTGCTAAATTCTAGTCTGGTTCCCAAGGATTCATGTAGTTGTTTCCAGAAGTGCGATGTGAATTGAGTGCCTCTATCAGACACAATCCTCTTAGGAACACCGTGTAAGCACACAATTCTCTTCATATATATTTCTGCTAGCTTTGCACTGGAGTACGTAGTCTTTACTGGCACAAAGTGGGCTACCTTTGTTAGACGATCAACTATGACCCAAATCGAATCATATCCTGCTTTAGTTCTGGGTAATCCTGTGATGAAATCCATTCCGATTTGTTCCCACTTCCAGTCTGGCACTGGCAACGGTTGTAGCAATCCTGCTGGCTTCTGGTGTTCGGCCTTCACACGACTGCATACATCACATTTTGCAATATACTCCGCGATATCCCTCTTCAAACCATTCCACCAGAAACTCTCCTTAACATCCATATACATTTTAGTGTTACCTGGATGTATTGAGTACGGGGAGTCATGGGCTTCTTGTAAAATCAACTTCCTAAGGGCTTCATCTTGCGGTACACAAATGCGCTTCTCAAACCACATCATACCCTATTCATCTTCGCTTAATCCCTTGGCTTTGCCTTCACTCAGGTTGGTTCTGATTTCTTCCATCAATTTGTCTCCCTTCTGAGCTTCTCGGATCTTATCCATAAGTGTCGGCTGTACTTCTAACGATGCTAGAAAACCTTCAGGTACCATTTCCAATCTAAGGTCTTTGAATTCTTTGCATAATTCTTCTGGTAGCTCTCCTGCTGTGAGTCCGTTGACGTAGACCTTACGACTCAACGCATCGGCAACTACATTAGCTTTTCCTGGATGATATTGTAAACTCAGATCATAATCTTTGATGAGTTCTAACCATCTCCGTTGTCTCATATTCAGCTCCTTCTGGGTAAAGATATATTTTAGACTCTTGTGGTCGGTGAATACTTCACAACGTTTGCCCATCAGATAGTGCCTGCAAGTCTTCAGAGCGTGTACCACAGATTCTAATTCTAAATCATGCGTTGGATAGTTCACTTCATGTTTCTTCAGTTGTCTTGACGCGTAAGATACCACATTGCCTCCTTGCATTAGTACACTTCCCAAACCCTGACCTGAAGCGTCACAATATACTTGGAAGTCTTTCTCCAGATCCGGTAAACACAACACTGGGGCTGAAACTAAAAGTTTCTTTAGTTCTTGAAAACTGTTCTCACATGCCTCCGACCACTCAAACTTTTTATTCTTCTTTAAAAGTTACGTCATAGGCTTGGCTATCTTAGAGAAATTTTCAATAAATCTCCGATAATATCCCGCCAAACCTAAAAAACTTCGGATTTCACCAACATTCTTTGGCGGTTCCCAGTTAGTTACTGCAGACACCTTCTCAGGATCCACTGCAATTCCTTCCTTCGTCACTACGTGGCCTAGGAAGCCAACTTTCTCCAACCAAAATTCACATTTACTAAATTTGGCATATAACTTATGCTCCCTGAGTCTCTGTAACACGCGGTGTAAGTGTTCCTCGTGTTCTTTGTGACTCTTGGAGTAGACAAGTATGTCATCAATGAATACAACAACAAACTTATCCAAGAAATCCATGAATACTTTATTCATCATGTTCATAAAGTAAGCTGGCCATTGGTCAGTCCAAATGGCATCACCGTGTATTCATATAGTCCATATCTGGTAGTGAACGCCGTTTTTGGTATATCGAGTTCTCGAACTTTCATTTGAAAATACTCTGACCGCAAATCGATCTTGGAAAACACACAAGCACCCTCTAACTGATCAAACAGATCATTGATTTTAGGTATTGGGTACTTGTTCTTGATGGTTACTTCATTTAGCGCCTGATAATCTGTAACTAGTCTCTGGGTACTGTCTTTCTTCTCAACAAACAATATCGGTGCTCCCCAGGGTGATGAGCTTGGGCGAATAAATCCCTTCTGTAGGTGTTCATCCAACTGCTTCTTGAGCTCCTTTAACTCATCCATGGCCATTGGATACGGTCTCTTGGCTATGGGTCCCATGCCTGGTACTAACTCGATGAGAAACTCCACTTCCCTATCTGGTGGCATTCCCAGCAATTCTTCCGGAAACACGTCAGGATATTCTCTCACTATGGGTACCTCTTCAAGGCTAACCCCCTTAAGAGAATTGAGCTTAACCTGTCTCAATTTGAATTTGGACTTAAATCTGATCCTCTTCTTCTCCGGGGTAGTGAGTGAAATCGCTCTGTCTATGCAGTCTATAACTCCTTCAAAATGGGTCATCCAATCCATCCCTAGTATGACATCCAGACCTTGGGATTGAAGGATGATTAGATCGACTGCAAAATGATGCTTCCCAATCTTTAAATCCAAATTCCTACACCAGGCATGTACTAACATTTCTCCGCCTGGAGAATTTACCCTCATGGGATTTCTCATGGTTTCCGTGGGTAACTAATTATTGTTAACAAAAGCTCTTGATATGAATGAATGTGATGCTCCGGTATCGAATAAAACTAATGCTGTAAAGGAGTTGAGTAGGAACGTACCTATCACAGCATCAGGTTCATCATATACCTCTTCCACGTTGACGTGATTTACTTGGCCTTTCTGGAAAGGGTTGGGCTTGGCAGCTCCCTCGGTCTTCCTTTCTGGGCATTCAGTTGCATAATGTCCTTTGTTCTTGCATTTGAAACATAACACCTGACTGATATCCTTCTTAGTCTCAGGATTTGGGCGATGCTGCCCATTACAATTGTTGTTTCCTTGGTGTCCATTGTGAGCATTTCCCTTGAATCCTCCATTGCCTCCTTTGAATCCACCATGGTGGTTATGTCCATGATGTTTGTGGTTATTTCCTCCACTATGATAATTTCCATGCTTAAATCCACTATTGCATTCATAAGAAGAGTGTTTCTTATATGAAGGTTCTGCGTAGTGCTTGCTGGCAGTAATTTTCCTCTTACGGTTCTCAGCCTTCTTCATATTGTCCTCCAGTGTTATTGCTTGATCAAGGAGGGTCTGGTAATTTGGGGCATAAGCTACTGACAAAGGGATCTTTAGCTCATCACACAGCCCCCTAAGGAATTTCTCCCTTCTCTTTCCATCGGTGTCAATATCCTCAGGAGCGTAACGGGACAACGTGTAGAAGTCATCCATATACTCCTTGAGCGACCTGTTACCCTGCCTCAGGCTACGGATCTCCTCTTTCTTTAAGTTCATAATACCCGTGGAAATGTGTGCATTGCGAAATCCCTCCTTAAAAGTCTCCCACGTGAGTCCTTCTAGTGGGTGAGTGATCTGGTAGGTATCCCACCATTGGGCTGCTGGCCCTTCAAGCAGGTGCGCAGTGAACCGCACTTTCTCCATGTCAGTGCACTCACATGTCACCAGATCCTTACTGATTGAGCGCAACCAATCATCTGCCACAATTGGCTCAGTTGTGGTTGAGAACTTATTGGGTTTGAGCCTCAGAAACCTAGCCAGCCTTTCAGCTTGAGGTGGCGGTGGTGGCGGTGGTGGTGGTGGCGCTGGGTTATTGTTGTTCTATGCATGCGCAATGAACTGCATCATCATCTGCATCAGTTGGGCTTGAGCTGCTATCAGTTGCTGAAATGCATCGTTGTCGGGATCGCGACGGGGAGGCATCTGTGGTGTAAGAATAGATGAGTAGAGATAGAAAGATCTAAAGAAATATTTCTACCCATACAAGCAATTAACAACAAACATAAATTAAACAGTCAGAAATTTTTGAGAAAACCGTACTAAACGTTTATTTGGCATCGTAACAAGGTTCTGGGAACAAGTACGAAGGTACTGCCATACCACAAGTTGGTAGGTCTATACGAAAGGTTATTGTCGACAAACGAATTATTTAGGAGAGGTGGGCAACTACTCGTCCTGGATCCTAGCAAGAAACTCCACGGCGGCTTCAGTCTTGCGGCGCTTCTGTCCAGAAATCGCCTTCCTTGCCTTCCACTCCTCAACCGAGACCTCCTCACCATTAGTGGCGTACATGACTCTCTCCTCGGGGTCTTCCTCCGATTGCTCGCCAGCTGACTCCTTGGCGAGACAGGCACACTACTCCTGCAGGGCTGCTATCATCGCCTGCTGTTGGTCCACCTTGTTCCCTAGCTTCAGATTCTCTGCCTCCAGCTTCTGGTTATCCTCCATGAGCTTCTGCTTCTGGGCCTCCTGTGCCTCTGCTAGCTCCTCAGCGGTCTCAATCTGCACTCTCTGCGCCTCGACCAGCTCCTTGGCCTGGTCTAGAACCATCATCTCCGCACGTAACTCATACCCAGTCCTGTAGAGTAACGTCTCCAGATCCTCCAAGTGTAGCTCAAATATATCCAAGTCCTTGCGACCCTCCACGGTCCAGTATGGCATTCCCTGAGCGTCACGCTTGCCGAAGCGACGATAGATAGACTCTGGGGGTAAAAGCTCGAAGTACTGCTCACAGATACGGGACAAAGCCTCCTACTTCGCCATCAAAAGTCCGGTCCCCAAGAGGTGTACTTCTTCTTGAAAACAATCGGCGCAGTGGGTGTACCAATAGGCCTGGGCAATACCTCAGTCTCAATCTCCCAGCGGTGGACTGTGGGTACATCAGAAGGCACCCTTCTACCCTTGAAGATAGGAGGAACGAGGCTCAGAACTCTGCAAATACCCATCAGCTGTCTACCGAAGACACAGGTGTCATCGTCGGTCGGAACTCTCATGTGGGTGAAGACGGACATCTACACAAAGGTTAGAGAAAAGAATCAGAACAAGTATTACGATGGTTAGTCAAAAATAATTAATTGAAATAACTAGTAAACTTTTAAAATGTAGAAAATAAATTTTGGATTCCTAGGGTCAACCTATATCTATCCAAACCTAGGGTTTCGAACCTATAGGCAACCTGGCTCTGATACCATCTGTAGTGACCTTGCCTTTTAAAATAGACAAGATACCTGTGTATAGTGCTAGTCCCTGGATCGACTCGCTAGCACACACAGTACAGGATAAAATACCATAACAGTGCATCATTTTATTACACGCATGATCCAGAATTCAAAGTAGTTTCGATTACAAAGTGCATAGCTCGAAGCTAGCTTTATTTAGAGTAAACAACGGAAATAAACATTAAGCATGGAGTCTCCATCATCTTCATGCTGCCACAGGCGAACATGTCGGTTGTAGACTCGAAGCCCTATCACGCACCTTACTCATCGTCCGAACAATCTGCTACAGTAAGAGCGTTGCAGCCAAAAATTGGTCAGAACCATTGGAATGGATCTGGCAAGTGACACTTGTGGACTCATAATGGCAAACTCTAAGACCTATATGCTTATTTGGTTGGTGGATCTCAAGGCTCTTTGCATAAAGCCAATTTTATCCTAGCTTTCACAATATTTTCTTTTCCATCTAGTCGAGACAATTCCTGGTATACATTCCAGTGCCAAATGAGGCAATTCCTGGAATATATCCAGTGTCCCATTTCTACCCTTGTTCACCCATCAAAATTTTATTTAAGAAATTGGAATGGTGAGATTCTCCATCGACATCCTTGTCCAGCTGCTCAAAATTGTCCGTAACCGGGGACACGGCTATGATCATAGTTTTATTACTCTCGAGAGTTTGTGGCACTTTCCCCACTAGACTCAACTAACCCAAACTTCCTAATCACTCAATTAGTGAGAAGGAAAGGAGAGAGTCGAGACGAGATCTTTCAGAAGAGCTTTCCCGTACACCTGTCCGAACAATACCCACCTACAACCCCTACATCTGCTTGTTCGTCCGGTCGGGTCCACTCAACTTAGTCAATCAAGACAGAGCCCATATGACTAGTGGCTGCACTGGAAGCAATCTAAACGCAGAGTGACATCGAATCTCTTTGTTCCTGGGTGGCCGTTCCCAAGTGAACATCTCGAGTATAACCATGGAAATGGCCTCGAGAAGACACTCAACTCTGTCCGCCAAGCAATACCAATTGCCACCCAGGTAGTTCATTAACTTAGTAGATTTTTTATCCTGTCACACTACAATAAAATATTTTTGCATTGCAGTTCTAACATCTACCAAGTTAATTGGTACCTAGACCAATAGGAATATAGGGTGGTATACTAAACCGGTCTGCATAGCATAATAGTAATACACCTATCATGCATTCTACAGAAATAACTAAATGCAAATAAAAAAATAGTAGGACTTTTATCCTGGAGTATCACTTGCCTTGGCAACCAGTTGAGCAAGAGCAACAGCCACAGGAGTAACCGGGACCCTCCGAATAATCTAACAAATAGCACAGATCACAAATAAGCAACCATACCATTATAGCAATACAAAAATATATGCCATGCATGAGCGTATGCAAAATACACACAACACAAGTAAATCATATTATTGTTCTCTGGTTATTGCTATATGCATGATGCCACAAGACAAGTTTTAAACAATAAAGCATTTTTAAAACACCCAAAAGGGTAAATACAAGGATTTTATAGTTTTCTGTAATAAAACATTTTATAAAATTTGGAAAACATATCTACTGGACAGAGGACCTCTAGACAAAGCCTCTGCAATTTGGATCACTCAAATTGGATTTGTAAAACTCAAGATATGGCCAAAACAAGGTTTTAGGGTTTCTGCAAATACCAAGTGTGTGCACGTATTAAAAGTGAAATTTTATTGCACCACTGTATTCCACACATTTTTCTCAATCCAGAGACATCAAATTCATTGAATTTGGATAAGTGGTTCAAGAGATATGAATTTTTGAAGTTTGGATGATTTTCTGTTTGAAAAACAGAAAAACAGAAAAGGTTAAAAGAAAATCGGCCACGTGGCGGCTTCTGATTTGACGGTACCGATTCGGTAAAAAGAAATAAAAAGGGCCGTCCGATCAAGATCCAACGATCTCGATTGGATCGACCTGGAAGTGGCGGCGCGACCTCGCCGGAACCCTAGCCGAGCGGCGGCGACGGGCCAGCACGCGCGTTCCGGCGTGTCCAGAGGCCGCGTGGGCAAGCGGAGCTCACCACAGCGTGCAGGAGCTCGAGGCAGACGTGGTGACGAAGCGGAGGGGAGCTGAGCGTCTTGGTTGTCCCGGGATTCCTCGCCGGAGTCGAGGATGGCGGCGGCCGAGCTAGGTCGTGGATGCTCCCGTCGATTCCCTTTGCGAAACAAACCGGGACCATGTCAAGGAGGTGCGCGAGGGAGAGATAAAGAGAGAGGGAGAGGAGAAAGGGCGCGGGGACGCCGGGCTTCACCGAAATCGACGGAATCGGCCGTCGGCCGTGGCGGTGCTCCGGTGACGAATACGAGCGGCCTGGGGGCGCTCGTGGGGTGCCGTTTGGGGCAAAAAGAAGAGGAGGGGGAGGAGTATAAGAGGGAGGCGGTGGTGCGGGCGTTACTGTCTGCGGTGGTGCGGATTGAAGAGTGGAGGCGACGGGGTGCCGGCGGGCGAGCTCCCGCGCGTGGGGACGGCGCTGACATGCGGGCCCCGCGCGTCAGAGAGAGAGGAGGGGAGGATGCGGGTGGGCTGGAGCTGGGCCGCGGCTTGCTGGGCTGGCCCGGTTGGGCTGGCTCGGCTGGCCTTCCCTTTTTTTTTTAACAAAACTTCTTTCTATTTTCTGTTTTCAACAACATAGACAAAACCAAACCAAAACTTTTCAGAAAAATTTGATAAAATACTTTGTGAAATGCTTGTTAAATTTAGAACACTTTGGCACATAGCTTGCCAACCAAAATAAAATAAAATAATTGGTTTTATGACTAGGGTTAATTAACCCTATTATGTCAAAATAATTATTTTAACACCAAACTTTGAGTTTAAAACTCAAAACAGAAGACTTAAAATGCAATGCAGCAAGATGCTGATGCATGAATGCAAGTTTTTATTTTTTTTGAAAATTTGGGATGTTACATGAACAATGATGTTTCTCTGCATATTCTTGTAGTGCTCGTTGTGGTGATTCCAATGAGCCCAAGAACATCGAAAACGGAGTCCGGATGATCAAAATATGTTCGTTTTAGTATCGGGCAAAAGCCTCTGTCTGCCCAGCCTCAGGGCCGGCCAGGCTGGGATCAAGGCTGGCTGCCTCGGCCACCAGGCCAGCCCCCTGTGCTGGCCAAGCCGGCCTAGGCTGGGGTGAAGGCTGGGTTCTCTGCGCGTTAAAAGATTCCAGGCCAGCCTCAGGGCCAGCCTCCAAGCCAGGAAGGCTGGGCTCTCTGCACAAGTGAAGAAAACGGCTAGTAGGTGGAAAGGAGGTATAAATAGCCCTTCTCCTACCTTGGAAAGGTAACCACGACCTGAACAAGAACACCACCATTGTTTGAGAGCTTCAAATCAATAGATCTCCCTCTCTAGCCACTCAATCACTTAGCCCTTTGGGGATTTGAGGGAGGAGATCTAGATCTACATTTCCACCAATCCATTCCTCCTCTAAGTGAGGGGAACCTAGTAGATCTTGTTTTTGGAGTTGCTTTGTGTTTCTCCTTTGTTCTTCCTCTCAAATCCCTCCCAAGCATTAGTTGCTTTGGTTGGATTCGGGTTGGAAGGACTTGACCACTTAGTGTGTTCTTGCCATTGCATTAGTTGCATCGGTTTGAGTTCTCCACGGTGATTCGTGGAAAGTGAAGTTGAGAAGCTTATTACTCTTGGGTGCTTGAGTGCCCTAGAGCTTGTTCCTCTAGGGCACGTTGGTACCCTAGACGGTTGTTGATTTCTCGGAGTCTTGGTGGCTCACGGGATTTGTTGGGAGCCTCCAATTAGGTTGTGGAGGGAGGCCCAACCTTGTTCGCTTCGGAGCTTTGGTAGCTACGAAGACATTGCCGGGAGCCACCAATTGAGTTGTGGTGTGTGCCTCGGCCTTGGGCATCGAGTCTTGGTGGCTCGGTGCATTTGGTGAAGACCCTCCAACTTGTGGAGTGAGCTTCATCCTTATAAATGTTCTAGTTGTCAACCTCAACGGCAACATAGTGACAAGTGCCTCACCACATTGGTGGTAAGACACAGCGGAGATACGGTGTGCCATATCAAGGCTACTCGGTGTTTCAGATTGGTGAACACCGTGCCGCTCCAACGGAGACTAGCTTCCATTGGGAAGTGAACTTCGGGATAAATCATCGTCTCCAAGTGCCTCGGTATTTCTATACCCGAGCTTCTTACTTATGCTATTTACTTTGTGATAGACATTGAGCTTAAAGTCATATATCTTGCTATCACCTAGTTGATTATATTGCTTAGCATAAGTTGTTGGTGCACATAGGTGAACCTAGATAGTTTAGGTTTTGGCTTGATAAATTAAACGTTAGTTTTATTCCGCATTTATTCAAGCCTTAACCGTAATAATTTTAAATCGCCTATTCACCCCCCCCTCTAGGCGACATCCGTGTCCTTTCAATTGGTATCAGAGCGAGTTCTCTCTTTATAGGGCTTCACAGCCTAGAGAGTAAAGATGTCGTCTAGTGGTTTAGTGCACAATGCCTCTTTAATATTCGATGGCGCTAATTATAATGATTGGAGAAATCGCATGCTAACTTATTTTAGGGACCACTACTAGGGAAAAGGCTACCCGTGGCGCACCAAATAAGGCTACCCGTGGCGCAGGGGCCTGCGCCACGGATTGCCACGCCACGGGTAACCAAACTTACCCGTGGCGCAGGCACAGATGTGCGCCACGAGTATTTCCCATGGCGCACATGTCTATCCTGCGCCACGGCTAAGGGGAAGTATCCGTGGCGCACCGCTTACTCATGCGCCACGGCTAGGGTGCGCCACGGCTACCTTCTGTCATGCGCCACGGCTAAGTTTTTCTGTATTTTTTATATACAGAAAATACGGTATTTATACAAACAGTTGTTAATACAGATATATCACATTACAGGAAATTCATATTCCAATATTATATAGAGAGAAATATTTGATAAACCAGTACAAATACACAATTTCCAATCATAGTTCATCGATCATATTATTACACAAAGTTGATCACAATCACAGTTCATCGATCATATTATTACATATCCAGTAGCTAATACATGAAGCTTAGCTAATTTCAACATGAACCTTCTGATTCATCGAACTGTACTGAGTCGACGGCGGCGCTACGCATCCAAAGAGAAGGAACCCTCACAGGGTCATAACTCACGTGAGCAGGAACCCTCTGAAGAAACGACCACCTACCGTCATACTGCCTAACCAGCAGATACATGTATCGACGGACGTGCTCGTCCTCCTCCCTAATACGGCGACGTACCTCCTCCTCGGGGGCCGGCTCCCTCTGCACCGAGCGTGGCCCACGCGACTGCCACCACAGAAGATCAGGGTCGACGACGTCACCCGGATTCCTCACCAAGCTGCGCGTCCCGGAAGGTAGCACCTCCCAGTGCCAGCCCGGTGGAGCCCAGTCCCGCACATCGCCCCTCTGGTCCAACATGGACATCGTCACCGAGAACACCTAAGTAAAAATGCTTAAGTCAAAATTTTGTTACAAAAGTAATATTAAAATTTACGAAATGCGAGAAGTTAACAATGGAAAGCCTCATATATCATTGCCGTGCAAAACAAGGAAAAAAGAGTGTGTACAAGAACATGTATTAATACAAACACTCCAATTATATATACTACAAGGCATTGTACACACTCTCCTTGCCTTTACCATGGCATAGTTTAAATCATCGGCTTTGTGAATTCATAGAGAAGAAACAAAATGATTTGAGTTTATGCCTCATACTTAGATTGGACACACATTGATCAGGAACAGGGCAAGCGGACCAAGTAAGAGTATGCACAAGATGTTTATTTGTGCATATCACAAGGTCCGCTAGCACCTCCCTGAATCACATAGTGTGACACAACATTTTAATCATCGGCATTCAGAAAGAGAGAAAAAACAAAATGATTTCGGATTTGCGCCTCATACTTAGGTCGGACACACAAGTAGACCTGCAGGATCCTCGGCAATTCATTATTGTGTCACCCAAATCCAGTGGCTGGATTCAACCTACCTGAGGGCTTGTGTTTCCAACAGCATCGTTGTATTGTCTTTATTCACCGACCTACAGGAGGTGGATCCAATGGCTGGCCGGTGAACAAAGACAACACAATAATGCCAGGGAACATGCCAGCAGGTAGGCTAAATCCAGCCATTGGGTTCGGTGACAAAGGTAGACGCTCATTGTGTGCCGTTCGCTGCAGGGAGGCTAAAATGCCTAGTGTCACAACATTTTAATCATCGGCTTAGAAGAAAAAAACAAAACAAAATAAAAATGACTTAGATTTTGCGCCTCATACTTAGGTCGGACACACAAGTAGACCTGCAGGATCTGGTGAGCCAAGTATGATGCACAAAACTTGGTACTTGTGCATATCACAAGGCTCACAAGACCTGCAGGCCTACAACCTAGTGCCACAACATTTTAATCATCGGCTTTCGAAGAAATAAGTTCGAAACAAGCACAGAATTCAGTCCGGTGGTTAGGAAAGAAAATAGCACATATAATGTAAGAGAATACCAGCAAGTAGCAGGCACGGACCATATACATCTAGTGTACCTACTCAACCAGAGCAATTAGCTAAAGCCATAACCATTACGGCCATTCAAGCCAGCAGCTCACCTAATAAGCCTAACTAGTGTTATTGACCGGAACACTAAAACACTAGAACCAAATCCTGACCCTAGCTATCAAAACCCTAACACTAGAACACGCTGGCCATAACTCGGAGCAGAGGAGCTGGAGCTCACCTAGACAGGTTGTAGCCGATGCCGATCTCATTGCACGGAGAGGTGGCGAGACCTAGACCATGTTGCGCAAAAGCTACACATGCACACTCCAGAGATATCTCTGACAAAGCAAATAATGTAGCTTACATGTAAGAAGAAGAAGAAGTCGAGGATTGGGCCAGAAGATTCGGCCTCGACAGGAAGCTCTTTCACCATCACCTCCGCATCGCACAAGTCCTTGTGCACCTCCGCATTCAGCACGAGGTGGGAGAAATGCTGGTCCAGAACCAGCCCCATCCCCCTGGTCACCGCACCGAGCGACGGCACACTCTCGCATGGCTCCAACCCTGGAACTCCCACTGCTTCCGGGCAAGGACGCGCCTCCGAGAACCTCCAGTACTTGCTGATCCACTTGACGAGGTACCTCATCAGGCCGGCCACCTCCCCGCCGTCCAGCTCAGACACGGCCGCGGCCAGGACAAGGGAGTCGACGCAGTCCACGGTGCTCGACGGCGTTCTCCTTCTTCCCTGTGTCCCTTGGCGTCGTAGGCGGCGTCGGAGGCCGGGGAGAGGAAGCAGCGGAGCGCGGCGAGGAGCGGAGGTCGGCGGCCTGGCGGAGGACGGCGCAGACGAGGTCGGGGCGGCCGGCGTCGGCAAGGGAGGAGAGGAGGTCCGGCTGCGGGTGCGCGCGGGATGCCGCGGGAGTCCGCGAGGGCGAGCACGACGTCGTGCTCCGCGAGGCGGCCGGGACGGAGTGGACCGCGAGGGGAGGTATAGGGGCGGCGGCGCGGACCGCGAGGGGGAGCTTGGGGGAGGGGAGCGGGAGGGAGAGGGAGTTGGAGAGGGCCGTCAATCTAGGGTTAGGGGCGGGGGAGCAGGAGGGCAGAGAGGAGGCGGAGGAGGGTGAGGGGATAGGGGGCGGGGAGGTGGCTTACTAGTGCCGCGCGCCGTCGCCGTGGAGCAGCGGACCGAGCGCCGTCGCTGTGGGGTCCTCCTGCTCCTGCGGGATTCCTGGTGGCGGAGGCGGAGGCGGCCGGGGAGGAGGCGGAGGCGGCACGGGGAGGAGGCGGAGGCGGCGCGGGGAGGAGGCGGAGGCGGCGCGAGGAGGAGATCGGGGCCGGATCGAGAGCGGCGCCACACTGGGGATCGATGCGCTCTCTTATTTCCCCTCTGTGTGGGCCGGCCGGGTGCTACACTTACCCGTGGCGCAGGGTATTACTATGCGCCACGGCTAAGAGGCTACCCATGGCGCACATGTTTGTGCCGCGCCACGCCTGAGTGCGCACAGGCCGCGCCGGCCAGGGCCCATCTTAGCCGTGGCGCACATCTCAGAAACCTGCGCTACGGATAAGTTTGTGTCAGTGGCGCAGCACCAAGAGGTGCGCCACGCATAATTAGCCATGGCGCACAATGCTTACAGTGCGCCACGGATACGTGGCTTACCTATAAGCCTTTTCCTAGTAGTAGACATTGATCCATCTATAGAGCAAATCTTAGATATGGGTTTTCCTCCTCCAAAGGATCCGAAAAGATTATCTTTGGAGGATGAGGAAAATTCTTATCTAGATGCTCAAGCTTCTAAAGTTGTTTTCATGTCTTTAAGAAATGTAGTTGCCTTGTCGATCTCTCCTTATCGGAGTGCTCACGAGCTATGGACCAAGCTTCAAGATAATTATGGTGTGTCCATTGATAGTGAGAATGATTGTTCTCCCTCCATCTCCGGGCGGAATGAGTTCTCAACTTCTTCTACCTTATCTACATGTGGCAAGCCACAAAACAATGCAATGGTGAGTAGGGATAAATTTTGCAATGATGATAGTGAGCTTCCTATAGATGATATTTCATCTCTATCTTATGGCAATGATTTATCTTTGGACTTAAACACATCTAGAACTATAAATGTTTCACATGCTTGTGTTGATAGTCCTTGCATATCTTCTAAATCGTCAAGTAGTGATGATCATGACAATAATGATGATAATGAAGAAGATGATGCTTACTTTAATAAGAAAGGTCTAATGGTTCTTAATGCTCTTTCAAAGAATAAAAATGCTTGTGAGAACCTACATGAAATCATGAGCACCCTTGTTGAGCGAGGGCTTACTATTGAAAATTTGGAGGCTCGTGAAAATGAAAGTCTTAGCCGCGAACGTGATTATGCGAACACGATTGCGGATCTTGAGGAAGCTCTTGAAGAATAACAAACCACCAAGAAATCTCTTGAGGAGACACTTACTCTAGAGTCATCTAAAGTAAATGAAACCCATGATAGACCTCTCAAGGTGGCTAATGATTTTAAAATAAAAAATGAAGAGCTTTTTGTTGAAATTGTTAGACTTCTTGAGGCTAATGTGAAATTTGAAAAGGATGTCAAGTCCTTGGAAGATTCTCTTGCACATCTCACTAAGTCTCATGATCAACTCCACGCTCAATTACTAAAAGAGCTTCCTACTTGTTCTCCCATTGCTATTAATGTTGATGCTTGTGCTACTAACTCTATTTCTTGTGAAGCATCCATTTTAAAGGAGAATGTTGAGCTAAGGGCTCAACTTAAATTGCTAACTAGAAATTATGAGATATTAGAAGAAAGCCATGAGAAGCTCTCGAGCTCTCATGAAGATCCTCTAGTATCTCATGATAAGCTAAAGTTAGCTCATGAGGCTATCGCTACCAAGGTAATATCTAGTGAGCCTCATGTGGACAATGGCACAACTTCTACTAAAAATGCTACAATGCCATGTGCTAGTCCTTGTAATTCTTCATCTCACACTAGTGGTAAATCATATGTTCAATTACATTTCGTGCCTAGTTGCTCTAACAATGAAGCCTCAACTTCCAGTAGTACTTGTGTAGCTACTAACCTTGTAGGGAAGACTAAAGAGCACAAGGCACAAGCCACTTCTTTGAAGAAAGATGTGGAGAAGCGTCATAAAGGGAAGGCCACATTTGACAACATGTTGAGTGTGCAAAAATCCCCCAATGACAAGAGTGGACTTGGATTCAACTCCAATATCAAGAACAAGTCCAAGAGTAGCAATAAGAAGGGCCAAGAACAAGTCAATCACTCGGCCAAGATTGTTTGCTTCAAGTGCAAACTTGAAGGGCATCATGTTAGGGATTGCCCAATGAAGAAGAAGTCTCTTAGTGAGAAGCAATTAGGGAAGCGGCCTTTTGTTAAATCTCTTGCTCAACCTCGGGTTCAACAAAGGCCACCTCCTAAGAAGACTCAAGTCATTGCTCCTCAAGTTGAGGAGCCTATTAAGAAGAAAGAAAAGAGTCGATATTGCTACTTATGCTGTGAGAAGGGTCACTTGGCTTCTTCATGCACTAATGGAACTCTATCCAACCCCATAATAGTTGATGATGTTTATTCTCTTAGGAAGGATAGGGTTGGCAATGTGTTTGCCAAATATGTGGGGACTCAAAGTGGTGTTAAGAAAAGAACCATTTGGGTTGCCAAGCCTATTGTGACTAACGTCTTAGGACCCAACTTGTTTGGGGACCAACAAGCTCAAACTTGATCAATAGGTTGTGATGGAGGATATTGGAGACTTGGCTATCCTTGAAGAATTAAGGGATCTTCTTGATTATTATTTCCACAAGCCAAGTCATTTGGATTATATTATCATATCTAATATCCAATGCTCCTTCTTGCGGTAACTTATATTTAAATTATATATACATTGAAAGTTGCTTGCTCCCTAGCATGTGTTAGTTTTGTTCCTAGCATGTGCTTGTATATGTTGCGCTTATTACTTACCTTGAGCAATCAAGTTTGTGTATGTTAATGTGCGCTCCATATATGTGTAAACTTTGTGTTGAGTCCTTATTGGATCTTGTGTTGAATTCAATGGGCTCTTTTGAGAAATTAATGGACTATCCCATTTTGGGGGAGTGATATGCTTTGTGCACTTCACTAACCTAAAAATGTGTGTATATGAGTAACACCACCTAGTATTGATATATCAGGATTATCTAGTAACTATGTGGTGTGTCATGCTCATGAGAAATTCAAATTCTATAATGTCTATTAATGATCTCTATTTGATTTTATTTGCCTCTTGTTAAGAAGAAATGAATTATCACATTGTGGGGGAGTAATAAGCTATGTGCATATTACAATCCTACAAAATGTGAAAATTTGAGGTTTGCCACTTAGATTTGATATTGTAAATTATCTTATTCCTATGTGGCATATTAGCTCGAACAAGTTCCAATTTGCTTTTTAGCTATCTTTTGGCTCTTGTTTTTTTGAGTTTGCTTGGTGTGGTTTTTCTCTAATATGCATTTCCATGCATTAGTTGAGAAACCATTTGTTCCATATTATTCTAACCATGGCCTTGCCGGTTGGTTTGAATAGTTGGAACTACCAACAAACCTTATTAAAATATGGTGTTTTATTTCTTATCTCTTGCCATATGTTTTATCTTGTGAGGATATTCTTGGATACATCTTATCATCGGGAAAATAATTCCAAATGGTCACTGTCCTTGGACAATCCATATTTATGTTTGTGATAAAATATTTTTGATTATCCTTACATTGGCATTGTCTTTTATTTGCCCCATCTCTCGCCAAAATATTTATTATGACTCCCTTTGCCTTCCTTGCCTCTTGCATGGATCCTAAGTTTCAAATTGGTAGTGTTTAGTGTTGTAAATAAAATATGAAGAGTAATGATCCCTTGTGCATGCATTTTGTATTCAAATGGAAATATCAAAATAATGCATGAATCTTGGGGGAGCATTCTTTTTTTTAGAACACTATCCTATCTATCAATATTTGATCCTTTCAATTGGCATTTGATTTCTATCGTATGTATTTATGGAAGACAAATCTTTTTCTCTTGATGCTTTGTGCCATCATGAAAAGTGTAAAGGGTGCTTGGTTTATTTAGTGTAACCTTGCTCTCTCTTGGGAGTCTTGCTTTCTCATTTCTTGTTTTATGTTTATCCTATAGAATGAGAAAACCCTTTGAGCATGTCTCTTTCTTTTATCTTATATGCTCATTGGCCTTGCCTAGGTACCTTCAATTGGTATTAATTGGAATTTAATATCTCCTCCATAGATATTTGCTTCAATTGATATTTATTGTGAGAATTTTGATACCTTATTACTTTAGTTGACTTTACTTGATTCCGGTCAAGTATTATCCTCTTCTTGGTATCCTGTCTCCTAGTTGGTATCTTATTTTTCAATTGGTGTCTTATCTCTCATGTGTTGTTTGATTTGACTCCTATTGATATCACACTTCATGTGTTGATGTGTTTTGGAATCAATCATATGTTGATTTGATTTTTCCTCAATCATGTGTTGATTTGGATTTTGATATAATTTGGACAGCCTTTTTGTGTCACACTTTGGTGTGCTCTCCTCTTGGTTTACTTGGTGTTTTCTCCAAATTGTATCTCATTTGGTTCTTGTAAGTCCATGCATGCATATTTACTAGTATATTTATTTTATGGCATGCTAGTCTTTCTTGATCCAATATATAGGGGATACTCCACCAAATCCTAAATCGGCTAAGATGTGCATGAAATTCAGTTTCATATCTATATGCACATATTTATGTGGAGTGTTTCCTATGTATTGTAGTGTATCTAACTACTATGGAACCCAACGAGTTTGGGAACCATATTGTACTTGAATTATGTTTTAGGTACAATTGAGAAGCGTTGGATGCTTGCCTCATTCATAAGGAAGGTGGTCTCACCATGTGATTTTAGGATTCAAGCTATGATGACTAACAAAAGATCATCTTCGTCATCACCAATGCATATCGGTAACAAGTATCTATCCCATGCATATTTTTCTTGTATTCAACCTTGTGTAGGTTGCCCCTTAGCATGAAAACTTTAAATGTGCAATTGTGGTGGTTTTGGCTTATTTCCTTCACTTGGTATATCTTTGTGATATTTGTGATGAAATTGCAAAAACCTTCCTTCAATTGGTATTATTTCTTTGTGATACTTGTTGCCTATCTTAAAGCATTTCCACTATCTCTTGTTCCCTTAGTGATATGTATGATGCATTTGATGTGTTTGAAGTTCATTTATATACAATGAGATAAATTTGAGCTATGTGCTATGCTTTTAAGCAATAATCTTTTCATGACTTCCTTTTGGTTACCATGGTCTCCCTTCTTCGACCATTTCATATGTGCAAGTTTCTTTGTCGATGAATATCATTAACGATTTGTTTACATAGAAAACTATACATATGAGAGAGGTCAACTTTTACTTGGTATCCTACTTTCTTTCAAGCCACCTTGTCTTTTATCTATAATTCTTTGGTGGCTCCAAGTTTGTCTCGTGAGTGCTTGTCTTATTTCTATTCGCATCTTTGCGCACTCACATTTATTGAAGATTCTTCTCTTCATGCTCATCACGGTGAGTATGTTGATTTTGTTGGCTAAATGTTCTCACAAGCTCTTGGTTTTTTCGATTGATTTTAATTTCCAATTGGTATCTTTGAGCTTGTGAACATATTTTTTTTAAATCTTCTTTGTAAGTTGTGTGTGTCAATACTTGATGTATAACTTATCTCCATTTGGTTAAGACTATGTGTCTTACCAAATTAATTGTCTTGTCACACACACATACTCTTGGTTGGGCCTTCATTGATAATTTCTTTTAATTGGTATCTCCTTATGGCTCAACCACATCTTTTGTGCAAGTGCTTTGTTTTGCTCTAAATTTTACATCCTTGCACTTGGTAAGGGTTCTAGATGATTTTGGGGGAGTGAGGATTCCATATTTGTGTACTCCTCAATAGTGCATGAACATTGAGGAGCTTCCTTATTTTTATTTAGAACTCTCGGTTAGGATCTTCTTGATTGCTTTTCTCCTTTGTGGAGATGTTTAGAATGATTTCATCCTTTTGCAATCTTTGGATCCTCAATATAGTTTGATTTCCTCTATTATCCGTTAATGGATATGTGCATTTGATTTCACTCATATCTTGAGAAATGCATGCCTTGTGGAGGAACTCATATTATATTGGCCTTCTAAATTTTTCTTCCCATTTCGGCAATCGATGCCAATGGGGGAGAAGTTTTAGAGGGTTTAAGGGAATTTGGTTTTATGCTTTCGTTTGGTTCTTAAGCATTTGCCTCTCATGCTCATGCATCCTTGTCTTGCAAGGTTGCTTAATTCATTATATAAACCCTCTCAAAAGGGATTGTCATCAATTACCAAAATGGGGGAGATTGAAAGAGCATGGTTGCCCCCATGTGTTGTTTTGGTAATTAATGACAATCTCTATGGACTAATTTGTGCTTTGAGTTATATTTGCAGTGTTGGTCCATTAGCATGCTTTGAACTCCATATGTTGGATTCAAGGCTAAAAGAAGAAAAGATCATTTGTTGATCAAGGCCAAGGTGTTTCTCCATGAGCATGAATCAAGAGGAAGATCCTATGTTGACCATGGAGGATGGCGTCACGTGGTGATCGTCATCAAGATAAAGGCCAAGTGAAGATATGTCGAAGAGTGCCTCTCCCATCTTGGTGTATGGGGGAGCAATATGCGAGGCTTGACCGAGCGGAGCAAAATCAAGAAAGGTGATCCACTTGAGAGTAGATGAAGATCGTCATCATCTAGCTCAAGTGGAATGCTCAAGGAAAAGGTATGATCTTGATAGGGTTTCTATTTTACCGGTCTCGCGGTGTAGTTGAGAGACCGGGTTTTAGGATAGGTAACCGTACTATCAAGAGGGGGCTCTCAAGTGAGCTTTAGCGTATTGGTCGTAGAGAGCTCAAACCTTTGCATCCTTGGCATCATCTTTATTGGTTCCTATTTGGCTCTTATCGTGGTGTGGTATTGGTGCTTGTCGTGCTTGTCATGACAAGGCCAAGGTCACCGAAAACGGTTTTCATGTGTCTCCTCTTAAGTTTTCGGTGTCGGAGATTTTGCCGGTCCATCTATGCGGAAGGTTTCACTCTTCCGTTTAGTAGCAAAATCTCCCTTGCTTGGTTTCAATATTTTCACTTGTTATTGGGTAGCATTTGTCGTCCTCTTTCCAACAAAGTTGGTTTCACTTCATTCGGACTTCATTTGCAAAAGATATGGTTTTCCGGTTCTCAATAGAAAGGTTTTACCTTTCATCATTTGGTTTTATCATATCTTGTTGAACAATGATGTTTCTCTGCATATTCTTGTAGTGCTCGTTGTGGTGATTCCAACGAGCCCAAGAACATCGAAAACGGAGTCCGGGTGATCAAAATATGTTCGTTTTAGTATCGGGCAAAAGCCTCTGTCTGCCCAGCCTCAGGGCCAGCCAGGCTGGGGTCAAGGCTGGCTGCCTCGGCCACCTGGCCAGCCCCCCGTGCTGGCCAAGCCGGCCTAGGCTGGGGTCGAGGCTGGCAGCTTCAGCCTCCTGGCCAGCCCTCTGTGCCTTCCAGGCCAGCCTAGGCTGGGGTGAAGGCTGGGTTCTCTGCGCGTTAAAAGATTCCAGGCCAACCTCAGGGCCAGCCTCCAAGCCAGGAAGGCTGGGCTCTCTGCACAAGTGAAGAAAACGGCTAGTAGGTGGAAAGGAGGTATAAATAGCCCTTCTCCTACCTTGGAAAGGTAACCACGACCTGAACAAGAACACCACCATTGTTTGAGAGCTTCAAATCAATAAATCTCCCTCTCTAGCCACTCAATCACTTAGCCCTTTGGGGATTTGAGGGAGGAGATCTAGATCTACATTTCCACCAATCCATTCCTCCTCTAAGTGAGGGGAACCTAGTAGATCTTGTTTTTGGAGTTGCTTTGTGTTTCTCCTTTGTTCTTCCTCTCAAATCCCTCCCAAGCATTAGTTGCTTTGGTTGGATTCGGGTTGGAAGGACTTGACCACTTAGTGTATTCTTGCCATTGCATTAGTTGCATCGGTTTGAGTTCTCCACGGTGATTCGTGGAAAGTGAAGTTGAGAAGCTTATTACTCTTGGGTGCTTGGGTGCCCTAGAGCTTGTTCCTCTAGGGCACGTTGGTACCCTAGACGGTTGTTGATTTCTCGGAGTCTTGGTGGCTCACGGGATTTGTTGGGAGCCTCCAATTAGGTTGTTGAGGGAGGCCCAACCTTGTTCGCTTCGGAGCTTTGGTAGCTACGAAGACATTGCCGGGAGCCACCAATTGAGTTGTGGTGTGTGCCTCGGTCTTGGGCATCGAGTCTTGGTGGCTCGGTGCATTTGGTGAAGACCCTCCAACTTGTGGAGTGAGCTTCATCCTTGTAAAGGTTCTAGTTGTCAACCTCAACGGCAACATAGTGACAAGTGCCTCGCCACATTGGTGGTAAGACACAACGGAGATACGGTGTGCCATATCAAGGCTACTCGGTGTTTCACATTGGTGAACACCGCGCCACTCCAACGGAGACTAGGTTCCATTGGGAAGTGTACTTCGGGATAAATCATCGTCTCCAAGTGCCTCGGTATTTCTATACCCGAGCTTCTTACTTATGCTATTCACTTTGTGATAGACATTGAGCTTAAAGTCATATATCTTGCTATCACCTAGTTGATTATATTGCTTAGCATAAGTTGTTGGTGCACATAGGTGAACCTAGCTAGTTTAGGTTTTGGCTTGATAAATTAAACGGTAGTTTTATTCTGCATTTATTCAAGCCTTAACCGTAATAATTTTAAATCGCCTATTCAGCCCCCTCTAGGCGACATCCGTGTCCTTTCAGAGGGCTACCGACTTGGGACACGCTCATACTTGCCACCAGAAACCATAGCGAGATCGCATCTACCGATCTCACCATTGTAGCACCTGTAAGCAATCTCGATCAATACCAGACTAGCAGGACGTAGGGATTTTACCTTCGGGGGCCTGAAACTGCGTAAATCTTGCTTGTCAGCCAACGAATTCACCAACACCACTATCTTATTCTCCTCTTCACGAAACCCAAGGATGACCTCCGAGGGATTTGGCGTGGTAACCCCACGTCAATTGGCGTCGTCTGTGGGAAAGACTGGTGTTGGATCTACGGATTCGGCGACTTCATCAACAACCATCGTCAATTCGTTGGCTCTGCAATTGTCGATCTTCTTCGGCTCTCTGGGATTCAGCCCGCACTCGCCGGTCACGCTTCCGGCTTTCGTGGATCTACACGCGGGTGTGGATGTGAGTTTTGGAGAATTACGCTTCTTCATCAACAAGTGGGGCACACTTCGCCTCACGGATGCACCGCACTTCGCGGCAACAGCACCCGCCACTTCATCGACTGATGTGGCGGAATCCGCCCCGTCATCGGTTGCATCGGCATCCACCATGTCCTCCGACAATGAACTCTCGAGCGAATCACTCGACTAGAACGTGTCGTTTTCGACTGCGACACCGCGATGCTCATCGCCAACCACCAACCTCGCGCGCACGACTGAGCTGGCATTCGTGCCCTATGCTTCATCGACTCCGCCATCGAGCACTGCATACTTCGTCGGCGGGACCCAAGCAACCTTCGAGTCCGTTTTTGGAGACGACTCGGATCCAGAGGGGATTCTGCGCATCCCTCCCATGCAAGTGTACATGACAGTACCCGCGGGACCAGCCACGGGAACGGCAGCATCACCAAGCGCCCCACCTCCTGAGCAGCACGTGTACCCGTTCACGGTCACCCTGCAAAACGGACGAACCCAGTTGCATATCACCCAAGCCATGGGTGAAAAGGCGATAAAAGCTGTAGTGGATGGTGCTCCGGAGGACGCCACGGCTGAAGACCTGTAGTGCTACCAGTACCTGATATGGTAGGAAAGCATTAAACTGAAGGAGCAGGAGAGAGTACTCGCGGAACGGAAGAGGCAAGCCAGTCTGTCAAGCGCACGACAGGCAGATTTATCCGTCCAATCATCGGGAAGATCCCAACCCCCTCGCGACCGGCCTCACTACTTGCGTATGCCTGAGGATGCAAGGACTAATGCGACGCGCAACCTGGAGAACTCCTTCATGTCTCTGGATGAGGGGGGTACCAATCCCCAAAATAGCTACCGGCGCTCTCATGTCAGTAGCCACGTACCTGCAAGCGACACAGCCTCCGAAGAACGATCCTCGGGCGGCTTTACACCATCAGCAAATCAAGTTCGTCAGCATGGCAGCTGCAGAGCTGATATCAGAAGAACCACCAAAACCAGCCGCGGGTGCAGCGGCTGTCAACAACGCACCTCCATGACGCCAACAAAGCCCACGGCATGAACCGCAAACCCGCCAATTTGGCGAATGCATTGCTCGTGATCAGGAGGATCGCATCACCTGCGTAAACAACGAGCGTGCCGCTCACGACCGAGAAAACCGCGTTGCCCGCGATCGAAGGCACCGCGCAACTCGCGGACGAGAAGATCGATATCATCTCGCGGAAGGCGAAGACGCATGCAACGTCATCACGCAAAGCAAGGTCAATAAGAACAGCTCGAGACGGCCTACCCGCGAGGTGAGTAGCGATGATTCAGACTCTGAGGAAGAGTTCGAGCCCTGCGGCACATTGTGCTTTAGTCGCCGCATCCGAGAAGCAAGAATGCCAAAGGGATTCAGACTTACCTCTGAGACGCCAAAGTACGATGGTCTGCAAGAACCCTCCGCATGGTTGGAGGACTACCTCACGGCAGTAACTTGCCAGAGAGGTTCTACATCTACGGCCATGCAATACATCCAGCTTATGCTCTCAGGGTCAGCCCGAGCTTAGCTCAAAAGCTTGCCACGGGGACCATACACTTGCTGGGAAGATTTCAGCGAGGACTTCGTTCGCAACTTCGTCGGAACATGCAAACGGCCTGCTTCGTTCGAGGAACTCCGAGCCTGCAAGCAGCTTTCAGACGAGACGCTGCGCGAGTACATTCAGTGGTGGACTCTCCTCCGTAACTCAGCGGAGAGGATTTTACAAGACAATGCGATATACGCGTTCACCCGAGGCATTTATCGACTCGAGCTGAAAGAAGCACTCGAAAGAGTAAAACCAAAGACCATCGCTCACCTCATGCAGATTGCTAATGAGTGGGCAGATGGAGAAGATTCTATACGCAATGAGCGCAGAGGCACACCTGTAGAGGCCGGTGCCCAAGGTTCTTGGAGTTGCCGCAACAACGATCGCTGCCGCAAACGAAAGGTGCGCGCATACGATGACACCGAAGGCACAAAACTCGTGATGGCGGGCTTTCCCGATAGCCGTGAGCAAAGAAATCATGACGGCAGTCGCTATGAAAGCAGCAGCCGAATAACCGGTTACAAGGACAACAAGAACATCAAGCAAGAATGGCGACCACGCCAGTCACGCAATGGGCGAGTGCCACGTCCTCCCCCTACTCTGCAAGGAGCCTGGAGATTTCACATGTTCAGGGACGAGAACGGCAACCTTACATCCTCTCACCTCCTGAAGGATTGTGAGAGTTTTCAACATCTGCAGGCGCAGTATGCACGCCTCCTTCAGCAGTAGGCGCAAGTCATCCCTGGTGCGCTAGCCATTGGGGCACCACCTCCTCCAGCCTTGCCTCCACCAGGACATATGGCGGGAGCCATCCAGCTCTAGCCACGCGTCAACGAACCCCAAGCAGGCGAAGAAGCTTACCCGAAACCTGTCAGGCGCATGTTCATGATACAGAAAGGACGTCCACTAGTAGGAAAATGCCTACCACTGTCGAACCTAAATATGCAACCGCTGGCGAACATGTGGTTCGCCAGCGCTCATTTCGCCAGTGGTAACGGCTTACCGCTGGCGAACAGGTGGTTCACCAGCGGTAACAAGGAATATCACTGGCGAACACATAAATCAGTGCGCCAGTAGTAATTTTTGAGGAATTAAAAAAATATTAATACGCCGCCGGGGACGACGCGGTCGAGCCCGTCGCTCGCTTCTCGGTGACCTGCACCGGTGGCGTCAAGGCACGGCGGCTCAGCGCGTGTTCGGCCGGAGGCGTCCAACGTAGCGACCACTCGAGAGCAACCATGGGAGGAGCAGTGGGGAGGGGAGGAGAGCAGAGCACGGTGGCCTCAAGCGCGTCATTCTGGAGACGGAGCACGGTGGAGATGGGGCGGCTCCTAGGTCGAGCTAGAGGTGGCCGGGGTCTAGGCCAGTTGCGGGGTAGCCGGAGACGGCCAGCTGCGGGGCGGCCGGAGACGGCCAGATGCAGGGCGGATGGAGAGGGCCAGCTGCGGGGCGGCCGGAGACGGCCAGATGCGGGGTGGCTGGAGACGGCCAGATGCCGTGGATAGAGGGCAGGCCAGCTGCGGGGCGGCCGAAGATGGGCAGATGCAGGGCGGCCGGAGACGACCAGATGCGGGCCTGGTGGCGGCGGGGTTTGCCCGAAGCTCCTCGTCCTGCGCTGCCTTCCCCGACATGGCTGCCCGATGAAGGAGGGTGGATTGGAGCAGGGAGCAGCGACGACCTGGGGAAAAGGAGGGGCGCATCAAAAGGAGGGAGGTGATGCCAGAGTGACGAGCTGCACGGAGAAGACCTTCTCCAATCTCCAGCGATGGAGAACGTCGGGATTGAGAGGAACATGGGGCAATTGAGAGGAACATGGGTTGGTGAATACTGTGTGTGGTGGAGAATAAGATAAGGGGGAGAGAGGAAGTATGAGATCAGGGAGAGAGTGAGGCCGCGTGAGTGTGTGCTGTGGTGCGGGAGTGTTACCATTGGCGAACCATGTTGTATGTTCGCCGGTGGTACCTAAACTTACCGCTGGCGAACTGGTGTGTGCGTTCGCCAGCGGTAGGTGACCCCGCTGGGAACGCCCGAGTCCGTGTTTATCACTGGCGAAGAACCTGCCTCGTTCGCCAGTGGTAAGACACATACCACTGGCGAACCACCATTCTTGTTCGTCAGTGGTATTTAGCACTGGCGAACACTTTATTTTGTGCGCCAGTGAGAGCCCAGCGGCTATAGCCATTTTCCTACTAGTGGTCCTTCCAACCGGGATCAGAAGCTGAAAATGAGGCAGGTGCACCTTGACATCAAGTCACCACCGGCGCTGCCGGAATACCTTAGGTGGTCCCACGCAAGCATCGTCTACTCTCGTGAGGACCATCCACCGCAGGTGCCATGGCCAGGGCACGCAGCCCTTGTCCTCGACGCCCAGATCGGCGGCTTCGCAATGAGCCGCGTCTTCATGGATGGTGGCAGCAGAATCAATATCATGTTCGCCGACACGTTGCACGGGATGAACATATTAACAACCAACCTCGCGCCGTCGATTAACACCTTCCACGGAATAGTACCAGGGCGGCCGGTTTACCCCCTAGGCATGATCACGCTCGATGTCATATTCGACGAGCCAACAAACTTCAGGAAGGAGAAGATAGAGTTCGCGGTGGTGGACTGGAAGCCGTAGTACCATGTCATCCTCGGATGACCAGCATATGCCAAATTTATGGCAGTCCCGCACTATGCCTACCTCAAGCTCAAGATGCCAGGACCTTATGGGACCATCACCGTCAACGGAGACTTCGAGCGGTCCGACGAGTGCGACCGCAAGTTCAACAAGATCTCTGAATCGTTTGGGGCCCAGGAGCAGCTCCAAGAGCTGTCGCTCACCAACGATCGTACCCTCTTCCCTGAGGGCAAAAAATCACCACCTGTCGTGGGGTCACTCTTCGACTACCCCACGGTGGTGATACCTGGGTCACGCCAAGAACATCTGCCTTATGACGAGGGCCAAAGGAAGGCCCAAGGAGGGCGACGTGCGGCCCAAGACAATCGACGATAGGTCATCAGCCTCGATCGGCTTGTAAGTGCCATCGGCACCGTTCACCCGAGACCTAGCCTACCATATAAAGGCTAGGAGGGTCCCTCGTCTAGGGTAACGCCAACGCATACGCTCACGCTGATAGCCGCCATCTCAAACCCTAGCGAGATTGCCATCTCGCCATTGTAGCCACATTCAACATCAATATCAGACAAGCAGGAAGTAGGGTTTTATCCTCCGGGAGCCTGAACCTGGGTAAACGCCTCGCCTGTTAGCCGTCGTGATCACCAGTGCTCATCTCTATCCCCCTCAATCAACCCGGGGTACTCGACCCAGGGATTTGCCGAGTCTAAACCTGTTCAATTGGCGCCGTCTGTGGGAAAGAACGAGCGTTGGAACCATGGTCGCACCGGCCCCATCAACCTTGAAGATCGACGCTTGCACCAAGGAGCCAATCTGCTTCGGCTCCTTCGAGTACGTCAGCCACCCGCCGGCCCATCGCTCGGTGTACGCTGAACTGCGTGAAGGTATGTGGACCACCTTTGGTACCATGCACTACCTCATAGACAGCCGCGGAACACTCCGATCTACGGCGGCCACGCTACGTGCGGTGGTGACACCCGTATCTACCTCAACTACGTCAACCACGCCTTCACCCGCCGTGGAGATCGCATCTGCTGCGAATGCAGCGATCGCATCTTCGACTGCCGTGAAGATCGCATCTGCCACGACTACAACGACCACTTCATCACCTGCCGCGATCGCATCTACCGCGACTGCGGCGATCGCATCTTCGACTGCCGTGAAGATCGCGCTCGCCTCGACTACACCAACTGCCTCCATGGCAGAGATCGTGCCCAACGCGACCACGACACCCGCATCTCCGGCTGCCAAGGAGATCGCATCGGCTACGACCCCTGCGCGGATCAAGTCTACTTCGACTACCTTGATCGCGTCGCGGGCAAGGCCCAGATCTACATCGACTCCGACTACGTGAGCCACACCTTCGCGCCGCGAGATCGTCCGCAAGCCAATCGCACCCGCGTCGACGACAGCGACTCCATTCCTCGCGTCCGTGATGAAGGTCGCGAAACTCTACGGAAAGAGCCTCAATGGCGACTGTGGTACCCACCACGTTGCAGCCATTTTCGACTCCGAGCACGGCTCGGACGAAGGAAGCAGCAGTGGAAGCATCAGCCCCACTTCCCAGATTTACCCCGCACAAGTCTACATGGCCGGCCCGTCGCGGGCCAACGGCGACGAACCCGCATACCCACTGGAGGTAGTCATGCCGGACCAGGTGACGCGACTCACCATCACCCGCGACATGGCAATCAGAGCCCTGAAGCACGTTGAGGAGGGCACGTACCCCCCACCAGACGCACCCCGAGAGGACCTTATGGCGGTCCAGTGCCTGCTGCGGAAGGAAGGCGAACGACTTCGCGCAGAGAAGGCCGAGCTACTCCGACGCAAGGAGGAAGCCGACGCGTCGAGTGCCAGGAGGGCCCCTTATTCATTCACTGCTGCCTCGACAGAGGTCTCGCAAGGAGCAAGACGCCATAGGGCCCGCGTGCCCCGGATGACAGAGGCCGAACGCGCCGGAATCACCCGCAACCTCGAATCGTCATACATGACTGAAGACGCGGACGGGATACCCGTCCCCAAAACACCCGGGGCTGCCCTCATGGCAGTCGAAACATACCTGCGACTGACGCAGCCGCCTGAGGGTGACACCCGTGCTCTCCTCCACAAGCAACATAAACCTAGGCCGCCACCTGACGCACTCGGGGGCTGCGCTGTACAGGTCTAAGTCAAAACCTAGGTCCAACCCGAAAATCCTCGGCCGCCACCCGAACCACTCGGGGGCTGCGCTGTACAGGTCTAAGTCAAAACCTAGGCCGCCACAGCTGCGCCATACAGGTTCAACTAAAAAATCCTCGGCCGCCACCCGAACCACTCGGGGGCTGCGCTGTACAGGTCTAAGTCAAAACCTAGGCCGCCACAGCTGCGCCATACAGGTTCAACTCGAAAATCCTCGTCCGCCACCCGAACCACTCGGGGGCTGCGTTGTACAGGTCTAAGTCAAAACCTAGGCCGCCACCTGACGCACTCGGGGGCTGCGCCATACAGGTCCAACCCGAAAATCCTCGGCCGCCACCCGAACCACTCGGGGGCTGCGCTGTACAGGTCTAAGTCAAAACCTAGGCCGCCATAGCTGCGCCATACAGGTCCAACCCGAAAATCCTCGGCCGCCACCCGAACCACTCGGGGGCTGCGCTGTACAGGTCTAAGTCAAAACCTAGGCCGCCACAGCTGCGCCATACAGGTTCAACCCAAAATTCCTCGGCCGCCACCCGAACCACTCGGGGGCTGCGCTGTACAGGTCTAATTCAAAACCTAGGCCGCCACCTGACGCACTCGGGGGCTGCGCCATACAGGTTCAACCCGAAATTCCTCGGCCGCCACCCGACGCACTCGGGGGCTGCGCCGCACAGGTCTAAGTCAACCTAGGTCGCCACCTGACGCACTCGGGGCCTGCGCCATATAGGTCTAAACTCGAAAAATCCTCGGCCGCCACCCGACGAACTCGGGGGCCGCGCCGTACAGGTCTAAGTCAACCTAGGTCGCCACCCGACGCACTCGGGGGCTGCGCCATACAGGTCTAAACTCGAAAAATCCTCGGCCGCCACCCGACGAACTCGGGGGCCGCGCCGTACAGGTCTAAGTCAACCTAGGTCGCCACCCGACGCACTCGGGGGCTGCGCCATACAGGTCTAACGCAAAAAAAAACCTCGGCCGCACCCAACGCACTCGGGGGCTGCACTGCACAGGTCTGACTCGAAAACGCCTCGGCCGCACTCGAAGCACTCGGGGGCTGCGCCGCACAGGCCTGACTCGACACACCTCGGCCGTACTCGATCCGCGCGGGGGCTGCGCCATACAGGTTTACAGAAGTCTACAAGATACAATTTACTCACTCGGAGGCTACCCCCACCTCGGCATACATACACTCATATTTCCACTTGGAAAATTTTCTTTTACAAACTAACGCTATACAACAGCAGTCTACTACTCTTATTCTACAGGCTCGCCCTTTGGCACATCGAGTGGCCCTACAAGGTGCTCATCGGACAGTGGGACCACCCTGTCACGTCCCATCGGACACAGAGTGTGCCAAAAACGTCAGCGCTGACGTCACCTGCGGAGGCGTAGCAAGTAAGCCAACGGGCTGATGGAGCACCCGGATAATTCATTCGAGTGCAACAAAGATACAGTAAGCTTTAAGAGCTGAATAGACTCGACAGTCCATTCGAGTGGAAAAGAAATTCAGTAAGCTCCATGAGCTGAGTAAAACTCAAAGCAGTAAGCCAAACCGGCCGAGTACAAAGTAAGTCACGCAAAGCCAGTTGCGACTCCGTCAGCTCGAGTCTCTTCTTTACTCCCATCGGGAGCGGCCTTTTCGACTGAAGAAAAAATTGAGTTTAACCTCAATTGCAAGCAATTCAGCTTAATCTCGGGGGCTACTCCCATCGGGAGCGCTGTACGCGCTCCCGAATGACTCAGAACAATCGCAGTCGAAAAATCACCGACCAAAGCAATACTCGCAGTTTTTACCCTGCAGTCGATGTTTCGACTAAGTAATCCTCCATAAGCCCTGAACGGCCGGAGTCGACCAATTTTATCTGTTCCTTTCAGGAACCTGGTGGCGTGCCCAGAAGGAAGGAGTCCTTTACCCGACTCTACGATTCGACTAAGCACTCGGGGGCTACTGTCGTGGGGTCACTCTTCGACTACCCCACGGTGGTGATACCTGGGTCACGCCAAGAACATCTGCCTTATGACAAGGGCCCAAGGAAGGCCCAAGGAGGGCGACGTGCGGCCCAAGAAAATCGACGATAGGTCATCAGCCTCGATCGGCTTGTAAGTGCCATCGGCACCGTTCACCCGAGACCTAGCCTACCATATAAAGGCTAGGAGGGTCCCTCGTCTAGGGTAACGCCAACGCATACGCTCACGCTGATAGCCGCCATCTCAAACCCTAGCGAGATTGCCATCTCGCCATTGTAGCCACATTCAACATCAATATCAGACAAGCAGGAAGTAGGGTTTTATCCTCCGGGAGCCTGAACCTGGGTAAACGCCTCACTTGTTAGCCGTCGTGATCACCAGTGCTCATCTCTATCCCCCTCAATCAACCCGGGGTACTCGACCCAGGGATTTGCCGAGTCTAATCCTCGGATGACCAGCATATGCCAAATTTATGGCAGTCCCGCACTATGCCTACCTCAAGCTCAAGATGCCAGGACCTTATGGGACCATCACCGTCAACGGAGACTTCGAGCGGTCCGACGAGTGCGACCGCAAGTTCAACAAGATCTCTGAATCGTTTGGGGCCCAGGAGCAGCTCCAAGAGCTGTCGCTCACCAACGATCGTACCCTCTTCCCTGAGGGCAAAAAATCACCACCCGAGTCGGCTTTCAACGCAACCAATGACATAAGGGCACATAAGATACATCCAACTGAGCAGCTAAAACCAGGGACCGGAGATTCCGGGTCCTTTGGGTCAAAAGAGCAGCTAAAACCAGGGACCGGAGATTCCGGGTCCTTTGGGCCGGAGACTCCGGACCATCTCCGGTGTACCTCCGGACAGACAACAGAGCCGCACCACAAAAGAGGCACTTGGCAGCGAAACACAAGGGGCCGGAGACTCCGGGTCCTTTGGGCCGGAGACTCCGGTGTGACCGGAGACTCTGGACCATCTTCGGGCCAGATCCAAACAGAAAACCAGAACTGCCATAACTTTCGCCCACGAACTCCGTTTTCGACAATCTTGGACTTGTTGCAATCGTAACAACGAGCACTACAAGATTATGCAGAAAAACATCATAGTCCAACAAGGTATTATAAAAACACATGGGGAAAAGTTAAACCTCTATTTCGCAAACCGGAAAAGCTATAACTTTTGCAATTGAAGTCCGAAAGAAGTAAAACCAATTTTGTTGGAAAGAGGACGACAAATGCAACCTTTGAAAATGGCAAACAAGCAATGGAGATTTTGCAAAGAGATGGAAGAGATAAATCTTCCGCACGAATGAACCGGCAAAATCTCCAATACCGAAACCGCAATAGAAGTCGCATAAGAAAACCGTTTTCGGTGAACTTAGCCTTGTCATGACAAGCATGACAAGCACCAAGACCACACCACGATAAGAGACAAATAAGAACCAATAAAGATGATTGCAAGGATGGAAGGATGCAAAGGTTTGAGCTCTCCACGAGCGATACGGACAAGATACTCGGTCGAGAGCCCCTCTTGATAGTACGGTTATCTATCCTATAATCCGGTCTTTTAACTAACATCATGAGACCGGTAAAATAGAAACCCTATCAAGAACATACCTTTGCCTTGCGCATTAATCCACTTGAGGTCGAAGAAGACGATCTTCATCTCCTCAAGGCAAACCACCTTTCTTGATTGCGCTTCGCTTGGTGAAGATTCACATGACGCTCTCCCATACACCAAGATGGGGAAATTACTCTGCGGCATATCTTCACTTGGACTTGAGTGTTGATCAACTTGCACTTAGCATTGATCAACACAAAATATTCTTCCCTTAACCTTGACTCCAACACTTGGAGATCAAGCAATGCAAATGGACACACCTACAATAATAGCTCAATACAAACATTAGTCCATAGAGATTGTCATTAATTACCAAAACCATGCATGGGGGCAACCATACACTTTCAATCTCCCCCATTTTGGTAATTGATGACAATCCCTTTTTAAGAGGGTTTATGTAATGAATAAGGCATCTTGCAAGACAAACAAGTAAGGATGTAAAGCGCATTAAAGACAAATGCAAAAAAGCATAAAACCAAATTCCCTTTGTCGTGTCTTGGATCACGGACACCGGGGGTAAAGGATACCCCCTTTTTAGGTTCGGTATGGGGCGCGAAGGAGGCTGAGGCCGCCCGAAGGCTTCGTCTATGCTTGAGATCTACGTGCTAGCAAGCATCACAGAGACATAAGGAGTTTACCCAGGTTCAGGCCGCCCGGAGGCTAACAGCCCTACTCCTGCATGTCTGGATTGAGAGGTGTATCATGGTGTAGCTTTACAATGGTGGTTGCGGGTGAGAACCTGGGAGGTGTTGGCTAGAGGTTGAAGACGAGCAGATCCTGACCCGGAGGAGATCACCTCTCGCCAAAGCTAATCTCGGACTTGTGCGCTACCTAGCCTAGCCTCCAACTCGTAGGTGTTCCGTCCCCTTACGTTGGGTGCCTCGGTCCTCCTTTTATAGGCTAAGGGAATACCACAGATGCACCCTTGGGGCCGGAGGGGTTTTGGCGGGAAAACCCCTCCGAGTTCTCCTTAGGAGGCGACGTGGCCTCCTCTAATCCAAGTATTCTTCTCAGAGGGGGTAGGTGCGGCCTCCCACCTTTTCCAGGGAGGGCGGACAGAGGTTGACAGCTTTTCCGCCTCTGCCCCCCTTTGGCGCCTCCATCTTCTTGGCGCCCAAGGCTTCTAGGAGCTTCCAGCCAGGGCTGACAAGCTTATCCTATTTGCGCACTGGAGGTTGGTTCCCGGGGGTGAGCCTGGCCTCCTGTCGGGTGTCGGGGTCCCCGGGACCTCCATGCCTGCTTCCGGGTCGAGGGGGCCCTGGAGGGTCCCCGGGTCCTTTGCCTTGGTTGTCGATGCCGCGTGCGTCGGGACGCCGTGGGGCAGATGGGGGGCCCATCTGCCAGTCTTGTGCCTTGGCCTTGAGTGCCTCCTTGGTGGGCCCATGTGCGATGGACCCACTTTGACCGCATCAGGGGAACCCCATGTTCCACTGTTGCGACAGTAGCCCCGAGCATAGTCCCGGCGGCCACGCCCTTGTGTCGCCGGGGCTATGACCAAAAAGAGTCAAAGTGGGTCCCCGGTGTCAGGTCTTGAACGTCTTGCCCTACCCGTCAGGGGGCGAGGTCTTGGAGTTATCCATCCGGTGGAGTAATTGCGTCAGTCTCCTCGATTCTCGGAAACGGAGAATGCGAGGCGATGGCCGCTGACAGCGCACCCGAGCCTTCTTAAAGGCAGGGATACCCCTCAGGATCTTCATTCGTCTTCACTCCTTCCCCATCCCCACTCTTTCTCAGAGGTGAGCGCGTCGATGGCGGGGGCTAAGAGAGGAGCTGGTCGCTTGCGTTCATCCTCGGCGGGGGCAGAAGTGGCGTCCGGCAGTCGCGGATGAGCTGCCCCCCGAGGCCAAGCGAGGCGCGGTCGTGGAGGTGTCCGCGGTCGTGGAAGCCGAGGTCGTGGAGGTCACGGAGCGGGAGGTTCACCGAGCCC
The DNA here is from genome assembly GCA_012064385.1 of Puccinellia tenuiflora. Classification (NCBI taxonomy): domain Eukaryota; kingdom Viridiplantae; phylum Streptophyta; class Magnoliopsida; order Poales; family Poaceae; genus Puccinellia; species Puccinellia tenuiflora. Next base: position 341,260 of record QRDG01000496.1, read on the forward strand.
TCCCTCGCGGAGGACGACCCACACCGGCTTCCCTCCATTCGAGTTCGTCGTGGATCTAAACAGAAGACTGCGCAGCCGGCTTCATCTGCCGGACTCCTTCGCGGCGGCGGTGGACACGGACGATGACCGGCCCACCGGCTACTGGCTGCAGGTGGAGGGCTTCCCCAACGGCCCCTCCTGGGTCGAAGCGGAGTACACCGTCGACGGCTCCATGCTCCTAGGGAAGGGATGGAAAGCGTTCGTGCGCTCCCGTCACCTTACCCAGGGGCAGTACCTGTCGTTCGAGTATGACGGGAACGAGACGCTCTCCATGAAGATCTTCCGTGCCGATGGCGGACGCGAGGACTGCTGCATGGAGAGCGACAGCAGCAGTCGCAGTAGCTGCTACAACGAGGAGGACGAGGATGAAGATGAAGAGGACTCCCTCAGCATCAAGGCCTAGAGGAGCCCGCTTCCCTGAAGATGCGGGGGCGACACCGCGGCAGCGCCCCCCGAAGATGTCCTTGACCTCCTTCTTGGCGGCCTCGTCGATGTACTTCTGGAAGTAGCACCTTCCGTAGTGCGGGGATGCTCCTTGCTTGCGCAGGAGCCAACCTTTCCTTGTAAAAAGTAGGCCCCATTGTAGAATTTTGTATGACGAAAAACTTGTACTCTTGCTGTCGCTTGGCCTTCAAGTTGAATAGTTGTGAACGGGAACGGTTTTATGCAAAACTCGCTCTTGATTGTGGCACCAGCTGAACCGTCAGAGTGGCTAGTGGGGAACAGAGGGCCTATAAAAGGCTCTCTAGCCCCCAGCTCCTCGGCAACTTTAGTCTTGCTTCCTCTTGCTCCTTTCCCTCCCTGCCCCTTCACAAACCACAAGGCCATGTCGGGGGAGGTAGGAAAATCCTTCTCAGGGACATCGATGGCGGCGTCCATGCATCGGGGTGCGGCGGAGGCTCCCAGGGGAATAGGGGCCCGTGCCGCTGGAGAGGAAGATGAGGTGATGTCGCGCCTGGCCCTCGCTATGGGTGTTTTGCGCTTGGCGACGATCTATGGTCCCGCAGCCCAGGAGGAGGCTCGGGTGTGTGCGCTCTGCAGGGCTCAGCTTCTGGCGGCCTTGAAGGAGAAGACCGCGGGGATCCCGGAGGCATCCCAGCTCTGGGTGGAATTTGACGCCATCGAACAGGACAGTGTTGCATTTTTCTCGGCCCCTCGCTCCTCTTGGGCCTGGTCTAGATCCTGACCGAACTTGTCCCCTGTCGCAGGCGGACGACAACGCCATGAGCGAGGTGGTGGCCGAGGTGGTCTCCCTGCTCCACTGCCTGGCGCCCAGACGCACCAGACAGCCAGGAGATGCCTGAAAAAATCCTTCCGGGTTCTCCCTCTCCTCCCAGGCGTCTCCGTGAACAAGGCAAGGGCGCGCAGCAAGGAGCGCTAACTCCAAGCTGGCCTTAGTAGCACAGGATCTAGTAGTTGCACAACCGAATGTAAATTCAAGAATGTAATTTAGAATGTAAATTCGGATGTATGCAACCGTAGACTCAACTCCCGGGGTCATTTCCCAAATCTTCCTTTGCACTAACGCGCCGTCTGGTTTTCAGAGGAGGCCGCTTAGGTGCAAGGCACTCTACGTCTGCACGGTAGATGTACCCCCTAAGTCGGACTATACCTTCCGGGAGTCCTTCGCCACTGTCCACGGGTACTAGGCCAGAGGGAAACGGACCGTTCACCAGGGTGGTCGTCTACCCCCGCAAAGGCTCTCATCAACCGTCAAGCATGCGCAGGTCGATGGTATATTGACTCCGAGCGAGATGTTACGCCTAAATGCGGGATGCTTATGCAAGAACTTAGCTGTTTTCCTGTCGCGTTTCCAGCCCATTCAGTCCTTCCCGGGTGTCGAGCTCCTTTTTTCGCGTCCCGCCGTCCAATCCTGCCCCGGGAAGGAGCTACACACAGCAAACTTTTAGTAGAAAAAGAATGGACCCTCTTTCCTATCATGCTAGCGTGTTATCCGAAGCAAACCGCAAGCACAGTTGGTAGTACATTTCTGTGGTGAGGTGCGTTTCACCACAGCACTGTCCGATTCCCCTTTCCGCGGCAGCAAGGCATGATCGGGCGGCGGTGCCTAGCCTGCGAGGCCACTCGCGGCGCTTCTACCCATCTGCCACCGGGACATACCAGCCCCCTGCTTATGGGTTGCTAAGGATAACACACTTCCATGGTAGAATTGAGGCTCACAGGAATTGAAATAACTTATCTTTTATTCTCCTGGCGACGATTCTTACACCCTATTAGAGAACACTAGCCCCTCAGGCGTGGTTTAACGGATCCGACGTTTGCGATTCATGTTCGTAATCAGGGGTAGAATTTCTGAAGATTCTTGATGTTCCAGGCGTTGCCTTCTGGCCGGCCTTGCTCGTCCTCCAGGTACACCGTTCCGGGTTTCAGGGTATGTGTCACCCGGAAGGGTCCTTCCCACTTTGATGACATTTTGCTTAGGCCTTCCATGTTTTGCCTCTTGCGGAGTACCATGTCCCCGGGTTGCAGCTCCCGCGAGCGAACATGATGACTGTGGTATCGGCGGAGTCCTTGTTGGTACCGAGCTGACCATAAGGAGGCCCGACACCTACTCTCTTCCAGCAGGTTTATGTCATCCATCCTTCGCTCTTCTTGCGTGTTCTCATCGTATGCGAGCACCCGGGGTGATCCGTACTTGAGCTCTGATGGCAGGACAGCTTCAGCTCCATAGACGAGGAAGAAAGGTGTCTCTCCAGTGCTTCTGCTTGGTGTTGTCCTGAGTGACCACAGTACGCTTGGCAGGTGATCAATCCAGTTTTTTCCCTTGTTCTCCAGCTTGTCAAAGGCTTTGGTCTTCAATCCCTCGAGAACTTCTGCATTTTCTCGCTCTACTTGCCCGTTGCTTCTTGGGTAGGACACCGAGGAAAAACACACCTTGATGCCCATTTCTTCGCAGAAGTTGAGGAAGGCTTTGCTTGTGAACTGAGTGCCATTGTCGGTGATGATTCTGTTTGGTACTCCAAACCGGTAGACGATTCCTTCGATGAACTTGATGGCGGCCTGGGCCGTCTGGCGTGGAATTGACATCACTTCCACCCACTTTGTGAACTTGTCGATTGCCACGAACAGGTACTCGTGACCTCCCACAGACTTTGGTATCTTGCCGACGGTGTCCAGCCCCCAGACCGCGAACGGCCAGGAGATTGGTATTGGCTGCAACACTTGGGTTGGCTGGTGCGTGTTCTTGGCGTAGTACTGGCAGGCTTCACAGGTCTTGACTAGCTGCTCCGCGTCATGAAGTACCGCTGGCCAGTAGAACCCTTGGCGGAAAACCTTCCCCGCCAAAGATCTTTATGCCACGTGACTTGAGCATATCCCCTCGTGTATGTCCCTCAGTAGTTCTCGGCCTTGTTCTTGCGATATGCACCGTAGCTTGACTCTGTTCTCGCGCCGCCGGTAGAGCTCGCCGTCGATTAGGACATAGAGCTTTGCCCGGCGGGCCACTCGCTCGGCTTCGTGGTCATCCTCCGGGAGGGCGTGCTCCACCATGTACTTGATGATGTCCTGGGGCCAGGGTGGGTGAGTCCGTTCCACCAGCAGTACCTCCTGGCCAGAAGGAAGCAGAGCTTCTTCGGCCGCGGGCACTGCCGGGTCTTTGGCTTCCGGGCTGGCTACCCGTGTTGTTGGTGTAGAAGGGTTGCCAGCCCCCTTTGTCGCTGAAGAATTTGGCTTCAGCCTCTCGGGAGAGACTGAAGGCCGCTTGAGCACCTCGATGTAGATCCCGGGAGGTACCAGTTCTCGCTTGGACGCCAATTGTGATAGCTCGTCCGCGGATGTGTTTTCCTCCTGCGGCACGTAAGCAGCTCTGAAGCTACTGAAGCGCTGCTGAAGTTTCCACACTTCTTCGACGTACGGCGCCATCTGAGGACAGGCGTACTCTTTGTTGACTTGCTTGATGACTAGCTGAGAGTCACCCTTGACGACGACCTTGCCGATGCCGAGGCCGATGGCAGCACGAAGTCCCGCGAGCAGACCTTCGTACTCCGTCGTGTTGTTGGAGATGTTTCCTTGGTAGTGCATTTGGACGACGTACTTCAAGCGCTCACCGGTTGGTGAAGTGAGGACGACCCCGGCACCTCCTTGCCCCTTGATGTAGGAGCCGTCAAAGTGTATGGTCCAGGTGTCGGGATCCTCCTTCCCGGGAAGGCTTGTCTCCTCCTCCGAGTTGTCGATCGCCATCTCGGTCCACTCTGCTGTGAAGTCAGCCAGTGCTTGGCTCTTGATGTTGTCCATGTGCTCAAACTTGAGCCCGAAGCCCTGGAGTTCCATGGCCCACGCCGAGATGCGTCCAGTGGCCAGCGGGTTCTCCAGAGGACTCCTTAGGTTATACTTGGACACCACTGTGATTGGGTGCCCCTCGAAGTATGGCCTCATCTTGCGGGAGGCGATGAGGATCGCCAGCAGCAGCTTCTGCATCATTGGATACCGCTCCTGGGCGTCGCGCAGCACTGAGCTGACGAAGTAGACGGGGTGCTGCACCTTGTGGGTCACCGATCCTTTGGCGGGTTCGACGTCCTCCACGTCCTTGGCACTCCGGGGTGTTGTCGGAGTAGCCCCGGCTACGTCGCCTTGGAGTGTATTCCTTCGTCCTCAATGTTGGGAATATGCCCTAGAGGCAATAATAAAATGGTTTATTAGCATATTCATGTTTATGATAATAGTTTATTATCCATGCTATAATTGTATTAACCGGAAACATAATACATGTGTGGAATATAAACAACCAGTTGTCCCTAGTAAGCCTCTGCCGGACTAGTTCGTTAGTCAAGAGATGGTTAGAGTTTCCTAACCATGGACTTGTTATAGTCACTTGATAACGGAGTCATATCATTAGGAGTAATGATGTGATGGACAAGACCCGATAATAAAAGAGTTGCAATTGATCGTGTCATACAGTTTCATTGCCAACACTTTTAGTATGCCAAGTATAGTTTCCTTAGACCATGAGATTATGTCACTCCCGTTTACCGGAGGAATGCTTTGTGGACATTCAAACGTCACTTCGTAACTGGGTGATTATAAAGGTGGCTTTCAGGTATCTCCGATGGTATTTGTTGGGTGACATGAATCAAGAGTGGGATTTGTCCTTCCTTCTGACGGAAAAGATATCTCTGGGCCCTCTCGGTAATATAGCATCAGAAAGGTTGCAACCATGTGGTTAAGTGTTAATCACGAAGATCCTATATTATGGACGAGTAAAGAGAATTTGCCAGGTAACGAGATAGAACTAGATATGGAGATATCGACGATCAAATCTCGGGCAAATTAAATATCATGAGACAAAGGGAATCGTATACGAGATTAAGAATCTCCGGCATCGTGTTTCAATCGATAAGGAACTTCGTTGAATATGTAGGAGTCAATATGGGCATCCCGGTCCCGCTATTGATTATTGATTTGATCATGTCTGCATGTTCTCGAACCCGTAGGATCACACACTTAACGCTCCGATGTAGCTAGGGTTAGCGATGAGATAATTGATGGTGTGAACGAATGGTGATTCGGAGTCTCGGTTGAGATCCTAGACGTCACGAGGAGTTCCGGAAGAGTCCGGAGAATAAGATTCATATAAGGAAAGTGGTTTCCGGAGGTATCGAAAAGGTTCGGGAATTTATCGGTAAAGTACCGGAATATTCTAGAAGGTTCTAGAGGAGTCTAGAAGTGGGGCCCAAAGGTGTTTGCGGCCCTCATGGAATAAAGGGGTGGTGGACTGGCCTCATGGGCCAGCCGCACCAGCCCCAAGGGAGGCCCAAGACTTAGCCCCAAAATCCTAGGGTTTGCTTGGGGGCTAAGTAAAGGCCCAAGAGGGCCCATGTTTGGGGCGCACCCCTTGGCCCCTCCACCTATATAAAGGGGGGGTGCGGCCAAGGTAGGGCTGCCCCAAAACCCTAGCCGCCACTACCCTTGGTGCCCTTGCCGCCGCCCTTTGCCCTAGCCGCCGTGCGCCACCTCTCTCCCCGGAGGGCTGCCGCACTCCACCTCTCATTGGCGCCACCCCTCCCGTAGGGCTGCCGCCATCTCCTCCACCAAAGTTGATGCACCACCCCTAGCCGTAGGGCTGCTGCACCATGTCCTCCTTCCCCTCCTCTTGCTTGGCTTGGCGAAGCCATGCTCGCGGAGATCTACACCATCAACCCCACCACAACCGTCGTGTTGCCGAGATCCATCTAGCCACGTCCTCCTCACTTGCGGGATCAAGGAGAGGAAGTCTACATCGAGCCGTACTTGTGGATACCGCGGAGGGGCTGCTTGTGCGGTGCTCCATCGGATTGGATCGCGTGGATAATATATCTCCTCGCGACTAGATGAGTCTAGTTGCGGGGATCGACAGACCAACCCCTGCACCGACAAACCGCTTTGAACGTTCTTCAAGGGTAAGAGATTGGATCTGATCTTCGCTACCTCCATCTAATAGATCTAGATCCTTGGGGTTTATTCCGCTTGTTGCGTAGGAAATTTTTTTGTTTTTCTATGCTGCGACCCCTTCACTCAACACGTGATTCGACGTTGACGGGAGGGGGGTGCTGGGATCTTCGAACCCCTGAGCACTCGGCCGCCCTTTCTTGCTTGACTGCCCGGGGAACGGGCCCCCAGGACGCTTGCCCTTGCTTGACTTCTTTGGAGATGCGTCGCGTTCGGCCACCAGCACGGCGCTGACCACTTGGTTAGTGGCCGCGATGTACAGCAGTAGGGGCTCCTTCTCCATTGGGGCCACGAGGACGGGTGGTGAGGCGAGATAGCTCTTGAGTGATTGGAGAGCCTCCTCAGCCTCGGGGTTCCACTCTACGGGGCCCGATTTCTTGAGCAACTTGAAGAACGGCAAAGCCCACTCTCCAAGCCTTGAGATGAAGCGCCCGAGTGCAGTGATGCACCCGTTGAGGCGCTGCACGTTCTTGACTCGCCGGGGCACTTCCATTTATTCGATGGCCTTGATCTTGTCAGGGTTCGCCTCAATCCCCCGGTGGGAGATCAAGAAACCCAACAGCTTGCCGGATGGGACCCCGAACACGCACTTGTCGGGGTTGAGCTTGAAATTGACCCGGCGGAGGTTGTCGAAAGTCTCGTGTAGGTCCTGGACAAGGGAGTCCTGGAACCTTGTCTTGACCACGATGTCGTCGATGTAGGCTTCAACGTTGCGGCCCAGCTGGGTCCCAAGGCACGCTTGCATCGCGCGCTGGAAGGTAGCGCCAGCGTTCCGGAGGCCGAAAGGAATCCGGGTGTAGCAGTAGCAGCCCTTGGGGGTGATGAAGGCCGTCTTCTCCTGGTCCTCGACCGCCATCAGGATCTGGTGGTACCCGGAGAAGGCATCCAGGAAACATAGCGATTCGCAACCGGCTGTGGAGTCCACGATCTGATCGATGCGCGGCAGAGGGAACGGGTCCTTGGGGCAGGCCTTGAGCGGGTGATTGCCGTCGGGATGGACGTGGCACCATGGATCTTCATTGCCCTCAGAAGTCGAGGCCGGATTGACCTTCTTGGGGAGAGGCTCGGTGACGAAGACGCGCTTGTCGGGACCGGGGTCCCGCTTCTTGCTCTTGGTGGGGGTGGCTTTGTCCTTGGGTTCCTCCTCCCCGGGGACTCTGACCCCCTCTTCTGCGCGGGCGCAGCAGTCCGCGAGCTCCCATAGCTCGCAGGTAGTCTCGATGCGATGAGTGCTCAACTTCTCACGCATCCGAGTATGTCGAACGTTGGCGTGGAAGGACTGGATCACCAGCTCCTGCTTGATGCATGGGATGGTTTTCATTTTCTGGGTGAAGCGTTGGATGAACTTGCGGAGAGTTTCACCCGGAAGCTACTTGAAGTCGTGCAGGTCGCTGGGAACTCCTGGGCGCTGGTACCCGCCCTAGAAAACCCCCAGGAACGCCTCCTTTGGTGCCCGCCAGGATCAGATGGAGCACTTGGGGAGGTTGAGGAGCCATGACTGAGCGTCTCCCTTCAGGGCCAATGGGAACCAGTTGGCCATCATGACCTCGTCGACCCTGGCAACCACCGCAGCCAGCGAGTACAGCTGCAGGAAGTCCCGGGGGTTCGTGGTGCCATCGTAGCGGAGGATGTCGATCTTGAACTTCTTGGGCTAGGTAGCCTGGCGAAACTCATGGGAGAGGGCGAGGCAGCCCTCGGCGATGTCCTCGTCCCGATCTTCCCGTCGATGGCGTTCTCGGCGACGTTCGATGCGGGTGCATGCATCCTCATGGAGACGATTGTTGAGGGCGTTGCGCAGATCCAGGTTGCGCGTGGAGGATGAACCAACGGAGATGGCCGGGCCGCAGTTGCGGTTCGCCCGACCCGCCGCGGGAGGGTTTGCTTGAGGAGGCACGGCTTCTCCTGGGCGATCTCCCCGGGGAGGGTCCCGCGGTTCTCGCGCCTCTGCTCCCTTGGCTCCGCGGCTGTCGACGGTGGGGGCGTGAACGGGCTCACACCAAGGACCGCCATCGGCGAAGTGGAGGAGTTCCTCCACACGGGTCCGCCACTCCTGGTAGACCTTGGGGTTGTCGGTTATGGGTGGAAACTGGATCAGAACCTTGGCGGTGATGAGGGCGTCGTGACGGGCCTGCGCGTCGTCCGAGAGGAGAGTGCAGGACTTGCTCCTGGCGCCCTGCTGACCCTTGCTAGCGCGGGCACCCTCGCTTTTTCACCGACAGAGGGGTCCTAGCCGGTGTTGCCGCCCATGCTCTTCTCCACGCCACCATCTTCACCGCTCCGGGTTGGGCCGCCTGCCCCGCCCAGAGCGTCCTTCTCCGGAGGTGGAGGAGGAGAAGCCCGGTTTGCCGCAGCAGCACGACGCTCGCTGGTAGCCTGAGAGCGTGTAGGGGAGGCCGCCTTGGATGCCTGGACATCGGGCCTCTTCTTTGGTGCCATGGTTGATGACGAACTTGACGCAGATCTCCTCGAAGATCTCGAAGCCGATGAAGAACTTGAGGAAGATCTCGACGAAGAACACGAAACCGATGAAGATGAAACCAGCGCTTGCGCCCCCTACCTGGGGCGCCAGATGTCGTGTCTTGGATCACAGACACCGGGAGTAAAGGATACCCCCTTTTTAGGTTCGGTATGGGGTGCGAAGGAGGCTGAGGAACGTCTTCCGCCTGGAGGCTTCGTCTACGCTCGAGATCTACGTGCTAGCAAGGAGCACAGAGACTTAAGGAGTTTACCCAGGTTCAGGCCGCCCGGAGGCTAACAGCCCTTCTCCTGCATGTCTGGATTGAGAGGTGTATCATGGTGTAGCTTTACAATGGTGGTCGCGGGTGAGAAACCGGGAGGTGCTGGCCAGAGGTTGAAGACGAGCAGATCCTGACCCGGAGGAGATCACCTCTCGCCTAAGCTAATCTCGGACTTGTGCGCTACCTAGCCTAGCCTCCAACTCGTGAGTGTTCCCCCCTCTCCTTTTAGGTGCCTCGGTCCTCCTTTTATAAGCTAAGGGGATACCACAGGTGCACCCTTGGGGCCGGAGGGGTTTTGGCGGGAAAACCCCTCCGGGTTCTTCTTAGGAGGCGACGTGGCCTCCTCTCGTCCAAGTATTCTTCTACGAGGGGGTAGGTGCGGCCTCCCACCTTTTCCAGGAAGGGCGGACAGAGGCTGACAGCTTTTCCGCCTCTGCCCTCCTTTGGCGCCTCCATCTTCTTGGCGCCCAAGTCTTCTAATAGCTTCCAGCCAGGGCTGGCAAGCTTATCCTCTTTGCGCACTGGAGGTTGGTTCCCGAGGGTAAGCCTGGCCTCCTGCCGGGCGTCGGGGTCCCCGGGACCTCCATGCCTGCTTCCGGGTCGAGGGGGCCCCGGAGGGTCCCCGGGTCCTTTGCCTTGGTTGTCGATGCCGCGTGCGTCGGGACGCCGTGGGGCAGATGGGGGGCCCATCTGCCAGTCTTGTGCCTTGGCCTTGAGTGCCTCCTTGGTGGGCCCATGTGCGATGGATCCACTTTGACCGCATCAGGGGAACCCCATGTTCCATTGTTCCGACACCCTTAAACCCTCTAAACTTCTCCCCCATTGGCATCGATTGCCGAAACGGGAAGAAAAATTTAGAGAGCCAATATAATATGAGTTCCTCCATAAAGTGTGCATTTCTCAAGATATGAGTGAAATCAAATGCACATATCCATTGACGAATAATTAGAGGAAATCAAATTATATTGAGTATCCAAAGATTGCAAAAAGATGAAATCATTCTAAACATCTCCACAAAAGGAGAAAAGCAATCGAAAGGATCCAAAGCGAGAGTTCTAAATAAAAATGGAGAAGCTCCCCAATGTTCATGCACAATTGAGGAGTGCACAAATATGGAATCCTCGCTCCCCCAAAATCATCTAGAACACGCAACAAGTACAAGAGTGCATAAAGCAAAGGAAAATCATAGCACTTGCACCAAAGATATGGTTGAGCCATGGAAAGATGCCAATTTTCAAATATTCAATATAAGATAGGCCCAACCAAGATAAAAGGACGATCTTTAAAAGAGTATGTTCACAAGCTTAGTGATACCAATTGGAAACAAAACCAATTGAAAATGCCAAAATCTAGTGAGAGCATTTAGCCAATAAAAATCAACATACTTACCGTGATAAGCATGAAGACAAAGATTTGAAAGAAATGTGAGTGCGCAAAGATGCAAATAGAAAAGAGACAAGCACTCACGAGACAAATTTGGGGCCACCAAAGAATTATAGGTGAAAAGCAAGGTGGCTCGAAAGAAATGGGATACCAACTAAAAGGTGACCTCTCTCATATGTATAAGTTTCTAAGTAGATAAATCGTTGATTATATACATCTACAAAGAAACTTTGACATATGAAATAGTTGATGAAGTAAAGACAAGGTATCCAAAAGGAAGTCATGAATATACAAAAGAGATTATTGCATAAAAGCATAGCACATAGCTCAAATTTATCTCATTGTATATAAATGAACTTCAAACAATATCAAACACATCACACATATCACTAAGGGAACAAGAGATAGTATAGATGCTTTAAGATAGGCAACAAGTATCACACAGAAATAATACCAATTGAAGAAAACGGTTTTTGCAAATTCATCACAAATATCACAAATATATAACAAGTGAATAAAATAAGCCAAAACCACAACAATTGAACATAAAAGCTTCCATGCCAAGAAGCAAACTACACAAGGTTGAGACTAGAAAAGTATGCATGGGATAGATACTTGTTACCGAGATGCATTGACGATGAAGAAGATGAGAGTTTGTTTATCATCAAAGCTTGACTCCGATAATCACATGGTGAGAACACCTTCCTTATGAATGAGGCAAGCATCCAATACATCTCCATCTATCTATTATATAATTAAAAAAATAGAAAATAAAGCTACCACGTTTGTCCACATATGCTTAAAATATTTACTCCATTGATCTTTAATGCAACGGTTGAGATTTAACGTCTGATAGAAGTTACGTAAACTTTTGACACGTCCAACTAGACACGTACGTGCGTAACTAACTCAAACATCAACACGATCACAAAGTTCGTCCAATCACGTGTCCGTGATCGACTGGACTCTCTCTGGCTGCGGTTCTCTACAAAAGAAAATATTTCGTCGATGCTTTCCTGTTGAACTCACCGCCTCCTTGCTCCATCGACATGCAGGCGGGGTATTGGCAGGATCGATCTAGCTGCGCGAGCATGTCGCCCCGTCTTCAACCCGGAACTTCTAATGGTAAACATACTACTCGATCTGATCTCCAGACCTTCTCTCCATCGGTGTCTAACTCCAAGCGTGCTCCTCCACCTTCCAGCGATTATCTATCAGCCATATATGCTAGGCCGGCAACTAATTGATTTTCTCTCTCCTTACGATGGCCTGACGGCGCTGTGGCCTTCTCTTTGCAGATGATGCCCATCCGTCCGTTCTTCTCGCTTCAGTTTTTGCCAGGAGCTGTGTGATCGAGTCGTGAAAGAAAAAGGCGTATACGGATTTGAAAAAAGCGCTCACTAGTAGAAAAATAGGCTTTTGTCCCGGTTGGTTTGGGCCATTGGTCCCGGTTCCCCAACCGGGACGAATCAATCGGGACGAATGCTCGTCCCGGTTGGGACACCAACCGGGACGAATGGGGGGGGCACGTGGCCCGGCCACAGGCAGCAGGGGCGGAGGCTTTCGTCCCGGTTCGTATTACGAACCGGGACGAAAGACCTGGGGCTTCCGTCCCGGTTCGTAATACGAACCGGGACTATTGTCCCGTCAGATTTTACTTTTTCCAAAAATTTCAGAAAATTGTTTAAATTTATAAAATAAATAATGCTTATTCTATAATTCATAAAAATATGAATAAAATACCAAAATGTTCAGAAAAATAAGACCTATTTAATTATGAAAAATGCATGCATGTTTAAAAAACTTAAATTAAATATTTCTTAGAACTACAAAAATGGCACTACTAGTTAAATAAGAGGAACCACTATTACACATCATCGCCACGAATATATATATTACACACATCTCATTCGTCGTCCTACATATATACATCTCTTTTACACTCTCCCTATTTAATTTCAACCTTACAGTAGAATTCTCCTTTCGGATCTAGGACCTCTGCAAGTAAGAATCCGGCAAATTCCTCTTGAATTGCTCGTATGCGATCGTGTGGTAGAAGGCCATCCCGCAACCGTTCGATCTAATTAAAAAAGGGTCAATATATATGAATGAAAGTAAACAGAATTGCTGGCAATAAACTAAGATTATGAATATTGCATACGCACTTGAAGTTGTTCTAATTTTCTGCCCTTCTCACAGCACGTCTGACGAATGAACTCGCAGACGTAGTATCCACATAAATGATTCCCGCTTCCCTGGCTCAAGCACTTTACGGGAACAGAGTTCGATCAAAAAATGGTAATGGTATTGAACTAGAATCAAAGAGATGCGCGGATCTAGATAGTACTACTTACATTTATTGGTTTAAATGTAAGCTCCTTCGCCCATTCACCCCTAGCCCTGGCGGTGAATCGTTTCCAAGCCCTGCCCGGCAAAGAAAATGAATAAAGGAGTTATATATTAATTACTTGCTATCAGTAAATAAACGGAAAGTTGCCGATAATGCCATAATGATTGAAATTACCTCTGGAGGCATTCCTGCATGTCCGCCCACTTCTCAAGGGGTTTATGTAAGGAGTCCATGACTTGTACTACTCCTTTGTCAGGCATAATGATTAGCAGAATAAAGTGGAAGCTGCGCACGCATAAGTCATCAATTATACACTTAACATCGAGAAATTAAGCGAAATAAAATATGTAGAAGACAGTAACACTTACTTGAAGTTGTAAGGAAATAATATTTCTCTTTTGACTTCGTTGAACCGTAACGCATTTACCAAGTTATTCTCGGTTTGGTCGTAAAAATCAAGGAGACTTTTTTCATGAATGGTATTTGGATCAACGAACCCAATATCATAGATTTGTCCTCTTTTGCATTCGAGAATCTTCATTCTGCATAATTAATATAGTGATAAGTAAAATAATTATAAATGCAATGAACGAGGTGAGCTAGGTAGAGACTTAACTACAGAAATAATACTTACAGACAATAGGCGCTGATGATAGCTTTGTCAAGGGCTTCTTGTTGGTATAACTGAAATAATTCACTAAATTCAATCATTACGTGCTCATCTCCATGCCCGTAATGCTCGTTCTTATATCCCACGTAGATCCAATTTTCCCCTTTCTTTGAGGCTGCCATGTACCAACTATGCAATCTTCGCATTTTTGTTGGTAGATCTTTGACATGAGATTTGACGAGAGGATGCCCGTGCCGGTATTGGTATTTTGGAACTATTTCTTCGTGGAATTGTAATTGGTCTAAGTACTGAGCAATAGACATGCCGTGAGCAGCGGCTGCTTCTCCGTACATTGCAACAAACTCAGGATCGATTGTTTTTGCCTGTGCCGCAGGTTTGCTCGACCCCACCTTGGTATCGGAAAACACTTTGAGCGGGGGGCACGATTGTTTTTGCTGTTCTCCTAGCTGGGGAACTATCTTCCGGCTTGCACTAATACTCTTCGACCGCTGTTTATTTGCCCGAACCGACTTGAGAATAGAGCGGTCATAGTCTGGTGTCAGCTTTGGCGGGGGTTGGGCTAGATTTTTCAGCATTTTCACGACAGCGGCATGTTCTTCTGGGGTGTCGGGGAACTCTGTTGGTTTCGCCTTCTTTGCCTTCAAGTTAGCAAACCACTTATCCGTTTCCCCTTTTGCGATCGCCTTATTTTCCTCCACCGTATAGTCATAAGGTCTCTTGGCAAGATTCTTATGAGGTACTTTTGGGAGGGGTGACCTTGAACGTTTCGGTGATCGGTTTTTATCAAACCCCAGAGTACCCACACGTGGCGCCGGAGAAGACTTACGCGGCGGCGGAGACGACTGACGCGGCGGCGAAGACGGCTGCTCTGGAGACTGGTGAGGCGGCGGAGACGGCGCCTGAGGCGGCGGCGGTGGAGAGTGGTGAGGCGGCGGAGACGGCGCCTGAGGCGGCGGCGGTGGAGAGTGGTGAGGCGGCGGAGACGGCGCCTGAGGCGGTGGAGAGTGGTGAGGCGGCGGCGGTGGAGAGTGGTGAGGCGGCGGCGGTGGAGAGTGGTGAGGCGGCGGAGGCGGTGGAGAGTGGTGAGGCGGCGGAGGCAGCCAGTTTGGAAGCACGATGAATTCCTTTGGCCATAGAATAGTCCCTTTCTTGGCTTCTCCAAGTTCAACCACCTCCCCATCTTCACCTGCAGGGTGTTCCAGCTTCAGCTCCTCAAATCCTTTACTAACTTCATCGACCCCGACAATAGCGTAGCCATGAGGAACCGGGGAGCAATGGAAAGTTGGTGTAGGTCCAATTGGTACGGCATAGCCGACCGCCACCTTCATGGTTATGTTGAACACTTTCACATGTAGCTCACAAGGTGTGCTCTCCGTGATATCATCCACTGGGTAGCGACGAAGAGCATCCGTCGTCAGTGCATCATCATCACGTGCCGGGACCATGCTCGAAGCCACGCTGCTTTTCCGATATGATGGGTCGGTAGCATCGACTGCAGCTTGTACAACGTGCTGCTGAGATAGGCCGGCAGTGCCTTGCTGGCTAAGTTCGTTAATTTGATCCTGCTGCCGCTTCATTTGATCCTGCTGCCGCTTAATTGTTTCTTCTATATTACGCAGCCGGTCTGCAGCAGCGATTGCTTCCCTTGCCTCCCTTTCCTTTCTCCTCTGATGACTTTTATCGGGAAATATTTTCCTTTCCTCGGGAAACCCATGTTTCCACGGCTTGGAGCCTTTGGTGCCTCGTGTTCGTCCCACATGTTCTTTATTCCCAACGGCTCGGGAAAGCTCGTCATCGTCTCTATCGGGACGGAACCGTCCCTCTTCAACATCCTTGTATGCTTTCCTAATTTCTTCGATGGGTAGTAGGGGATTATCCTTGTGTCTTCTGGTATATATGCACTTTCCTTCTGCGTCCAATGTGCCCCCATGCCCGTAAAACCAATTTCTTGTCCGTTCGGTCCATCCTTCTTTTATAGGCTCTGGAACGATCCCTTTAGCCAGCAGGTCGGCCTCAAGTTTGTCCCACTTAGGCATGGAACAGGCGTAGCCAGCAGCCCCCATAGTATGGTGGTACTTCTTTTTAGCAGCATTTGCCTTGTTTACTGCAGACTTTAACTGAGCTTCCTCTGATTTCTTGTAATTCACAAAATCTTCCCAGTAGTCTCTTATCTTCTCATACCCGCGATCGAAATCCGGAGTTTTATCTTTCAAGATGAAGTCGGTGTACAATCTGTTCTTAAATTTGTTGAATAGCTCGGCCATCTTCTTAAGAGCCCACGCCTTGACTTTAACTACTAGAGCTTTTTTTCGGGCATCCATCTCCTCCTCATCTGGCTCCCCCTCCTCTGGATCCACCTCTGGCAACGGCAATGTGAAATTAACCATGACCTTTTGAAAAAGGCGTCTTTTGCCTTCGGGGCCGATATAGCTAACTTTAGGATCCCTTGGCTTATTCCATTCTCGGATGGTGATCGGGACGTAGTCCCTAACAATAACACCGCATTGCTTCACAAATTTTTGTCTAACATCAATTGGAGCAATGGGTTCGCCGTCTGCACCGACTTCTTCGATCCTGTAGCGGACATTGTCCTGCAACTTTTTGGTTGGGCCTCGTTTCGTCCTCACAGAGGATTTGCTCGATCCGGATGGCTAAAAGAAGAAAGACTGTTAATATGTGTATATGGACAACAGAGGCTAAATTAATTAATATAAATATATATATGCACCTCGTCGGAGTTTGTAATAATCAATGTTGCACCGGAGCCGCCGGCTTCTGCCTTGTCGGCTTCTCCCTCATCGGAGATGCCGAGTTCGGCCTCTTTCCAGGCGTTGAGAGACTCATCCCCCTCACCGGAGTCGTTCAGAAAGTGACTTGTTTCATCATCGCCGCAGATTATATCCTCGAGGATATTTTCCTCAATTTCATCTCTGCCGTGTGGTTCCATAGTTTCTGCAAAATACGAAAGTTATTTTCGGAGCCGTCTCTGCCGTGTCGTTCAGAAAACTTGTAGGGATAGAATGGTACTACAAGGAAAGGCGCGCGTTGCTGCGCCTGTTGTTTCTAAGCGTCGTCATGGTGATACATTTTTATGAACATGTGTGATTTATGCTCATCGTCGGCACTTAGGTGACTAAATCGTCGATGACCTAGCTCATCGATTTCATCCCCCGCAACACGGTAAAAATGTCGCGGTAAATCACTCCTCACAAAAATGAAACACTTAGCACATTCGTGGTTTGTCGAGTTTTGACTTCAATTTACATCACTAAATAAAAATCAACATCGCTACATCACTGAAATTTGCACTAGCTAAATATTACATATGCGAGGATGATCCACTAAATAAAAATCATCACAGATCAATTTTGCAATTATCATCGGATACTTTATATACACTAACCGCTGTCACATATTTATTTATACAAATATGAAGCCTAAAATCATAAATAAATATGAAGCCTAAGCATAGGGAACGTGGTTTTACATCTGAAGCCTCATATGTCAAAGCCATTAGTCAGCAAAAAGAGTGCCTATAAGAACGAAGTAGAAATAAATGCATTGTTCTTGCATTTACCCTTGGTTCTATAGACAGTCTTCTTGCAAGCATAATGGACTATTCTAATCATCGGCTTGCATTAAGAACAGCAAAATCAGCTACCACTAAATCATTCCAAATTGACTTAGCAAATTTTTCTAATAACATTTCTAATAAATTTCTAACACTAAATTTCCTAACACTAAATTTCTAACACTAAATCGTCGATGACCTAGCTCATCGATTTCATCCCCCGCAACACGGTAAAAATGTCGCGGTAAAACACTCCTCACTAGTAAATTAACCTAGCTAACAAAATTAACCTAACTAATAAAAATTGCTAATAAATCTAACTAGTTAACCTAACTAATTAACCTAGCTAATAAATTAACCTAGCTAATTAACCTAACTAGTAAATTGCTAACAAAATTAACCTAGCTAACAAAATTAACCTAACTAAGAAAAATTGCTAATAAATCTAACTAGTTAACCTAACTAATTAGCCTAACTAATAAATTAACCTAGCTAATTAACAAAAAATGCTAATAAAATTGCTAACAAAATTAACCTAGCTAATAAATTGCTAACAAAATTATGCTAACAAAATTAACCTAGCTCAATAAAATTGCTAACAAAAAATATTTGCTAAGAGGGGAGATTCGGGTGGTGGCCGGTCTAACATTCTAAAATTCTAAAAATTCTAAAATTCTACTATGTGAATAACAAAAAAAAAAGATGAGCCTCACCTTGCTACGGCCGGAGGAGGAGCTCGGGCGGAGGAGGGCGGCGTCGAGGCGGAGCGGAGGGCGAGGAGGAGAACAGCGGCGGACGGAGGAGCTCGGGCGAGCGGCAGCGGGCGGAGGAGCTGGGGCACGTGGCGGCCGGAGGAGGAGAACGGCAGCGGGAGGAGGAGCTCGGGCGAGCGGCCGGGGAGCGGAGCGGCGATGCGGGAGGAGAGCACGGCAATGGAGTGCGGCGGCGCGGCGATGCGGGAGGAGTGGCGCGGTGCGGGAGGAGCGGCGCGGCGCGGTGGTACCCCGTGGAAGAGGAGGTCGAGCAGCGGGGAGTCGGGGACGGCGTCACGGTGGGCGGCGGAGGGCGGCCGGCGGCTGGCTCGGGCGGACGGCGGCGCGGGAATTTTCGGCAGCCTGACGGCGTCGGATCGATTCCTGCGCGCTGGTCCTTAGGCGAAATGAGAAGTTGGGGAAGAAGAAGAGGCCGGCCGGCCAGATTTAAAGGTACGGGCCTTTCGTCCCGGTTGGTGCCACCAACCGGGACGAAAGGGTCTTTCGTCCCGGTTGGTGGCACCAACCGGGACCAAAGGCCTAACCTTTCGTCCCGGTTCATGCCACCAACCGGGACGAAAGGTCCGGCACCGAACAGGCGCGCGAAAATACCCTTTGGTCCCGGTTCGTGGCATGAACCGGGACCAATGCCCTGAAAATTCAATTTTATTTCAAACTTTTCAGTTCTGAATGTTGTTCCCGCCTTTTTTATTCTTATTAAGGTGTTTGAATATGAATTTCAAATGGTTTCGAATTTGAAAAGACTTTCAACATGAAAAGTGTTTAAATTTGAATAAATAATTCAAAACCATTTTCTGTTTTCTATAATAATTATTCTATCTATACAAACTATTAACCATTTTGTCATTTTTTTAAGATTAGAGGTGAATTCATTTAAGTAAATTTTTTGGAATGTGAACTTAATTAATTCATTGAACTTATAAATTCAATATCTTTTGATCTGTTTATCAGAAAAATGCACATAATATATCAAATTGTTGATAAAAATGTAATCTATCTATTTATTTAATTTATATCTATTGAATTAATTTATATATATTGAATTAATTCATATCTCACTAAACAGTACATAATGGCAACAGTGGATCCTTCAGGTAATCGACCGGATACGGTACAGAATGACAACAGTGGATCTCATAAAAGATAACTGGAATGGTGATCACATACTCTGAAACTAACTTCGACGGTGTATTTGATACGGTACAGAATGACAACAGTGGATCAGTTGTCCTAACAATCTTAGTCATACTCCTGCCTAGGCCTATAATACTCGTACTCGTAGTCGCCGTCATCGTCGTCGTCGCTGTCATCGTACTCATACGGCGCTCGTGGCTCGAACCTCGACGGGTGAGCACCCCCGGACTGCATGTTAGGGTAGCGTAGGCGGGGGTTATCGCCAGCCATGATGTAGTTCATAACGCCCTGGAGAGTCCGGCCAGCCCACCACAGCTGACGGCCGGCCTCGTTGAAGTCCGAAGGAGGAGGGCCATTCCCCTCGTACCTGGCGAGCGCCCTCTCACGCCGATTGATGAAGAAGGCTTCCCAAGTCGGGCGGTAGTCGGGATGCCAGCCCGGATCCATCCGCTGCTCCGGTGTGAGCTCGAGGTAGTAGTGGTTCGTGATGGCCGCCCGGCGCGCCACACCTTGAGGGACAGGAGGGACCGGCACGCCTCCGGCGCTCAGCCTCCAGCCGGCGGGGACGCGGTAGCCGGGCGGGCAGGGGTAGTTCGAGGCGGAAAGCTCCTCCGCCTGACGGTAGGTTAGTACGGTGGAAGCCATGGAAGAGTGATGAGGTTGCAGATATGAGTTTAGATGTGATATATATAGTGAGAAATTGCGGGAAGACGAAGGCGGAAAGCGGTGGAAGAAGCACACGGATCGTGTGTTTCTTTCGAGTGCTTGTGAGCCGTTGGATCAGAAGCACACGGATCGTGTGTTTCCTTCGAGCGCTTGTGAGCTGTTGGATCAGGGCCTTTGGTCCCGGTTCGTGTTACCAACCGGGACTAAAGAAGCACACGGATCGTGTGTTTCTTTCAAGCGCTTGTGAGCCGTTGGATCAGGGGTGTGTTTCTTTAGAGCGCTTGTGAGCCGTTGGATCAGAAGCACACGGATCGTGTGTTTCCTTCGAGCGCTTGTGAGCTGTTGGATCAGGGCCTTTGGTCCCGGTTCGTGTTACCAACCGGGACTAAAGAAGCACACGGATCGTGTGTTTCTTTCAAGCGCTTGTGAGCCGTTGGATCAGGGGTGTGTTTCTTTAGAGCGCTTGTGAGCCGTTGGATCAGAAGCACACGGATCGTGTGTTTCTTTTAGCTATAAATACCAAACATGATCGAGGAGGAGATGAAGAACAAGAGTACGGCAACAGCGGAGAAGAAGCTAGTCAAACTAGTCCGGAAGGCAAAGACCGAATACAAATCATTCGGATTCGCCTGCATACGTCCAACAGTGCATTTTATATGCAGGCACTCACGAGCCACTGTTGGGCTGTATGCAGGTGAAACCGTGTGTTTTGTTCTATATCTAGGAATCCTTCAGTTCAACGAGCGTCTATCTTTGCCACCGAACCCAATGGTTGGATTTAGCCTACCCGCTGGCATGTTCCCTAACACAAGCCCTCGGGTAGGTTGAATCCAACCACTGGATTAGGGTGACACAATGATGAATTGCCGAGGAGGTGGGAGTGGTGGTGGTGGAAGTGGTAGCCATGCCCCTCGGTCGGATCCAAGCAGCTCCAAGGCTCTCTGATGATCTACAACATTCCCAACACTTTTTGGGACGGTCGTTAGATCATCAGAGAAGTCTTGGGGCTGTTTGGATCGAAGGTCGATTTGCTGCTCACGACGACGCGAGACGGATGCGCAAGCTTCCGGATGGACAAAACCAGTGTTGGATCAGCCACATGACCCTATATGCAAATCATTCGGATTCCCGTCATACAGCCCAACGGTGCATTTGATATGCAGGCACTCACGAGCCACCGTTGGGCTGTATGACGGGGAAACCGTGTGCATTTGATAAAATGTTCAATACATTAATTATTACACATCACCAACAACATCCCTATCTAGTGTTCACTTGTTTCTTCGTGTGTGTCCCTTTCTTCTGATTACGCCGTAGCCATGGACAATCTTCATCAGGCAAGAGAACTGCAATGGCGATCACAGACTCTGAAACTAACTTCGACCGGTTCCTGAGCCGCGGGGTGCTGAGCCGCCGGCACTGCGAATCCAAAGAGAAGGAACCCTCACAGGGTCATAGCTCACATGAGAAGGAACCCTCTGAAGAAACGACCACCTACTATCATACTGCCTATCCAATAGATACATGTAGCGACGGACATGCTCATCCTCCTCCCTGATACGGCGACGTACCTCCTCCTCGGGGGCCGGCTCCCTCTGCACCGAGCGTGGCCCACGCGACGGCCACCACAGAAGATCCGGGTCGACGATGTCACCCGTATTCCTCACCAAGCTGCGTGTCCCGGAAGGTAGCACCTCCCAGTGCCAGCCCGGTGGAGCCCAGTCCCGCACATCGCCCCTCTGGTCCAACATGGACATCGTCCCCGAGAACACCTTAGTCAAAAACACCTAAGTCAAAATTTTGTTACAATGGAAGAGTGATGAGGTTGCAGATGTGAGTTTAGATGTGATATGGCAATGGCGGCCAAGCCTACATATATATAGTGAGAAATTGCGTGAAGACGAAGGCGGGAAGCGGTGGAAGAAGCACACGGATCGTGTGTTTCCTTCGAGCGCTTGTGAGCCGTTGGATCAGAGTTGTGTTTCTTTCGAGTGCTTGTGAGCTGTTGGATCGTGTGCACACGGATCGTGTGTTTCTTTCAAGCACTTGTGAGCTGTTGGATCAGGGCCTTTAGTACCGGTTCGTGTTACCAACCGGGACCAAAGGGTCTTTCGCTATAGGCCTACCCTTTCGTCCCGGTTCGTGTTACCAACCGGGACTAAAGAAGCACACGGATACATAAGGACAACACAACGACGCTGTTGGAAACACAACTTCTCACCAGTTTTTGTCAACACTCATACATAAAAAGGTTTTGAGAACACTCATACATAAATTGTTTTATATACTATTACACTCATACTTAGATCATGATCGCTTCTTCGGCCGTAACCATGGAGTTTCTTCATTATGTAACGGGATGCTTGGGTCAGTTTTCACTGTGAATGGCGGAATTTCATCAAACTTATTATAGTCTGCTGACATGTCTGTCTTGTCCTCGACTCCCACGATGTTTCTTTTTCCTGAAAGAACTATGTGACGCTTTGGATCATCGTGTGCTGTATTTCTTTCCTTATCTTTTCTTTTTTTCGGTCTGGAGCTCATGTCCTTCACATAGAAAACCTGAGCCACATCATTGGCTAGGACGAATGGTTCGTCTCTGTACGCAAGATTCTTGAGATCCACTGTTGTCATTCCGTACAGCTGGTCTACCTTTACCCCTTCTCCTTTCATGTTGACCCAACTGCACCGAAACAAAGGGACCTTAAAAGTAGGCCCATAGTCAAGTTCCATATCTCCTCTATGTAACCATAGTATGTGTCCTTTTGTCCATTCTCGTCTGTTGCATCAAAGCGAACACCACTGTTTTGGTTGGTACTCTTTTTATCTTGGGCAATCGTGTAAAATGTATTCCCATTTATCTCGTACCCTTGGAAAGTCAATACAGTCGAAGATGGTGACGCGGCCAATAAGTAGAGTTGATCTCCAACATCGGTGTCATTCATGAGATGTAATCGCAACCAACTGCCGAAAGTCTCCATGTGTTTTTGTTTAATCCAGGAGTCAGGCTTCCCTGGGTTTTTCGAGCGTACACTATTCTTGTGTACCTCGATATACGGAGCCACGAAGGTGGAACTTTGTAGAACTGTGTAGTGTGCTTGAGTAAAAGAATGCCCGTCCCTACATATCATTGCTTTCTTTCCTAGCGTGCCTTTTCCACTAAGTCTCCCCTCATGCCGCGATTCAGGAAGACCAATCGACTTAATGTCAGGAATAAAGTCAACACAAAACTCAATGACCTCCTCTGTTCCATAGCCTTTGGAGATGCTTCCTTCTGGCCTAGCACGGTTATGAACATATTTCTTCAAGACTCCCATGAACCTCTCGAAAGGGAACATATTGTGTAGAAATACAGGACCGAGAATTGCAATCTCGTCGACTAGGTGAACCAGGAGATGCGTCATAATATTGAAAAATGATGGGGGGAACACCAACTCAAAACTAACAAGACATTGGGCCACATCCTTCTGTAACCTTGTCAGACTTTCTGGATCGATTACCTTCTGAGATATTGCATTGAGAAATGCACATAACTTCACAATGGGTACTCGAACATTTTCCGATAGAAGCCCCCTCAATGCAATCGGAAGCAACTGCGTCATAATCACGTGGCAATCATGAGACTTCAGGTTTTGGAATTTTTTATCTGCCATATTTATTATTCCCTTTATATTTGACGAGAAGCCAGCCGGGACCTTGATACTGCTCAGGCACTCAAAAAATATTTCCTTCTCTGCTTTCGTAAGAGCGTAGCTACTTAAGTAATGACGCCCTTTATCTGTATGCTTGTTGTTTGGGTCTTTCATACGCTGTTGGTCCTCCCTTGCTTCCGGTGTATCTTTTGTCTTCCCATACACGCCGAGGAAGCCTAGCAGGTTTACGCAAACATTCTTTGTCACGTGCATCACGTCGATTGAAGACCGGACCTCTAGGACTTTCCAATAGGGTAGCTCCCAAAATATAGATTTCTTCTTCCACATGGGCGCGTGTCCGGTAGCGACGTCTTTCGGAACAGAATGTCCGCCAGGACCCTTTCCAAAGATTACTTCTATGTCCTTGACCATACCAAATATAACATCACCATCAGGGAGCTTAGGCTTCTTCCCGTGATCTGCCTCACCATTGAAATGCTTGCCTTTCTTTCTTACGGGGTGACTGCCTGGAAGAAATTGACGACACCCCAGGTACACGACCTTCTTACATTTTTCCAAATATGTACCTTTAGTCTTATCTAAACAGTGCGTGCATGCGTTGTATCCCTTGTTTGACTGTCCTGAAATGTTACTAAGAGCAGGCCAATCATTGATGGTTACGAACAGCAACGCTCGTAGGTCAAATTCCATCTGTTTGTGCTCATCCCACACACGTACACCTGGTATGGCCCACAACTGCAAAAGTTCATCAACTAATGGCCTTAGGTACACATCAATATCGTTGCCGGGTTGCTTCGGGCCTTGGATGAGAACTGGCATCATAATGAACTTCCGCTTCATGCACAACCAAGGAGGAAGGTTGTAGATACATAGAGTCACGGGCCAGGTGCTGTGACTGCAGCTCTGCTCCCCAAAAGGATTCATGCCGTCTGTACTTAGACCAAACCATAAGTTCCTTGCTTCACCTGCAAAGTCCGGGAACTCTCTCTCGATTTTTCTCCATTGAGACCCATCGGCGGGGTGTCTCAACTTCCCGTCTTTCTTACGCTCTTCTTTGTGCCATCGCAACAACATGGCATGCTCTTTGTTTCTGAACAGACGTTTCAACCGTGGTATTATAGGAGCATACCACATAACCTTAGCAGGAATCTTCTTCCTGACGGGCTCGTCATCGCCCTCAACATCACCAGGATCATCTTGTCTGATCTTGTATCGCAGTGCATTGCATACCGGACATGCATCCAAATTCTCATACTCCTCACCGCGGTAAAGGATGCAGTCATTGATGCATGCATGTATCTTCTGCACATCTAATCCTAGAGGGCAGATAGCCTTCTTTGCTTCGTACGTAGTCTCGGGCAGTTCGTTATCCTTTGGAAGCTTCGGCTTCATTATTTTCAGTAACTTTTCAAATCCCTTGTCAGATAAACCAGTCTCTGCCTTCCATTTCAGCAATTCCAGTGTGGTACCGAGGTTTGTGCTGCCATCTTCGCAATTTGGGTACAACAACTTTTTGTGATCCTCTAGCATGGCCTCCAACTTCAGCTTCTCCTTTTCTGTATCGCATTCTCGTTGTACATCGGAAATGACCCGACCAAGACCATCAGCATGCTCATCTGGCGTCCGTTGTTCTTCACCACCTTCTTCTTCATTGTCTTCCATCGCAGTATCACCGTATTCTTCAGAGAACATACGATAGTTCTCATCATCATTTTCTTCTTCATCGTCTTCCATCATAACCCCTCTTTCTCCGTGCTTGGTCCAACAATTATAGCTGGGCATGAAACCTCTCCGAAGCAGGTGGCCTTGAATGGTTCTCGACGAAGAGTGCTCCTTAACGTTCCGACAGTCCACACATGGACAAGGTATAAAACCATCATATTTGTTTGCCTCAGCCACATGGATAAATTTATGCAGGCCTGTAATAAAATCAGAACTGCGTCGGTCGCCGTACATCCATCGCTGCCGTTCATCCATCTGCATATCATATAATTAAGTTTATCAAATACAATTAGAATAACATATTGAATACTGAAATGACCACCGTACATCGACACATGCAATATTTCTGTATCAATTATAGATGAGAAGGATAAAGTTGCTAACCTCGGTCGAGGATATCATTTTGTGTGAAATTAAGTGTGGCTCGGGCATTTCATCGAACACATCTTGTGCGTGGCAAAGGAAAAAAAATCTAGCACCCACTTCCCACCAATCCGAGCAAAAAAATAACACAGCAGAGAAGAAGACGGAGGTTACGTACGTATATAGGCAGGGGAGGGTCATTCATCCTGGTTCGTGGCACGAACCGGGACCAAAGCTCGGGCATTCGTCCCGGTTCGTGCTACGAACCGGGACGAAAGCCTCGCGACAGCTTTGGTCCCGGTTCGTAGCACGAACCGGGACGAATGACCCCAACTGAACCGGGACGAATGCCTCACGGGGGCCTGGCAGCTCGAACCGGGACCAATGCTTGGCATTGGTCCCGGTTTATCAGTCAACCGGGATGAATGCAAATTCGGCTCTGTCCGAAAGGGTGTTTTTCTACTAGTGGCTCACAAGGAGTCAAGAACGTGATGGATACAACCATGCAAATCCTAACCATCGAGACATCCGGCCGGTTGACGCAGTATTTCTGAGGTGCTCATAGGGGTAGGGTGTACGTGTGTATGTTCGTAGGGCGAGTGTGCATGCGTGTATGTGAGCGTCTTCGTTGTACCGTGTTTCTCAAAAAAAAAAAAAAGACATCCGGCCGGTTCGTCGGGCTCCAGTACGATATATCCGGCTTTGGTACATCAGCAGGAAATTTATTGCATGTGCTTCTTTCTGATATCATCTTCACCGACGAGGCCAGCTGATTTTTAAATTATCATTTAATTCTGTTATTATAGCAAAATTGATGCACTAGATATAACCATGTATTTCACGTACATATATGTAGTTAGACTGTACAAAATACTCCTAGCTAACAGTACATTAGTACCACGTACATATGCGGGCGCACTCACACGTCGGTGTGTTCTGTAATTCTAAAGTCGCGGACCTTTCAAGATGTGATACAACTCATAATTAAATAATAAATGGATGACAAACTTTATCTTGAATACATAATTTGCTGTAAGAAACAAATAAAAATTCACATTTGATTTTCGCATGCGGTATGAAAGAAGTTCATGTATGTAAAAAGTTCAAGTCAATCTTAAAGTTAGAATTCTCGAAAAAAAAATCTTAATGTTAGATACAAAAATAAAAATCTTATTGTTATATAGTTAAAACAATAGAAAAGAAAGTTACCACGTTTGTCCACACACTAGTAGAGAAAGGGGCTTCCGTTTTGCCCTTTTGTCCCGCAATAATAAAAAACCGGGACCAAAGGGGTCATTGGTCCCGGTTCCATCGGCCGGGGTGCCGGGGAGCAATCGTCCCGGTTCTATTGGGACCTTTGGTCCCGGTTCGTGGCTGGAACCGGGACCAAAGGGTCTGCACATGCGGCAGTAGCCGTGGGACCCCTGGCAGGCTCCCTTTGGTCCCGGTTCCAGCCACGAACCGGGACCAAAGGTAGCCGTGGGACCCCTGGCAGGCTCCCTTTGGTCCCGGTTCCAGCCACGAACCGGGACCAAAGGTCTTCCCTGCACTATATCATCTTCTTCCACCCGAGCTCATCTCCATTTTGAGCTCATCTTCCACCATTTCTCCTCCTTTTCCTCTCCCTCACTCAAGTTAATCCCCATTTTTTTGCACCACTTGTGAGGATTAAAGGCACCCCATCTATTCCAGGGTTAGCAACATCATCCTTTCCTCCGAAGTTGCAACTTTAGCTCATTTCGTTGCTAGTTTAGCTCATTTCAGTTTTTGTAGTGCAAGCAAGGTGTTTGATGAAATGCCTAAGTTAGAGAGTTTATTTTTTATATGCATTTTGAGCTCAAATTAATTTATTATTTGTGGATTTTAGTGTCGTCCCGTCCTCACCGCCGTCGATAGCCCGCGTCGTTCCGTCACCGGCACCACCTCGGTGAGCTTTTTTTCTTTGTCTTCTATTTTAAGAAAAATGACATGTATGATTTAAAAGCATATTTATTTCTTGTATATTTTTCTTATGTTTTTTTATATGTATAGTGTCATGGTTTTGATATCCGCCCCCGTCGGCCCTTGTCCGGTCTATGATTCGGATGTGGTATATTTTCATAACTATTTGTTTCATTTCGTGTTTAAAACAACTATACCTACCAACTTGACATAGAAACTTTTATCTAGGAGGTAGTTGAACCGGAAATTCCAACCGACCCTATTGTCGAGTTTTTTGTAAAAGAAAACAATGATTTGAAAGCAAAATTGGAAAGAAGTGAAGAACTTCGTCTGCAATGCCTAGAAGAGAAGATGAAATTGGAGTTGAAGCTTGCCGACATCATCGATGAACACGAGTTCAAGCTTGCCGACGTCGCACATGCCCATGAGATCAAGATGGATGCAATGCGCTTGAAGATTAAAAAGATTAGAAAATATTCCATTAGTCAGGAGGCTTGGTACCATTATGTTGTTGGTTCAGTAGTTACCTTAGTTGCGATTTTGATCGCATTTGGTGTTGGATTTAAATTATTTAGATAGTTGTATGTTAGTTTCAATTAATGTATGTTTTATGAGGACTATGCATTACAATTACTTTACTTTGGTTTTAATGTGATGAACTTATATTAACTAATTTGGTCACTATTATATACTCTTCATGTAGTGCAATAGTTTTTGATATATTTATATAATGCAGATGAGCCGGCAATGGATGTACAGTGACCGACGATTTCCCGACTATATTAATGGCATGCATTATTTTCTCCGTGTGGCTGAGAAAAACAAGCCGTCGAATGGTTTTATTTCTTGTCCATGTAGTGTCTGCAAGAATACGCAGGATTACTCTACCTCAAAAACCATTCACGTCCACCTGTTGCAGCATGGTTTCATGTCCGGTTATAATTGTTGGACCAAGCACGGAGAAAGAGGGGTTATAATGGAAGAAAATGAAGAAGAAGAGGATAATGACAACTATCCTATGTTCACCGAAGACGGTGATACTGCAATGGGGGAAGACGAAGCTGAAGAAGAGCCCATTGTTGATGAGCACGATGATGATTTTGGTCGGGCCATTCTTGATGCACAGATAAACAGCGGAACTGAAAACGAGAGGTTGAAGTTGGAGAGCATGTTAGAGGATCACAAGAAATTGTTGTACCCAACTTGCGAAGATGGCCAGAAAAAGCTTGGTACCACGCTGGAATTGCTGCAATGGAAGGCAGAGAATGGTATATCTGACAAGGGATTTGAAAAATTGCTGAAAATAATAAAGAAGATGCTTCCAAGGGATAACGTATTACCCCCCAGTACGTACGAAGCAAAGAAGGTTGTCTGCCCTCTAGGATTAGAGGTGCAGAAGATACATGCATGCATCAATGACTGCATCCTCTACCGTGGTGAGGAGTACGAGAATTTGAATGCATGCCCGGTATGCGGTGCATTGCGGTATAAAATAAGGCGAGATGACCCTGGTAATGTTGAGGGTGAGCCGTGCCCTAGGAAGAGGGTTCCTGCCAAGGTGATGTGGTATGCTCCTATAATACCACGATTGAAACGTTTGTTCCAAAACAAAGAGCATGCAAAGTTGTTACGATGGCACAAAGAAGACCGTTTGAAAGACCTGATGTTAAGACACCCCGCCGATGGGTCGCAGTGGAGAAAAATCGACAGGGAGTTCCCGGAATTTGCAGCTGACGCAAGGAACTTAAGATTTGGGCTAAGTACAGATGGCTTTAATCCTTTCGGGGAGCAGAGCTCTAGTCATAGCACCTGGCCTGTGACTCTGTGTATTTATAACCTTCCTCGTTGGTTGTGCATGAAGCGGAAGTTCATTATGATGCCAGTGCTCATCCAAGGCCCGAAGCAACCGGGCAACGACATTGATGTGTATCTGAGGCCATTGGTTGAAGAACTTTTACAGTTGTGGCGTGACGAAGGTGTACCTACGTGGGATGAGCACGAACAAAAGGAATTTGACCTACGAGCGTTGCTGTTTGTAACCATCAATGATTGGCCTGCACTTAGTAACATTTCAGGACAGTCAAACAAGGGATACAATGCATGCACGCACTGTTTAGGTGAGACTGAAAGTATACATATGGGAAACAAGAATGTGTACCTGGGGCATCGGCGATTTCTTACAAAAGGGCATGCCGTAAGAAAGAAAGGCAAGCATTTCAAAGGTGAGCCAAATCATCAGACGAATCCTAAATTACCTAATGGTGATGTTATATATGACATGGTCAAGGACTTAAAAGTAATCTTTGGAAAGGGTCCTGGCAGTCTATCTGTTTCGAATGACGCTGATGGACACGTACCCATGTGGAAGAAGTGCTCTATATTTTGGGAGCTACCCTATTGGAAAATACTGGAGGTTCGCTCTGCAATCGACGTGATGCACGTGACGAAAAATCTGTGCGTGAACCTACTAAGCTTCTTGGGCGTGTATGGGAAAACAAAAGATACACCGGAATCACGACAGGACCACCAACGTATGCACGAACGAGACGACCACCTGAATCCAGATAAGTATCAAGGTCTTGCCAGCTACGCTCTTACCAAAGAAGAGAAGGAGATCTTTTTTGAAG
Organism: Puccinellia tenuiflora; assembly: GCA_012064385.1. Classification (NCBI taxonomy): domain Eukaryota; kingdom Viridiplantae; phylum Streptophyta; class Magnoliopsida; order Poales; family Poaceae; genus Puccinellia; species Puccinellia tenuiflora. The sequence goes on from QRDG01000496.1 coordinate 371,295, forward strand.
TCCTGAGCAGTATCAAGGTCCCGTCTGGTTTCTCGTCGAATATAAAGGGAATAATAAACATGGCAGAGAAAAAGTTCCAGAACCTAAAGTCTCATGACTGCCACGTGATTATGACACAATTACTTCCGATTGCATTGAGGGGGCTTCTACCGGAAAATGTTCGAGTACCCATTGTGAAGCTATGTGCATTTCTCAATGCAATTTCTCAGAAGGTGATCAATCCATTAACTCTACCAGGTTTACAGAGGGAGGTGGTCCAATGTCTTGTCAGCTTCGAGTTGGTGTTCCCACCATCCTTCTTCAATATTATGACGCACCTCATAGTTCACCTAGTCGAAGAGATTAATGTTCTCGGTCCTGTATTTCTACACAACATGTTCCCCTTTGAGAGGTTCATGGGAGTCTTAAAGAAATACGTTCATAACCGTGCTAGGCCCGAAGGAAGCATCTCCAAGGGCTATGGAACAGAGGAGGTAATTGAGTTTTGTGTTGACTTTATTCCTGACCTTAAGCCGATCGGTGTTCCTCAATCGCGCCATGAGGGGAGACTGCGTGGAATATGCACGCTAGGAAAGAAAGCAATAATGTGTAAGGACTGGGATTCTTTCAATCAAGCACACTACACAGTTCTACATAATTCCATCTTGGTGGCTCCGTATATCCAGGAACACATGAATATTTTACGCTCTAAATGCCCGGAGCAGCCTGGAGAATCGATTGAAAGAGAACACATGAAGACTTTCAGCGGATGGTTGCAAACACGTCTCATTAATGACAACACTGTTGAAGAACAATTATACTTGTTGGCCATAGCACCATCGTCGACTATATTGACTTTTCAAGGGTACGAGATAAATGGGAATACATTTTACACGACCGACCAAGATAAAAAGAGCACCAACCAAAACAGTGGTGTCCGCTTTGATGCAACAAACAACAATGGGAAAAAGGACACATATTATGGTTACATAGAGCAGATATGGGAACTTGACTATGGACCTTCTTTCAAGGTACCTTTGTTCAGGTGCAAATGGTTCAACCTGGAAGGCGGGGTAAATGTAGACCCGAAGTACGGAATGACTACGGTGGATGTAAAAAATCTTGGGTACGACACCGAACCATTCGTCCTAGCCAATGACGTGGCTCAGGTTTTCTATGTGAAGGACATGTCTTCCAGACCGAAAAAAAGAAAAGATAAGCAAGCGAATACATCATACGATGAGCCAAAGCGCCACATAGTTCTTTCAGGAAAAAGAAACATCGTAGGAGTGGAGGACAAGACGGACATGTCGGAAGATTACAATAATTTTCATGAAATTCCCCCCTTCACGGTGAAAACTGACCCAACCATCGTGTTGAATGAGGAAGATTGTCCATGGTTGCGGCGCAATCAGAAGAAAGGGACACACACGAAGAAGAAAGGGACACACACTAGATAGGGATGTTGGTGGTGATGTGTAATAATGTATTAAACCTTTTATCAAATGCACACGGTTTCACCTGACTTGTGATTACCTGCATATCAAATGACTTGTATGACTTGTATTCGGTCGATGAACTGAAGGATTCCTAGATATAGAACAAAACACACGGTTTCACCTGCATACAGCCCAACAGTGGCTCGTGAGTGCCTGCATATAAAATGCACTGTTGGACGTATGCAGGCGAATCCGAATGATTTGTATTCGGTCTTTGCCTTCCGGACTAGTTTGACTAGCTTCTTCTCCCACTAGTGCTCCAGTGAAATCTGGATCCGTCTCCCCGGCCTTTATATAAGCTTTCCATAAGTTTTTCTTCCATGTCCGGAATTGTTCGGCCATCTTACTAAGCGACCACTCCTTCACTTTGTCCATCAGGGGAACCGGCAGATCTGGCGGTAGGCTGACTAGATCCGGTTCAATCTACCAACCGGCAGATCTGGCAGCAAATCGACCTTCGATCCAAACAGCCCCAAGACTTCTCTGATGATCTAACGACCGTCCCAAAAAGTGTTGGGAATGTTGTAGATCATCAGAGAGCCTTGGAGCTGCTTGGATCCGACCGAGGGGCATGGCTACCACTTCCACCACCACTCCCACCTCCTCGGCAATTCATCATTGTGTCACCCTAATCCAGTGGTTGGATTCAACCTACCCGAGGGCTTGTGTTAGGGAACATGCCAGCGGGTAGGCTAAATCCAACCATTGGGTTCGGTGGCAAAGGTAGACGCTCGTTGTGTGCCGTTTCGCTGCAGGGACGTTGCTATTTATAGGCGTGTGCTTCTAATCCAACGGCTCACAAGCGCTCTAAAGAAACACACCCCTGATCCAAAGGCTCACAAGCGCTTGAAAGAAACACACGATCCGTGTGCTTCTTTAGTCCCGGTTGGTAACACGAACCGGGACTAAAGGCAGGCATTGGTCCCAGTTCATGCCACGAACCGGGACTAAAGGGTATTTTGGCGCGCGCCTTTTCGGTGCACACGATCGGAAGCACACGGATCGTGTGTTTCTTTAGAGCGCTTGTGGGCCGTTGGATCAGGGTGTGTTTCTTTCGAGCGCTTCTGAGCCGTTTGATCGGAAGCACACGGATCGTGTGTTTCTTTAGAGTGCTTGTGGGCCGTTGGATCAGGGTGTGTTTCTTTCGAGCGCTTCTGAGCCGTTGGATCTCAAGCAGAAGATATGGCACACATATCAACGCTCCTTTAGTCCCGGTTCAATCTACTAACCGGGACTAAAGATGAAGAGTTGCCCTGATCTTTTAGCTATAAATACCAAACATGATCGAGGAGGAGATGAAGAACAAGAGTAGCCCTGATCTTTAGAGCGCTTGTGGTGGTGGTGGAAGTGGTAGCCATGCCCCTCGGTCGGATCCAAGCAGTTGCAAGGCTCTCTCATGATCTACAACATTCCCAACACTTTTTGGGACGGTCGTTAGATCATGAGAGATGTCTTGCGGCTGCTTGGATCGAAGGTCGATTTGCTGCTCACGACGACGCAAGACAGATGCGCAAGCTTCCGGATGGGCAAAACCAGTGTTGGATCAGCCACATGACAACCGGTAGTAATGGGCTTCTGTTTTTTTCTCTCTTATTTTTTCTTTGCCATAATGACCACATGGGCAATTAGGTATTGAAACATTTGAAAAGAAACTAGAAAAAGATATGATTTTCAAATAATAAAAAGAAACTAGAAAAATAAATAATAAAAGATAATGATTTTCAAATACTGAAACATTTTAAAAGACACTATAAAAAGATATGATTTTTAAATAATAAAAAGAAACTAGAAAAATAAATAATAAAAAGATAATGATTATATGACTTTTTAAATAATAAAAAGAAACTATAAAAGAAAACAGAAAAAGAAACAAAAAAGAAACAGAAAAAGAAACAGAGAAAGAAACAAAAAAGAAAACAGAAAAATAAAAAAGGCCTTTGGTCGCGGTTGGTAAAACCAACCGGGACCAAAGGCCCAGTGGGCTTCGCGCGCATATTTTCGCGGCCCGGGGGGACCTTTGGTCCCGGTTGGTGTTACCAACCGCGACCAAAGGGTCTTTGGTCCCGGTTCGTGGCTGGAACCGGGACCAAAGGTCCCTTCCGCGTCGATTTGAGGGCGCGTGCTCCAAATTCTTCCTCATTTCTCTTCTCCCCGACGCCGCGCGCGCGCCCTCTCCCCTGCCCCCGCGTGCGCCGCCGCCGTGTGCAGCCGCGTGCTCCGCCGCCGTACGTGCTCCGCCTCGGCCTCCCGCGCCTCCGCCTCCGCTTCGGCCTCCCGCCGCCGTGCCGTGCCGCTCCGCCGATCGGCCTCCCGCCGCCGTGCTGCTCCGCCTCGGCCTCCCGCCGCCGTGCTGCTCCGCCTCGGCCTCCCGCCGCCCCCTCCTCCACCTTCGGCCGTACGAAAAGGTGCATTCCCGTCCGATTTGAAAATCTCTGAAAATCTGCTAAGTGTGAGAACTGTGTGGACTAGCCCACTTTGCATGCAAATTCTAGTTAATCTACTTAACCAAATTTAGCAAACTTGGGCTTGTTGGAAATAGGGAAACTTAAACTTTCACACCCTACAAATAGATTTTAGTTGTCGTTAGTCGAAGTCAGTGTTTGGTCTGGCTAAATTTGCTATCCAGTAAAGTGTCTCTGTTAGTGTCTGTTGTGGTTAAATCTTACTGTTTTCAACTAAACTTTGTGAGCAACCTAGTTTTTGTTAGAAATTAAACTTTGTAGAATATGTTATTATGGTTAGTGTACTGACATGATCAAGTGGTATGAACCCAAATATAAAATTTATACAAAAGATATAACCTAGGGAAAATGGCTAAGCAATATTTTCTTAGAAATGTTAGTGTTTTTTTTACATGAAAAATGTTAGTGTGTTAGTGTGTTAGGAAATGTTAGTGTTAGTGTTAGTGAGAAATTTGTTTTTTAAATTTGTTAGTGTGTTAGGATTCCTTATGTTTCTTCTAATTCCTAAACTTATGTTTCTTCTATAATTCCTTATTTACTTTAGCAAATAGTCCTTATTTGTGTTAGCAAAATATTGTTAGTGTTAGCAAAAAATTGTGTTAGGAATTTTAGGTCTATCCAAAAATTGTGATTGCAAACATTCAAATTTTGATAGCAAACAATCAAATTTTGATAGCAAATTGTATAGTACTATATATGCCCGGCATAGGAATTTTAGTTATTTGTATAGTAAAATGATCAGTGGATTAATATCTATCAAATAATGTCAATTTCATGCATTTAGGACCCATAATTCAGTACTGGACATTTTGGTAAATAACGCAAAAAAAACTCTAACCCTGGATACTCGGCTAGACCCCCCCTTGATATTAATTAATCTTGATTTTGTTTTTATTTTCCAGGTTAGCAAGCGACAGACTCGGAAAGGTTTGTGCAGAAGATGGACATCGACAGAGATGAGGAGGCCGAACTGCGAATCATGGATTTTATAGCAGGACGTGCGGCCGCGCCTGTCGGTGAAGAAGATGCCTTCACCGGCGAAGATGACGGCTCCCAATTTCTGAACGATTCCGGTGAGGGGGTTCAGGAAGAAGAAAATGATAGAGAGGGGGAAGAAGTGCCCATTACAAACTCTGGCGAGGTATAATAAGCCTATGTACATCGATCACACTAGATGTATTATTTGAGTTGTATATTGTTGTTATTAACGAACCATTTTTTTCTTTTAGCCCTCCAGATCATCCACATCTACTGCATTGCCGAAACGAGGCCCGACGAAGCCGTTGAAGGAGGGTCGTAGGATAGTGATCAACACAGTTAGTGCTAGTGGGGAACCTTTGGAACCCATGGACAACCGCCGCAAATACATTAATCAATGCGGGGTTATTGTAAGGGACATTGTCCCGATCAACCTTGAAGAGTGGATTAAGCCGAAGGATGTAAACAACCCAGCTACTTATGTCGAGGAGAGGCTAAAAACATCGTGTTGGAACACGCTCTTAACAAAGGTCAGCCTACCGCCAGATCTGCCGGTTCCCCTGATGGACAAAGTGAAGGAGTGGTCGCTTAGTAAGATGGCCGAACAATTCCGGACCTGGAAGAAAAACTTATGGAAAGCTTATATAAAGGCCGGGGAGACGGATCCAGATTTCACTGGAGCACTAGTGAAGTTAAAACAGCAGTGGCCCACATTTGTGGAGCAAAGAAAATCGGAGGGCGCTCTGGCCCGATCGGTTCAAAATAAGTTAAATGCTGGGAAGAAGGAATATCACCACCGTTTGGGGGCAGGTGGCTACAGGGCTGCCGTGCCTAGGTGGGAAGCCTTTGAAGCACGACTGCTTGATAACGGGATCATTCCACAGACACATGACTGGCCCCCGAGGTCCAAGTTTTGGTTGTTCGCGCATGGGGCAGGGTTGGACCCACAGACAGGAAAGATTATTGCTCAGGGAAAATGGAAGGCAAAAATTGAGTATATAACCAAACAGCTTGAGGACGCAATAGATAAAGTTCGCAGGGGAGAGTACGTCCCTGACAGAGAGAATGACGAGCTGACACTAGCACTCGGGAATCCTGAACACGTTGGACGATTACGAGGCTATGGAGCCGGTGTCACCTTGAAGCAAGGTTTTCCGGAAGACGCTGATACTTATAGAAGCCGTCAGAGAAGAAAGAAGCAGGAGTCTGACCGGTTATCAGCACTGGAACGCAAGGTGCAGGAGCAGCAGCAGCGACTCGACTCAATTAGTAAGCAAAATGAATCTGATCCTCGACTCAAGGTGCAGGTGCAGGAGCAGGAGCAGCTGCATGTACAAGCCGCCCCATCTGATCAGCGGAAAAGCAGCGTGGGTTCCACTCATTTGGAAATTTCTCAATTTCAACCGGCGGCTCACTACCCCGTGGATGATATCACGGAGAAGACAGACTGTGAGCTACACATGTCAATGAAGAACATGTCTTTCAAGGTGGCGGTCGGCTATGCTTTACCTAATCCAGCTGGAGCAAGCTACCATCTCGAAGGGATTCCACAGGGCTATGCTCGTGTCGGGGTGGATCAAGTTGTGCCGTTATATGCTAATCTGGAACTTGACATTCCCGGAGGTGACGGCGAGAAGACACTAGGAGAAGTCGAGAAGGGTATCGCTCTCTGGAACAAGGAAAACATCGTGTTTCCGAACTTCACTCCTCGATCTAGCAGCAGACCCCCACCTCAAGATCCATCCCCCCCACCTAATGATCCATCCCCCCCACGTCAAGATCCATCCCTCCCACCGCAAGATCCATCCCCCCCACCTAAGGATCCATCCCCCCCACCTAAGGATCCATCTCCCCCGCCTAAAGATCCATCTCCCCCACCTAAAGATTCATCCCCCCAAGATATATCCTCCTCACATGAAGATCCATCCCTCGATGCCCCATCCGTCGCGAGTCCATCGCGCGCGACGTTCCGTCCTTCAATTCCGCCCCGGGAAAAGACCTTCTCGTCAAAGCGGAAACTATCCTTCACGTCGACGCGTGCAGATAAGTTATCTCGAGCGGAACGCGAGTTGCTAAAGCCTCTTCCAAAGAGACCTTACGACTTGACTCCAGAGGAGCTCGAGGAATCGGTGCGTGCCCATATTACAGAACAGTTAGCTCCGAAACGGCCCCCGCCTAGAGAGAAACTGGATCCAGAAAAAGTTGAGAGATTTGTGAAAAAATTCAGGAATCCCCGGCCAAAGTCACCTCCATTGGCAGATGACTATGATCGTGTCATGCAGAAGACAATTAGTCAAGAGGCCGAGGAAAAGAAGGCTGCCTATCTCCTAAAGAAGCAGAAGATGAAGGAGGACAAGGAGGCGGCAGATCGACTAAAGAAGGAGCAGTTCTATGCTGCAAAACGCGGGAAACAAGTGGCCCAGCTCGGAGAACAGGCAAAAAAGTCGATATCCCCGCTGAAGGTGATCTCAACTAAAACAGTTGCCCAGCTCGTACAACCACAGCAACAGTATCAGTATGCATGGACATATAAACCCGGGAAGTCCCTGGTCAGACCTGAGGAGATCAGTTCTCTATCATACCAATTGCGTCGATTGCATCACTGGTACGAGAAAGCTGCAGCGGCCGGGCATGAAGCTTTCTGGGTGAGTTATAAGAAAAAGCATTACTTCACGGATGACTTGTTATATATTCCGTTTTCGGAAGTATTTCAGTTATTCAATCAAGATGCCCTCGACAAAGTCATCGTCAGTTCCTATTGTTTGTAAGTGATTTATTTCTGCAATTTAATTAAGTCTTCAGCTCTGCACGTTCATTGCCTTTAATTATCTCACTATATTCTTTTGTATTGTAGAATGATGATTGTGGAATGCAGAAAAAAGGGCATCTATGACACTGGGTTCATTGACCCAAATTATATTCATGAAGTGACCGTACAATACAATTGGAAGACCACCGAGGATAGCTTGGTCAATTGGTTAGTGAAACAAAATACTTGCGGAGAAATACTTTTTCCTTACGTCAACAAGTGAGTGTTACCTTCTACCCATTCTATTTTGCTTTGCATATCTTTAGTGTAACCGATGAGTCATTGACATATAAACGTGCGCAGTTTCCACTGGATTCTGCTAATCATTAGAGTTGACCAAGGAGTCGTTCAAGTCATGGACTCGCTAAGGAAACCAATGGAAAAGTACCAACGCATTCAAGATATGCTCCAGATGTAATTTCAATCATTATCGCTCTATATCGACCTCTGTCAGTCATTTTCAGATATCAACTAATCAATAACTTCTTTAATCATTTTTCTATTGGCGGGCAGTGTTTGGAAACGGTTCATCAAGATCGTTCCAGGGGAGTGGAAACCGGAGCTGTATTTTTATACCACCAACGTAAGTAGTACTATATATATTGCTCCATTATGAAGCAACTCTTTAATTCTAGTTTCAATACCATTATGAAGCTTCACTATTATTTGATTAAATTCTATTTTTTTGTAAAGTGGTGTCTGAGGCAGGATACTGGGACAAATTTATGTGGATTCTATGTTTGCGAGTACATACGCTCTTTTGTCTTAGAGCGGAATAGAGAACAAAGAACGCTTGATGTATGTATACACTCTTCTCACTTTTTATTACCATGCATATTGTGTTGACTTCCATCCATAAATTATTTTATTATGATTTCATATATATATATAGTTATAAACAACTCACATATTCATATTGATCTAGATGGAGAGAATGCGGGACCAGCTCATACCATCGAAGCGCCTAAAAGCACTTCAAGAGGAAATTGCGGGATTTTTTAACTCTGCGGTCCTGAAGAGAGATGGAGAATTTTTTCACTCGGCAAATTTTGTTTTGCCCGAGGACATGTAATTGACATCATCTCGACGTGTGAGAAACATTATGTCGGCGTGTGACGTTATGTATGTATATATGAAACATGATCTCGACGTGTGAGAAACGTTATGTATGTACGTATGAATCAAATATGAATGGTAGTACCACTGACACGGCACGGCACGACACGGCACCGGTCACGGCGACACGGCACGGCACGGCACGGCGACACGGCACCTATTGATTTAAAATCCCCCGAAAAAAAAAGCATTTGGTTAAACCACCCCCCCCCCCCCCCCCCCCCCCCAAAACCCTAAACCCTAAAACCCAAAAAAAAATGTGAAACTCTTTGGTCCCGGTTGGTAATACCAACCGGGACCAAAGGGTTCCGGCCCGGAGCGCACCCGCCCCGCCCACGTGGAGGGCCATTGGTCCCGGGTCTTAAGGTACCGGGACGAAAGGCCCCCCCCCCCCCCTTTAGTCCCGACCCTTTAGTCCCGGTTAGAAAACCGGGACCAAAGGTCCTTTAGAACCGGGACCAATGGGCCATTTTCTACTAGTGACATATGCTTAAAATATTTACTCCATTGATCTTTAATGCAACGGTTGAGATTTAACGTCTGATAGAAGTTACGTAAACTTTTGACACGTCCAACCATACCTGTTGAGACGTCCAACCATACCTTTTGACACGTCCAACTAGACACGTACGTGCACAACTAACTCGAACATCAACACGATCACAAAGTTCGTCCAATCACGTGTCCGTGATCGACTGGACTCTCTCTGGCTGCGGCTCTCTACAAAAGAAAATATTTCGTCGATGCTTTCCTATTGAACTCGCCGCCTCCTTGCTCCATCGACACGCAGGCGGGGTATTGGCAGGATCGATCTAGCTGCGCGAGCATGTCGCCCCGTCTTCAACCTGGAACTTCTAATGGTAAACATACTACTCGATCTGATCTCCAGACCTTCTCTCCATCGGTGTCTAACTCCAAGCATGCTCCTCCACCTTCCAGCGATTATCTATCAGCCATATATGCTAGGCCGGCAACTAATTGATTTTCTCTCTCCTTACGATGGCCTGACGGCGCTGTCGCCTTCTCTGTGCAGATGATGCCCATCCGTCCGTTCTTCTCGCTTCAGTTTTTGCCAGGAGGTGTGTGATCGAGTCGTGAAAGAAAAAGGCGTATACGGATTTGAAGAAAGCGCTCACAAGGAGTCAAGAACGTGATGGATACAATCATGCAAATCCTAACCATCGAGACATCCGGCCGGTTCATCCGGCCATGGGAAGCCCGGCCCGATCGGCCCGCCCAGGCCCGGCCCAAAATTTCAGGGCCTGGGCCTATGTTTTAGGCCCGCGGGTGGGCCTGGGCTTGTGTTTTGAGCCCATAGGATTGGTAGGGCCGGGCCTGGGCTTCACATATGGACGATTTAAGGAAGAAGCCCGGCCCACGGCCCGAGGCCCGCCTCTATTTTCGGCCAATGGGCCGGGCTTGGGCCTGAATTCTAGGCCCGACAGTGGGCTTGGGCCGGGCCTGGGCCTAGGTTTTCTGCTGTGGGCTTTTCTGGGCCCGGCCCAAGCCCACCCAGGCCCGGCCCATGGCCAGGCATACTCACAAGGAGTCAAGAACGTGATGGATACAACCATGCAAATCCTAACCATCGAGACATCCGGCCGGTTCGTCCGGCTCCAGTACGATATCATCCGGCTTTGGTACATCAGCAGGAAATTTATTGCATGTGCTTCTTTCTGATATCATCTTCACCGACGAGGCCAGCTGATTTTTAAATTATCATTTAATTCTGTTATTATAGCAAAATTGATGCACTAGATATAACCATGTATTTCACGTACATATATGTAGTTAGACTGTACAAAATACTCCTAGCTATCAGTACATTAGTACCACGTACATATGCGGGCGCACTCACACGTCGGTGTGTTCTGTAATTCTAAAGTCGCGGACCTTTCAAGATGTGATACAACTCATAATTAAATAATAAATGGATGACAAACTTTATCTTGAATACATAATTTGCTGTAAGAAACAAATAAAAATTCACATTTGATTTTCGCATGCGGTAGGAAAGAAGTTCATATATGTAAAAAGTTCAAGTCAATCTTAAAGTTAGAATTCTCGAAAAAAAAATCTTAATGTTAGATACAAAAATAAAAATCTTATTGTTATATACTTAAAACAATAGAAAAGAAAGTTACCACGTTTGTCCACATATGCTTAAAATATTTACTCCATTGATCTTTAATGCAACGGTTGAGATTTAACGTCTGATAGAAGTTACGTAAACTTTTGACACGTCCAACCATACCTTTTGACACGTCCAACTAGACACGTACGTGCACAACTAACTCGAACATCAACACGATCACAAAGTTCGTCCAATCACGTGTCCGTGATCGACTGGACTCTCTCTGGCTGCGGCTCTCTACAAAAGAAAATATTTCGTCGATGTTTTCCTATTGAACTCGCCGCCGCCTCCTTGCTCCATCGACACGCAGGCGGGGTATTGGCAGGATCGATCTAGCTGCGCGAGCATGTCGCCCCGTCTTCAACCTGGAACTTCTAATGGTAAACATACTACTCGATCTGATCTCCAGACCTTCTCTCCATCGGTGTCTAACTCCAAGCGTGCTCCTCCACCTTCCAGCGATTATCTATCAGCCATATATGCTAGGCCGGCAACTAATTGATTTTCTCTCTCCTTACGATGGCCTGACGGCGCTGTCGCCTTCTCTGTGCAGATGATGCCCATCCGTCCGTTCTTCTCGCTTCAGTTTTTGCCAGGAGCTGTGTGATCGAGTCGTGAAAGAAAAAGGCGTATACGGATTTGAAGAAAGCGCTCACAAGGAGTCAAGAACGTGATGGATACAACCATGCAAATCCTAACCATCGAGACATCCGGCCGGTTCGTCCGGCTCCAGTACGATATCATCCGGCTTTGGTACATCAGCAGGAAATTTATTGCATGTGCTTCTTTCTGATATCATCTTCACCGACGAGGCCAGCTGATTTTTAAATTATCATTTAATTCTGTTATTATAGCAAAATTGATGCACTAGATATAACCATGTATTTCACGTACATATATGTAGTTAGACTGTACAAAATACTCCTAGCTAACAGTACATTAGTACCACGTACATATGCGGGCGCACTCACACGTCGGTGTGTTCTGTAATTCTAAAGTCGCGGACCTTTCAAGATGGGATACAACTCATAATTAAATAATAAATGGATGACAAACTTTATCTTGAATACATAATTTGCTCTAAGAAACAAATAAAAATTAACATTTGATTTTCGCATGCGGTAGGAAAGAAGTTCATATATGTAAAAAGTTCAAGTCAATCTTAAAGTTAGAATTCTCGAAAAAAAAATCTTAATGTTAGATACAAAAATAAAATGCACGTTTACCATCGCAGACAACAATAATATACGGGTTATGCCAGCTTTGACGTCATCAAGCTAACATGCATGTCCATAATGCATTTAGTTGTGCTTCTTTGCTTCATTTTTATCTAAGCTTAATTTGCCATCTAGGCAAGCAATCATCCCTGAAAACAATTCGAACAAATTTTAAAGATTTTAACTGCATTTCGTCTAATAAAAAAACCAATGCATATAATATAACACAATAGTCATTTAAATAGCAAAATCAGGTCAACATGCTAAATAGTATTATTCAATGCAAAATGAAGAGAACACGGTAAAACCAAAATGTCGATAAGAGCGGGAAAGAAAAAATTGTTGTCACAACTTTTGATGAATGCAGAAAAAATTGTATTAACTTAGCTAAAAAGGTGAGAAAGATATACATTTGAAACATTTAGTGGTTGATATTGCACGGATAACACCGTACTTTCGGTGATGATGTGGATGGAAAACACATTGTTTAATATGGGCCAATAATATTTTTTCATTTTCCTAAAAACATCTCAAAAAAATTGATCAAAAAATAAATGTGGTCAGAATAGACTTGGTGGCCTAAAGATCTTTTGATCCACTATCCTCACACATCAAAGTCACTACTGGCTATATATCAAACAAAGTAATTATAAGTGGTAATTTTTTATTGAAGCGCTAGATGGTAGAGAGAAGTAAAATTGAAGAAAATATATGAGTAAAAACTATCAACTATTAACAGTATCGAATAACAAAATATTAAAAACCTAGCCGCGCAAATGCGCGGGTCACCCTACTAGTTGTACCTAAAACAAAATTCAAGCACAAAATGGTTCCCAAACTCATTGGGTCCCATAGTAGTTAGATACACTACAATATATAGGAAACACTCCACATAAATATGTGCATATAGATATGAAATTGAATTTCATGCACATCGTAGCCGATTTAGGATTTGGTGGAGTATCCCCTATATATTGGAACTAGAAAGGCTAGCATGCCATAAAATATATATATTGAGGAAAATACATGCAAAGTCTTTTAAGAACCAAACGAGATACAATTTGGACAAAAACACCAAGTAAACCAAGAAGAGAGCACACCAAAGTGTGAAACAAAAAGGTTGACCAAATTATACCAAAATCCAAATCAACACATGATTGAGGAAAAATCAAATCAACAAATGATTGATTCCAAAAAAAACATCAACACATGAAGTATGGTATCAATAGGAATCGAATCAAAACAACATATGATCGATAAGACACCAATTGAAAAAGAGATACCAACTAGGAGAAAAGGTTCCAAGAAGAGGATAATACTCGACTGAAATCAAGTAAAGTAAAATAAAGTTATAAGGTATCAAAACTCCCACAATAAATATCAATTGAAACAAATATCTATGGAGGAGATATTAAATCCCAACTAATACCAATTGAAGGTACCAAAACATAAGATAAAGAATCAATTGCCAATTGAAAGGATCAAATATTGATAGATAGGATAGTGTTCTAAATAAAAAGGAATGCTCCCCCAAGATTAATGCATTATCTTTTACATTTGTATTTGAATACAAAATGCATGCACAAGGGATCATTACTCTCCCTATTTTATTTACAACACTAAACACTACCAATTGAAAATTAGGATCCTTGCAAGAGGCAAAGATGGCAATAAATAAGGCAATTTAACGCAAGAGCCAATGTGAAGATGATCTACAAAATCCACCACAATTACTAGAATCACTTGTCATGGACAAGGAGTATATAGAGATATTTCTCGGTGGTATATAGGAATGATGTTCAAGACCAACTTCACAACAAACAAGCAAATGGTAAGAGATAAGAAATAAAACACCATATTTTACTAAAGTTTGTTGGTAGTTTCAATTATCCAAACCAACCGGCAAAGCCATGGATAGAATAAAATGAAACAAATGGTTTCTCAACTTGTCGGCACAGTGGGAACCAGGGTACCACGGGCCGGCCTGCTAGGGCCCACAAGATTCTTCAGGCATTTTCGCTAAGGGCCAGGCTCTCCAAGCCTGGCGAGCCTCGCGAGGGTTTTTCCCTCGCGAAGTACCTTTTCCCCTCGCCGAGGGTTCTCTCCCTTGGCGAGGAACCGCACCTCGACAAGGCGTCTCCGACGCCACCCGCAATTCTGCTAAGGACCAAGCCGAAGGGCTCGGCGAGGCTTTCTGCCTCGCGAGGCTCCTTCCTCACGAAGCCGTCTCTACCTCCGCGGCAGAGCGCACATGGGCTCTGCACCATGTGCGGAGTGACGCGCGTGCCTACGCGCGATGACGACGACGCCGCAGTTGCCACTTCCATCTATAAAGCAGTCAACAAAGCGGCTTCAAGCAAAGCGAACAACGAGTATTGCCTCTTTGGCGATAAGGGGACCGTCTGCAGCTACGCTCCAAGGACGACGTCACCGTGGGTCACATCCCACCTCATCAAGCGCCAGCCCACCGTCCGGTTGGCCGGTGGCTTTTTCAAGCTTTGGTAGCGTCGTCCCTGCCATGGACCGCGTCCATGGACTCCACCTTTATCGTGCACCCTGCTCCTTCCCTCGTCGCCATGTGGTAACCCTTCCCGCCCGAATGTTTGGGCGGAAGAGGTCCAGGACGCCTATAAAAGGAGGGGGAGCACGCCCAAGCAAAGGGTTCGATCTTCGATTGGTGCAGCTCTAGTAGACCCTAACCCTAGATCTGAAGACTAGCAGATAGCCATTGTTAGCCACCTCGAGCTCTTCAAGCTCCCCTTGTACTGTGAACCTCTCCAAGCAGTGCAATACACCGTAGCAGGACGTAGGGGTTTTTACCTCCCAAAGAGGGCCCTGAACCTGGGTAAGATCTTGTGTCCATCTCTGCAGTGTCGTCCGCAGCGAGTCCGACGAGCACCGTCGCCGGAGCACGTTGAGGATTGCTTGACTCCGTGTTCAGCCCCTTACACGATACCTTGGAGACACCCCCAGTTCCTGGGACCATTCTCCGACATTTGGCGCGCCAGGTAGGGGGCTGAGGCGCGTCTTCATCCTCGACACAGCTATGGCCGCCTCTCGCGCCGAACGTCTCGCTCGCCGGACGGCTAGCGCCGCCACCGCTCCTGCGGGCCGCCCGCGCGGCCGCCCGCGTGGGGACTCCGCTCCTGAGCGCCACGTCGACCCCGAGCCCCGCGTCGAGCACCCGGAGGACGACGACCACGACCACGCTGAGGACGAACTCGGCGAAGAGGAGGTTTCCTCCTTGCACCCGTCGCGGGACCGTGCTGCCTCCTCGCTGGGCCGCCCTGCGCCCAGCCCGGCAACTGCGCTTCTGATGGCGCAGGAGCTGCTGCAGTACCGTCCTACGCCGGAGGCCCGGGAGGCCTGGCTCAACCGCCTCTCGGAGCTCGTCGGCGCCGCTCGCGTCGCCGCACCTGCCCCGTCACGTTCGCTGGTTCCTTCGGGCCGCATGGGGGACGTGGCGCCAGGCGCCCCTCCCGCGCCTCCTCTCCATCCTGCACCTGCTCCAGCTCCACCGGTTGCACCGCAGCCTGCTCCAGCGGGGGCTCCTCCTCGCGACAACCGCGCTGCCTCGCACGCGTCGTCGCCGCACGACTGCCAAATTGTGCAGCGAGCCCCTGAGGACGCACGTTCTCCCTCGTCTATGGCGCTGAAGCCGTCCTCCCCAGCGAGATCACCCATGGCTCTCCACGAGTCTTGGCCTTCAAGGAGGCTGAGCTGGACGAACTCCGCAACGACGACCTGCTGCTGCTTGAAGGGCTCCGCCGAAATGCGGCCCTGAGAGCAGCAAGGTACCAGCAAGACCTCCGTCGCTACCACAGCCGCCACATCCGGCCGCGCACTCTCGAAGCAGGAGACCTTGTCCTGAGGAGAATCCTCTCCAGGGCAGGCCACCACAAGCTCTCGCCAATGTGGGAAGGCCCCTACAGAGTCGTGCACATCGCCAGGCCTGGCTCTGCGCGGCTCGAGACGGAGGATGGCATTCCTGTCGCCAACCCCTGGAACATCCAGCACCTGCGCAAGTTCTACCCCTGATCGCCACCGGCGAGCAACTTTTTGCATCAAGGGAGAACCACGCGCCTTCTCCTCCACGAGGAAAAACTTCGGGCTCCCCTCTCTACTATACGTTGCCGCGGGCCGTTCGAGAAGACTCCCAAGCCACCAAGCCTCGGCACGGTAACCTCTTCAGGCACCATGCCTTGGCGAAGTGGATCCCCATGCCGGTCATGGCGGAACGCAGGCTAAAAGCCACCCCCGCATAGGGGCCCCTCTGAGCTCTCTCTACATGCGTCTTCCTCGGGCACGCCCCCTCGAGAGTCTCAGCCACAGCATGTGGACCCCATGCCCAGAGCATGGCGGATTTTTTGTGTTTCTGGCCACGCCAGTGTAATGAACCTATGTTTCAGGTCAATTTGAACCTTTGCGCATCGCGCCAGCATATTTTGTTGCTTCGGTAAGCTCTAGCGTTATTTGCTTTTCTCTCTCGCTCGTATGATCCCTCATGTCTATCTCGCGAGCGGGAGCTAGCATGGTGCCATGCCACGGGAGCATCCCGGCAGCACCTAAAACCCAAGGGATCTGAGCTCTGAACTTGCGGGTCAGCTCTCATGCAAGTCAACTCCCAAGGAGCTCTGAACTTGCGGGTCAGCTCCCGCGCACGTCAACTCACCAAGGATCACCAAAAACCTTGGTGCATGTTCTCCTCGCAAGACACACATGAAGGAACCTACGAGCACCATAAGTTATCTAGCTATGTACTGCTTGTGGGTATGCCTATCTCTCCAAGTGCAAGAAAGCAGGCTCTCCAAGCCTCAGGCAACATCAGGAGGAAAACACCTCGCCAGGGGACCAACACCCTCTCCAAGGCGAAAACGCCTCGTCAAGCTAAGTCTAAACACTTGCTCGAATCTCCTCTCGCTGGTTTTTGCCCCTCGAGTCTCTTTTCTCTCTCCCATGCCTCATGGGCTGCTTGCACGTCAAAGGGGGGCCCCAAGCATCGCGCTTCGAGGAGCCCTTACTTCTTGAGGCCTCACGCACCCCCCGGCCTTGTGGAGCCCTGACTCTCACATACCGAAGCGGCGGTGGTGTAGCGCTAAGAGAGGGTCCTAAGACGTAGAGCGAAAAAGACATGAAAGGGAAAAGACAAAAGCCACCCGAGGGACATTCACAAGCACGTTCAAAAGCTTAAAGCAAGTCTTTACAAAGTTGTTACAACCAAAATGCTAAGATAATGTGCCCCATGCACGTCCAGCTACATGAGGAGCTTAAGCTGTCGCGCCCCCTGAGGTGCCCGCTCCGCCCGCGGCAGCCTCCGCCTCCAGGGCATCTTCCTCGTCGTCGCCTTCGCCTTCATCAACCAAGACTTGGTCGTATTTCCTGGCGAGCACCTCAGCGGCTTCCCGCGCCTTGCCGCGGATATCGACCGGCGCCATCACGGCCCCGAGGTCGAACGAGGGCCAGAGCCTCAGGAGGTTGCTGAAGACGCGGCTGGTGGCGAGGACGAGGAGGTCGCGGCTCTCCGCCACGACGCGCTCGTCGAAGCGCTTCGCGACCTCTTCAAGCTTCCCGAGGAATTGCCCGAAGAAGTGCGTGTGTGCGGCCTCGTCGTCGATCCCTCCGGAGGGAAAATGGGGGACTTCGATCCTCATGTCGTCCCCGACAGCGTTCGCGCGGCGGACCAGCTCGTGAAGAATGAGCTGGCACTGGCGCGTCATGGCCCAGCCATGCTGCGCGGTATCTCGCGCTTGCTCCGCGAGATTCGCGGCCGGCCCCACCTGCTGCTAGAGGTCGCTCAGGTCCGCCTTCAAGGCGGCAATCTCCTTCTCCGCGCGAGTCTGCGCCTCCTTGGCGCGCTGGAGGCGGGAGGTCATCTCCTTCTCCTGCTTCTGGAGCCCTTCGACCTGGTGCAGGAGCTCGTTGCGTTTTGTCGTGAAACGCTCCTCCTGCATCGTGGTCTTGGCGTCGTAGTCGTCGGCGAGGCTTTGGTGGATGCGCTCGACCCTGGCGTCGGCCTCCTCCTGGACCCTTTTCTGCTTCAGCGCGAAGTCAGCGTTGGCCTTGTCGTGACGCTCCTTGTGGGTGGCCTCGCTCCTGGCCACCGAGTTCTCCCGCTCCTCAAGCTGCCCCTCGCGGGTGGCCTGGGCCCCCTCCAGCAGGTGGACCTGCTCCTCGCGCTGGTCCAGCTCCTTCTCCCAGAGGGAGAGCTCTTCCTCGCGCCTTTTCAGCTCGGCCTCCCGAGGCGCCAGCTGCCCCTCGCGGGCGTCTAGAAGCTCGCGGAGCTCCTTCCGGCTGGCCCTTGCGGCCTCAGACTCGGCGGCGAATTTTTGCTCGGCGGCCGCTAGCTCCTGGTGCTTGGCGTCGGTCTCCGCCTCCAGCGTCTCCCGGGCGGCGTCCAACTGGTCCATGACCTCCACCGCCTCCCGCTTGACGCTGTCGCGGGTCTCCTTGGCGAAGCGGATCGCCTCCTCGCGCGCCGACTGGGCCGACGCGTCCTGCCGCCGGCACATCTCAACCCTCTCGTGGAGGAGGGCCCAGGTGTCAGCCAGCCTTGTCCGCTCCTCCTCCCGGGCGCGCTCTTCCTCGGCGTATTGCACCTCCAGCTCGTCAAGCGCCTGCCGCGCTTGGCCGAAGACAACCCTGCGGCGGGCCACGCGAGGGCGCGGCTCCTGCAGCGCCAAGGTCCCCGCGTCGTCGTGGGGCGCAGAGGCCTCGACGCTCGTCGAGGTGCCCAGGGCATCTTGCCTCGGGCTCACGGCCGCTTCGGGTGCGGCCCGGGGGCTGGTGCGGGCGCCTCCCTCACTGCCCAAGGCAAGAGCCCTCAGGGGGCTAGGCGCCCCCTCGCCCCCGGCTCCGCCGTTCGGGGGCTCCAGAGGCGCCCCCGCCTCCGGCTCTTCAGGGGTGCTCCCCGCCCCCTCCATGGTGGCCGCGTCCGCCGCAGCCTCGGGCGCGTCCGCCCTCCTTGTGGGAGCCTCCTCCGCCTCTGGAGGCGGCTCCATGACAATCTCCTCGTCCACCGCTTCCTCTTCCTCGCGGCGCTCGGCCGCAGGAGGAGTAGCAGCCCGAGTTGGCGGCGGTGTCGCCACCTCGACCCCCTCCTCCGCGCGGTTGTAACGCCCCGACCCCGGATTTATACAAAGAGGCTATGTAGTTGGCACAACCATCAATGTATAAAACAAAGATCGAGACTTGTGGAACAAACTGGCACATTGCATGACTCTACGACACCAAAACATATAGCAACTCATATAATGAGAAGAATACAAATATTACACAGCAAAAGGATCACAGATCCAACAATTCATCAAGCGGAAGCGGGTAGTGTTGTCTAACAACAAGAAGCAAATATATGGCCTAAGAGGCCTACAATAAACATCACCCAAGCCAGCTTGTCCCACGGTCCCAAGCTGCCACCTGGGAACCCCAGACTAGTAGTCGACGTCAACGAAGAACCCACCTAGCTGCTCGGTGTCGTCCTCCTCTGAAATACAAAAACATAGAGGCAGCAAAGAGAGACTGAGTACGATGTACTCGCAAGTTTAGTAGGGCGATATAGGCCCAATGACTGACGGAGGCTCTAAAGCTTTATATGTACTTCTTTGCATAAAGCTAGTTTTCATTTAAAAGATTCAGGAGACACAAGGCATCGTCTAATCAGAATATTTTTCATAAAGGAGATAAGAGAGTAACATTTGTCATCCTTGGTTCTCATCGAACCCTTTTGAAACCATCACCACTCATCTCCACCAAAGGCACTCCCTCGAATCACCCTCGAGGAAATGAACCTTTTTCGCACACGTTGAGTTGCAACCTTTAGCTGCCAAATTAATTAATTAAGGTTAACATTCTCTATGATCCCGTAAATCCATTCCCAAGGCGTCCATAACCGCGGACACGGCTTTTCGAAAAGATTAACCCTGCAGGGGTGTACTATGTGAAAGTCGCCAGGTTCCCGAGGGACCTCCCAGCTTCTTATCCATTGATACCGTTCGGCTCACCTAGTTGGCCCTCTTCCGGGGAAGACCGGCGAGTGGGCGCGGTTAAACCTTTACCTCACGTGAGAATATCCAAGAGTCATCTGTGGCCACAGGACAGGTTCAGCGCTCCCAGCGCCCTGCCCCATCGCCACGCCCTAAACACAAATCCTCATCAACATCATCTTTTCCACTCACACGCAAATGGAAAACCGAACTAGAGGACCCTTGGATACGCCCGCACAAGTTATTCAGTTAAAGGGGATTCCATATGTCCCCACCAATGGCAGCACGCTCAGACCTTGGTTCCGAAGACAGGAACTCGCACCTAGGGGCTAGAGTGAGGCAAAACACCATCCCCGATGGCAACTCACCCAAGCCTACTTAGCATTTTAATTAAGCACCCACATACCCACCAAGTCCGCATCATTCCATCGGCATCAACAATTATGGAAATAAACAACGGACATAACTATTATTAACTAAGCATGGCTAAGCATAGATAAGCACATAACCCAACAACTAGATTATTGTCTCAGGCCAACACATCATCTCTAGGGTTCATAGGTAGGGATACATGTGATTGGCTCGGGGAAAAACATGCAATCATAGGACTTCTATATTTCGATCAAAAGAGATATTTGAACCGCATGCAATAATATGGTGGATAAAATAAGTTGATAAAAACATAGGATGCTAGATGCCAAGAAGGTTAGGTTATCTCTTGCCTTGCTGCCCGGGTGTGAAGTACTGCTCATCGGGGTAAGTAGAGAGACCCTCGACTCCGGAATCTATCGATACCCAAAAAGAAACACAAAGAACACATAAATCACACGAACACAAGTTGCAATTCTCAAGCACATGATGACATGTCAAATTGATGCAAAGATATTATCATTTAATTTAATTAACAATTAAATGGAGTTCCAAATAATTAGTGCAATTATTTGGATACGACTCCATATTTATCTTAATGACCAAAATTGTCATAAATTATTAAATTATTAGAGAAGTGGCTTAACATGCATGAACATGACATGAAATGGTTAGAGTTCGTCATTCCGATCATTTCGGTAATTTATTTGTAATTTTCGGAGCACCGATGAATAAATAGCAATTAATTAATTAAGTGTATTTAATTCATTTAAACAAATTATGAATAACATCAAATAAAAATTTGTTGATCATGATGTGATAAGTGCATAACTTGATAGCATTTGAAGTGTGGATCACAAGGATATTTTATTCATAATTTTTGGACAAACATTTAATAAGTTATGAATTTTCCTAATTTGGGATTATTTAACCTATCTTAGGAGTTCTTAAATAAACACCAAAAGATGGTTTCAAAAAGATGTGACAATGATTTCATATTGTAGGGTTTGTTTTCCTGATCACAATGGTATTTGGTTTGCTAAATTTGGAGCAACATTTGAAAAGTTATTAAATATTTGAAATTAGACAAAAACTGCTTTTACTGTGCAGGCCGGCCCACATGTCGGCCCAGGCCGGGGTGCAGGCCGGGACGGTGGCAGAGCAGGCCGGCCCAAACCGGGGCCAGGCCGGGCCCAAACCAGAGGCTGCCGGCCTCGAGGCCGGCCCAGGCCGGGCATTAGGCCGGGCCTCCTTCGGAAACAACCGGCCTGATGGCCGGCTCAAGCCGACGCCCAGGCCGGGCACGCTGGCGTGCGCGGTGGCCACCGGCGGTAGCGGCCGGCGACGACCAACATCTGGCGGTGCGAAACGGACCCTGGGCGTGCGCAAAACGTGTGGTGACGGGTGGTGCGAGGCAGGGGAGCCAAGACGTAAATGAGGGGGGGCACAGGGCGACGAGCGCTTGATCGACTGCACGGCCGGCGGTCGGCCGGCGGCTGCGCGACACGGAAAACGACGATGCAGAGGGGAGGAAGGGCTAGAAGCGGTCCGGGAGGGACGCGAGCTCACCAGGGTCGTGTAGGGCTGCACGGCGGAGGCAGGGGAGGCCTGAGGCGGCGGCAATCGTGCCGGTCGGCCGTCGGGCCGGGAGGAGGAAGACGACGACAAGGGCTCGATTTCGGGATCCCTAGCCCGATTTCTTCGGCGGGGAGGCGTGGCTCGGCGAGGCGGAGCTGATGGCGGCGACGGTTTGCCTCGGGGTGGCCGGTGCCGACGGCGAGGCGCGAGGAAACGGCGGCGGAAGACGTCGGTCCCGGGGGCAGTCTAGGGTTCGGTCTCGATCCAGAAAAACGGGCGCAGGGGATGGGGAGAGAGAGAGGGGGCAGTTGGGCGTCCTCAGCAGGGTCTTTGATCCCCAGGGAGCTGCGGCCGGCGGCATGGTCCTTGGCCACCTCGGCGTCATGGCGCCAGTGCCAGGGCGCACAGTGAGGTAGAGAGGGGAGAGAGGGAGGCTGACAGTGGGGACCCACTGTCAGCGATTTGAACAATTTTGCATTTTTCTGTTTTTCCCTTTTTGTTCAGCAGAGTTCAGGGATTTAAAAGAGGCACTAAAACATGTTTATAAAATCTGGACAAATTCACATAGGCTCCATTTAAGCTTTTAAACTTCCACAAAAATTGGTGAGGTCAAATAAATTAATTTGACCAACATTTGTTCATAGTTTTCAAATAGGGTAAATTGGAGAAATTTCCAAAATGTATTTAATTGGGGCATTTTAACAATTCCAAAAATCATGAGAATTTTCATGGAGACTCTCACCACCATATGGAGACTCCCCATGATTTCATTTTGAATTTTTGGAAGTTCTAACTTGGTTCCAAAAATAGTAATTGAATTCAGTCAAATTTGATTCTCATGTCATTTCTTATTTAGCAAAAATTGAAAAACGAAGAATTGTTATAAACAGCAAAGTTGGAACTTCCTCATCAATTTGGAAATTCATTTAATGGTTTCCAAGTTGGGCATTGCATTGGATTGGAGGTTTTGGGAAAGGTTGGCTTCCCATTTCAATGGGTTTCCAAAACAATGGCATTGTTAGGAATGACAAAATGCATATGGATGCTATGATGCAAACAAGGAAACAAAAGTGGAAAAATTCTTCGTATTTTTCGTTACCAAGTTAGGGCTGTTACAACTCTACCCCCCTTACAGGAATCTCGTCCCGAGATTCTAGGCTTGAGTGAAGAAGGCGGGGTATTCCTGACGAAGACTAGTTTCTCGCTCCCATGTTGCTTCTTCCTCGGAATGGTTGGACCATTGAACTTTGAGAAACTTGATAGACTTGTTGCGGGTTTTCCTCTCCGCTTCATCCAAGATGCGGATAGGATGCTCGCGATAGGTCAAATCATCCTGAATGTCCAATGCCTCATGATCAACCCCACGGATTGGATCCTTGAAGCAACGACGGAGTTGGGAGACATGGAAAACATCATGGACATCCGGGAAGTTGGAGGGCAACTCAAGTTGATAAGAGAGATCTCCCCGCTTGGATAGGACGGTGAAAGGGCCAATATAGCAAGGTGCCAATTTTCCCTTGATTCCAAAGCGACGAACGCCTCGGAGAGGAGAGACTCGAAGGTAGGCCTTGTCACCAATTTCATAGTGGACCTCTTGGTGGTGCTTGTCATAATAGCTTTTCTGATGGGACTGAGCAGCCTTGAGATTTTCCTGAATGACACGGACTTTCTCTTCGGCTTCGTTGATCACATCCGGACCGAAGAGTGGCCTCTCTCCAGTTTCAGACCAATTGAGGGGAGTTCGGCATTTTCTCCCATAAAGGACCTCAAAGGGAGCCATTTGCAAACTGGCTTGATAGCTATTGTTGTAAGAGAACTCAGCGAGGGGGAGGTATTTCTCCCAACCCTTGCCGAAGGAGATAACACAAGCCCGGAGTGTATCCTCAAGGACTTGATTCACCCTTTCTGTTTGACCATCAGTTTGAGGATGATAGGCGGTGCTGAAGTTGAGGCGGGTTCCCATAGCATTTTGGAAAGCCTGCCAGAATTTGGATACGAATAGGCTCCCATGGTCGGAGATGATCCTCATTGGAACACCGTGGAGGGGAACAATGCGGGCAACATACAACTCGGCCAATTGAGTTTCATTTATGTCCTCGCGAACCGATAGGAAATGGGCTACCTTGGATAGGTGGTCGATGACGACCCAGATGGCATTGTTGCCCTTTTGTGATCTTGGGAAGCCGGTGATGAAATCCATACCAACTTCATCCCATTTCCACTCAGGGATGGCTATGGGGCGAAGGGTACCAGCTGGCCTTTGATGTTCAGCCTTCACTCGGCGACAGACGTCGCATTCAGCAACATATCTAGCAATTTCCCGCTTCATGCGAGTCCACCAGAATTTGGGACGGAGGTCTTGGTACATTTTGGTGCTACCGGGGTGGATAGATATAGGGGATTCATGTGCTTCTTGGAGTATCAACCCCTTGGTATTTCCCGTCTTGGGCACCACAAGACGGTTCCCAAAGTAGACCACACCGGAATCATCAACGGAGAAACACTTGGCCTTCCCGTTTGCAATGTTCTTCTTGATCTTGCGGATGCCAGCATCATGTTGCTGGGCGGCCTTGATTTCATCCTCAAGAGTGGATTTGATCTCAAGATTAGCTAGATAACCGGAGGGAACAATCTCCAGGTTCAACCTAGCAAATTCCTCGTGGAGAGCCGGTTGTGCCTTCTCCACCATCACGGTGTTGCAATAGGCCTTTCGACTCAAAGCATCGGCTACGACATTTGCCTTGCCGGGTTGATAGTTGAGGGTCACATCATAGTCTTTTATCAATTCCAGCCATCTCCTCTGCCTCAAGTTCAGATCCGGCTGGGTGAATAGATACTTCAGACTTTGATGGTCGGAGTAGATCTCGCAACGGTTGCCCAAGAGGTAGGGCCTCCATTGCTTCAGAGCATGTACCACGGCGGCAAGCTCCAAATCATGAGTTGGATAATTTTGCTCATGTGGTTTGAGCTGACGGGAGGCATAGGCGACCACATGGCCCTCTTGCATCAATACACAGCCCAAGCCTTGGAGTGATGCATCACAATAGACGACAAAGTCCTTGTCGGTGTCGGGAAGGACAAGCACCGGAGTGGTGGTGAGCTTGACCTTGAGGGTTTGGAAACTCTCTTCAGCCTTGTCTGACCACACAAATTGTTTGCCTTTCTTGAGGAGGTCAGTCAGTGCCTTTGCTATCTTGGAAAAGCCCTCGATGAATCGGCGGTAATAACCCGCCAATCCAAGGAAGCTTCGGATATCTTTGACGGATTTGGGAGTTGGCCAATCCAGGATGGCCTGAATCTTGTCTGGTATCACCGCTACTCCGGCAGCTGACACCACATGACCGAGGAAAATGAGCTCCTTTAGCCAGAATTCACATTTGGAGAACTTGGCATAGAGGCGGTGATCTCGAAGCTTGGTCAAAACAAGTCGGAGATGCTCAGCATGCTCGTCTTCGGTCTTGGAGTAGACAAGGATGTCATCGATGTAGATGATGACGAACTTGTCGAGGTACTCGTGGAAGATGGAGTTCATCAGCCTCATGAATGTAGCTGGAGAATTTGTGAGGCCGAAGGACATGACGGTGTACTCATATAACCCATAGCGGGTAGTGAAGGCCGTCTTCGGAATATCCTCCATTCGGATTTTTATTTGATGGTAGCCTGATCTCAGATCCATCTTGGAGAATACCGTTGCTCCAGCTAGTTGATCGAACAAGTCGGTTATTCGAGGAATTGGATACTTGTTCTTGATGGTCACCGCATTAAGGGGGCGGTAGTCAACGACCAGTCGGGGAACATTTGTATCCCTCTTCTTTACAAAGATGACCGGGCTGCCCCAAGGTGAACTACTCGGCCGGATGAATTCCTTTTCCAACAGCTCATCCAATTGCTTCTTCAATTCAGCTAGCTCTTCCGTTGGCATACGGTAGGGCGTTTTGGAAACTGGGGCGGTTCCCGGAACCAACTCAATCACAAACTCCACGCTGCGATCAGGTGGCATGCCGGGCAATTCCTCCGGAAAAACATCGGGGAAATCACACACCACAGCGACTTCAGACATATCAGGCGGGGTGATTCCTTCCAGGAAATATAAACTGATCTCCGGCGAGAGAGGAGTGGCTGCGGAAGGAGTTGCAGAAGTTGGGGACCAGTAACGCACTTCCCCATACCTTGGGTGGAACACTGTGACAGTCTTGGCAGCACAATCCAGGTTGGCCTGATATTTTACTAGCCAATCCATACCCAGAATAACATCGATACCCTCTGACCTCAGGGCTATCAATGAGAACGGAAAAGGGACTGACCCTACGGCTATTTGAACATCGGGAGATATCCAATTTGTACGCCAACTAGAGCCTGGTGTCTTGACCACTAACGGGGAATCCATCATTGCAAACGGTATTTGATGGTTGTGTGCATATGATATGGATATGAACGAATGCGAAGCTGCAGAATCAAATAATACTGAAGCTGGATATGTATTGATTCGAAGCGTACCCATGAGAACTCTGGGGTCCTCCTTGACGCCTTCAGTCGAGACGTGGTTCAGGCGGCCACGGCTGACGGTGGTAGCCTTGGCGGCTGGGGTAGAGGGTGCTGGTGCAGGTGCTGAGGGAGCCGGTGCCTTCTGGGGACACTCCCTGGAGTAGTGCCCCGGCTGGCCACAAGCGAAACAAGTGAGCCCCGATGGTGCAGGTAGTCGAGGTCGAAAACCGCCTCCAGCCGCACCCAAGGTCGAAGTAGCTGGGCGAGGCGGAGGTGGAAGGTACCCGGTGGGCTTCGGCGCGAAGGGCGCCTTTGGCACAGCGCTGAAAGGCACGAAGACCTTGCGCTTCTTTCCCTTAGAGGAGGAGGAGCTCTGGTGATCGGTGGAAGCTGGCCTCTTAGAAGCCTCCAGCTCCTTCCTACCCTGCTCCATGGTGAGGGCCTGGTTGTAGAGCTCTTGGTAGGAGGTGAACTTGAAGGGTAGGAGCTCGTATCGGAGACGAGGTGCGAGCCCCTTGCGGAAGAGGTATTGCTTGTCCTCATCATTCGTCACGTCCCGAGGGGCGTAACGGGAGAGGTGGTTGAACTCCCGTCCATATGACTGGACGTCCATGCGTCCCTGGGTTAAGTCCAGGAACTCCCGCCTCTTGAGCTCGAGGATGGGCTTGGGGATGTACGCCGCACGGAAGGCGGCGCGGAACTCCTCCCAAGTGACAACATGGCCCGCGGCAACCATTGCCACGTGGCTCTCCCACCAGGAGCCGGCGGCTCCTTCCAGCAGGTAGGTGGCGAAGTTGACATGTTCCGCCACCGGAACGTGGAGAGCGGCAAACTTGCGCTCTATAGCCCGAAGCCAATCATCCGCATCAAGCGGCTCCTTAGCTTCAGAGAAAGAGGGAGGTTGGGACCGCAAGAACTGGTTGAGAGTGGTGCAGTCCGTGTTCCTCTGTGCACCCTGTTGAACCAACTGCGCAAGTAGGTTTTCGTTGCGCAGGCGGCCCTCTTCAATGATCATCAGCACCTCCGCCATAGTGGGTGGCGGCGGTGGATCAGGGTTGCTCTGTTCCCCACGACGGGTAGGAGCCATTCTGGAGATCGGGAACAAGGACATAGTTAGTAACCCAATTCCGACAGATAAGATAGATTATTAGAGTCCTTGCAGCTATCGAGATTTAAGATGCAATAACACAAGGACAGATTTAGGCAACCACGGTGACCTCACGTCACCGCGGCGATAACAACCAGATTTAAGGTCTCGAGACATAACTGGACGGTAAGAACCCAAACCCCGAGAACCTAAACATCGACACCAAGCATAAAACAAATAGAGGTAAGAATCAGAGTAGAGCGAGTTGGATGAGGAGTAAAAAGAATCCTAAGAAGGTTTTCACAACTCATTTTTAGGTTATAAATAATTTTCCACTAGACTCGACACCGACCAAAAGAAAGGGTTTCCTACAGGCAGTCCTGCTCTGATACCAACTTGTAACGCCCCGACCCCGGATTTATACAAAGAGGCTATGTAGTTGGCACAACCATCAATGTATAAAACAAAGATCGAGACTTGTGGAAAAAACTGGCACATTGCATGACTCTACGACACCAAAACATATACCAACTCATATAATGAGAAGAATACAAATATTACACAGCAAAAGGATCACAGATCCAACAATTCATCAAGCGGAAGCGGGTAGTGTTGTCTAACAACAAGAAGCAAATATATGGCCTAAGAGGCCTACAATAAACATCACCCAAGCCAGCTTGTCCCACGGTCCCAAGCTGCCACCTGGGAACCCCAGACTAGTAGTCGACGTCAACGAAGAACCCACCTAGCTGCTCGGTGTAATCCTCCTCTGAAATACAAAAACATAGAGGCAGCAAAGAGAGACTGAGTATGATGTACTCGCAAGTTTAGTAGGGCGATATAGGCCCAATGACTGACGGAGGCTCTAAAGCTTTATATGTACTTTTTGAATAAAGCTAGTTTTCATTTAAAAGATTCAGGAGACACAAGGCATAATCTAATCAGAATATTTTTCATAAAGGGGATAAGAGAGTAACATTTGTCATCCTTGGTTCTCATCGAACCCTTTTGTAACCATCACCACTCATCTCCACCAAAGGCACTCCCTCGAATCACCCTCGAGGAAATGAACCTTTTTCGCACACGTTGAGTTGCAACCTTTAGCTGCCAAATTAATTAATTAAGGTTAACATTCTCTATGATCCCGTAAATCCATTCCCAAGGCGTCCATAACCGCGGACACGGCTTTTCGAAAAGATTAACCCTGCAGGGGTGTACTATGTGAAAGTCGCCAGGTTCCCGAGGGACCTCCCAGCTTCTTATCCATTGATACCGTTCGGCTCACCTAGTTGGCCCTCTTCCGGGGAAGACCGGCGAGTGGGCGCGGTTAAACCTTTACCTCACGTGAGAATATCCAAGAGTCATCTGTGGCCACAGGACAGGTTCAGCGCTCCCAGCGCCCTACCCCATCGCCACGCCCTAAACACAAATCCTCATCAACATCATCTTTTCCACTCACATGCAAATGGAAAACCGAATTAGAGGACCCTTGGATACGCCCGCACAAGTTATTCAGTTAAAGGGGATTCCATATGTCCCCACCAATGGCAGCACGCTCAGACCTTGGTTCCGAAGACAGGAACTCGCACCTAGGGGCTAGAGTGAGGCAAAACACCATCCCCTGATGGCAACTCACCCAAGCCTACTTAGCATTTTAATTAAGCACCCGCATACCCACCAAGTCCGCATCATTCCATCGGCATCAACAATTATGGAAATAAACAACGGACATAACTATTATTAACTAAGCATGGCTAAGCATAGATAAGCACATAACCCAACAACTAGATTATTGTCTCAGGCCAACACATCATCTCTAGGGTTCATAGGTAGGGATACATGTGATTGGCTCGGGGAAAAACATGCAATCATAGGACTTCTATATTTCGATCAAAAGAGATATTTGAACCGCATGCAATAATATGGTGGATAAAATAAGTTGATAAAAACATAGGATGCTAGATGCCAAGAAGGTTAGGTTATCTCTTGCCTTGCTGCCCGGGCGTGAAGTACTGCTCGTCGGGGTAAGTAGAGAGACCCTCGACTCCGGAATCTATCGATACCCAAAAAGAAACACAAAGAACACATAAATCACACGAACACAAGTTGCAATTCTCAAGCACATGATGACATGTCAAATTGATGCAAAGATATTATCATTTAATTTAATTAACAATTAAATGGAGTTCCAAATAATTAGTGCAATTATTTGGATACGACTCCATATTTATCTTAATGACCAAAATTGTCATAAATTATTAAATTATTAGAGAAGTGGCTTAACATGCATGAACATGACATGAAATGGTTAGAGTTCGTCATTCCGATCATTTCGGTAATTTATTTGTAATTTTCGGAGCACCGATGAATAAATAGCAATTAATTAATTAAGTGTATTTAATTCATTTAAACAAATTATGAATAACATCAAATAAAAATTTGTTGATCATGATGTGATAAGTGCATAACTTGATAGCATTTGAAGTGTGGATTACAAGGATATTTATTCATAATTTTTGGACAAACATTTAATAAGTTATGAATTTTTCCTAATTTGGGATTATTTAACCTATTTTAGGAATTCTTAAATAAACACCAAAAGATGGTTTCAAAAAGATGTGACAATGATTTCATATTGTAGGGTTTGTTTTCCTGATCACAATGGTATTTGGTTTGCTAAATTTGGAGCAACATTTGAAAAGTTATTAAATATTTGAAATTAGACAAAAACTGCTTTTACTGTCCAGGCCGGCCCACATGTCGGCCCAGGCCGGGGTGCAGGCCGGGACGGTGGCAGAGCAGGCCGGCCTCAGAGCCGGCCCAAACCGGGGCCAGGCCGGGCCCAAACCAGAGGCTGCCGGCCTCGAGGCCGGCCCAGGCCGGGCATTAGGCCGGGCCTCCTTCGGAAACAACCGGCCTGATGGCCGGCTCAAGCCGACGCCCAGGCCGGGCACGCTGGCGTGCGCGGTGGCCACCGGCGGTAGCGGCCGGCGACGACCAACATCTGGCGGTGCGAAACAGACCCTGGGCGTGCGCAAAACGTGTGGTGACGGGTGGTGCGAGGCAGGGGAGCCAAGACGTAAATGAGGGGGGGCACAGGGCGACGAGCGCTTGATCGACTGCACGGCCGGCGGTCGGCCGGCGGCTGCGCGACACGGAAAACGACGATGCAGAGGGGAGGAAGGGCTAGAAGCGGTCCGGGAGGGACGCGAGCTCACCAGGGTCGTGTAGGGCTGCACGGCGGAGGCAGGGGAGGCCTGAGGCGGCGGCAATCGTGCCGGTCGGCCGTCGGGCCGGGAGGAGGAAGACGACGACAAGGGCTCGATTTCGGGATCCCTAGCCCGATTTCTTCGGCGGGGAGGCGTGGCTCGGCGAGGCGGAGCTGATGGCGGCGACGGTTTGCCTCGGGGTGGCCGGTGCCGACGGCGAGGCGCGAGGAAACGGCGGCGGAAGACGTCGGTCCCGGGGGCAGTCTAGGGTTCGGTCTCGATCCAGAAAAACGGGCGCAGGGGATGGGGAGAGAGAGAGGGGGCAGTTGGGCGTCCTCAGCAGGGTCTTTGATCCCCAGGGAGCTACGGCCGGCGGCATGGTCCTTGGCCACCTCGGCGTCATGGCGCCAGTGCCAGGGCGCACAGTGAGGTAGAGAGGGGAGAGAGGGAGGCTGACAGTGGGGACCCACTGTCAGCGATTTGAACAATTTTGCATTTTTCTGTTTTTCCCTTTTTGTTCAGCAGAGTTCAGGGATTTAAAAGAGGCACTAAAACATGTTTATAAAATCTGGACAAATTCACATAGGCTCCATTTAAGCTTTTAAACTTCCACAAAAATTGGTGAGGTCAAATAAATTAATTTGACCAACATTTGTTCATAGTTTTCAAATAGGGTAAATTGGAGAAATTTCCAAAATGTATTTAATTGGGGCATTTTAACAATTCCAAAAATCATGAGAATTTTCATGGAGACTCTCACCACCATATGGAGACTCCCCATGATTTCATTTTGAATTTTTGGAAGTTCTAACTTGGTTCCAAAAATAGTAATTGAATTCAGTCAAATTTGATTCTCATGTCATTTCTTATTTAGCAAAAATTGAAAAACGAAGAATTGTTATAAACAGCAAAGTTGGAACTTCCTCATCAATTTGGAAATTCATTTAATGGTTTCCAAGTTGAGCATTGCATTGGATTGGAGGTTTTGGGAAAGGTTGGCTTCCCATTTCAATGGTTTTCCAAAACAATGGCATTGTTAGGAATGACAAAATGCATATGGATGCTATGATGCAAACAAGGAAACAAAAGTGGAAAAATTCTTCGTATTTTTCGTTACCAAGTTGGGGCTGTTACAGCGGTGCTCAACCGCAGGGGGAGAAGCAGCCCCAGCTGGAGGCGACGTCGCCTCTTCGACCACCACCACCTCCACGCGGTGCTCACCCGCGGGAGGAACGGCCTCTACCTGCAGCTCGTCAGCCGCCTGCTGCGGCTCATCAGCCACAGGCGTCTCCTCGGCGGCACTGGCGGTCTCCCCAAGCTTGCGGAGACGCCGCCTCTTCGGCGCCGCGGGTACGCTGAAGAAACACAAAACAAGCAAGGACCCCTCAGGAGGGGATTCTCAGAAGCAAAATGCTGAAAGGAAAGGCAAGAACCAAGACTTACTCGTCGGCCGCTCTCCACACCCTCTTCTTCCCCTTGGGTGGCTGGAGGGCGCTCGCTCCAGCCTCTTCGAGAGGCGCTGCTGCCTCCTCGTGAGGAGCATCCCTTGTGGCGGCCCCGGCGTCCCTATCATGAAGAAGCTTGGAGCGGAGTTCGCGGCGCTCTCCTGTGCCGCTGCTCCTCTCCCCCTCCGTGGGGCGTTGGGTGCGGACCACGCGGAAGGCGTCCTCGTCACTACCTGAGGAGATCTCTTGACGGTCCTCGCTAGGCGGTGCGTTCCTTGAGCCCGCGTCGCCTCCCGAGGGGTCAGCGCCCCTTGAGGCCTCGTCCTCTCCAGAGGAGTTGGCGCTTCTCGAGGCCTCATCTTCGCCAGACTCTTCGTCCTCGTCCGGCTCCGGCGCACCACCCTGCTCCTGTTCCGCAGCCCATGGGTTGCTGCGGGACCCGACGAGCCTTGCAGGCCTAATGCCCCATTCATCGAAGAGAGGCAGGAGCTCACGGGCTTCGCGCACGTTCTCCTCCAAGTAGGAGAACAGCGGCAGGGCGTCGTCATTGTTTGGGGGCGGAATGGACTCTGTGGCAAAAAGGACTCTCATGATCTGCTTCAGCTCGCCCGGGGAGAGGTCATCTGCGCTGAGGCGCATCCTGTCATCCGGGCCTGAGTAGGTCCACATTGGCTCTGAGTGCCACTGAAGAGGAGCAATGCGGCGCGCAACAAAATCCATCGCCACCATCTGGCCGGTGAGCCCGGCCTCGCGGAGCACCAGGATGCGCTCGTATACCGCCTCAAGCTTGCGGCCCTCGAAGTCGCCGCTCGCCCAACGCGCCCACTTCCCTGGGGCCGCCTCGGGTGTCTCCAGGTGGCGGTTCGACAATTTGGTGCTAACAAAGAACCATCGCTTGCGGAAGCCATCCACTTTCTTCGTCACCTTGGTAATGGCGTTCTCCCCAAGCCAAGCGATGGGGATGTAGTCTTCACTTCTGGCGGCGGCGATACAGAAGGAGACGCACCCGAGCCGCTCGTTCGACGCGGTGTTCCGGAGGGAGTAGAAGCTGCGGAAGAGAGCCACCGAGGGGTGGACGCCAACATACGCCTCGCAGAGGTAGGCGAAGATGGCGAGGATGAGTATGGAGTTTGGGTGGAGATGAAGGAGTTGGATCCGATATGCTTCAAGGACTCCCATGAGAAAGCTGGAGAAAGGAGGGACCAGGCCGGCGTAGAAAGCATGAAGGAATATGGGGTAGTACCCTGCGCCGACCTTGCTGCTGCTGGGCGCCATGCTTGTGGCGCCAAGCTCGTGGGTGTTGGCGGCCGCCAAGTGCCGCACCTTCGCCAACGCCGCCGCGTTGACGCGTGACGGCGGCAGCACCGCCGCCACCGCAGACGTGCCAGTCTGCATCGCGGCCTTGCCCTTCTGGCCGTCGGTTGCCTTCTTGGGAGCCATGGCCGCCGGAAGGAAGCTTGAAGACGAAGACCTCGGAAGCGACGAGCTCTGGGAGGAAGAAGAGATTTTGGAGAAGAGGGCGGCGGAGTAATGGGAGAAGTGACGGGCGCAGTCTGCGCGCCAGGCTTTATTGACCGGTTGCCCTGGACGTGGCGGGCCCCACCGGGTTGCCCGTTGAAGCCGAGGAGATCGTGGCCGCGGCGCAACCGCAGTGCTCCACGTGTCACGGCCCAGGCAGGCGTCTTTGGGCCCTCGACGCTTCGCCTGCGTCCATGGCCTTCGGCGTGCCCATCGCGGGCCCGGGGGCTACTGTCGGCACAGTGGAAACCAGGGTACCACGGGCCGGCCTGCCAGGGCCCACAAGATTCTTCAGGCATTTTCGCTAAGGGCCAGGCTCTCCAAGCCTGGCGAGCCTCGCGAGGGTTTTTCCCTCGCGAAGGACCTTTTCCCCTCGCCGAGGGTTCTCTCCCTTGGCGAGGAACCGCACCTCGACAAGGCGTCTCCGACGCCACCTGCAATTCTGCTAAGGACCAAGCCGAAGGGCTCGGCGAGGCTTTCTGCCTCGCGAGGCTCCTTCCTCGCGAAGCCGTCTCTGCCTCCACGGCAGAGCGCACATGGGCTCTGCACCATCTACGGAGTGACGCGCGTGCCTACGCGCGATGACGACGACGCCGCAGTTGCCACTTCCATGTATAAAGCAGTCAACAAAGCGGCTTCAAGCAAAGCGGACAACGAGTATTGCCTCTTTGGCGATAAGGGGACCGTCTGCAGCTACGCTCCAAGGACGACGTCACCGTGGGTCACATCCCACCTCATCAAGCGCCAGCCCACCGTCCGATTGGCCGGTGGCTTTTTCCAGCTTTGGTAGCGCCGTCCCTGCCATGGACCGCGTCCATGGACTCCACCTTTATCGTGCACCCTGCTCCTTCCCTCGTCGCCATGTGGTAACCCTTCCCGCCCGAATGTTTGGGCGGAAGAGGTCCAGGACGCCTATAAAAGGAGGGGGAGCACGCCCAAGCAAAGGGTTCGATCTTCGATTGGTGCAGCTCTAGTAGACCCTAACCCTAGATCTGAAGACTAGCAGATAGCCATTGTTAGCCACCTCGAGCTCTTCAAGCTCCCCTTGTACTGTGAACCTCTCCAAGCAGTGCAATACACCATAGCAGGACGTAGGGGTTTTTACCTCCCAAAGAGGGCCCTGAACCTGGGTAAGATCTTGTGTCCATCTCTGCAGTGTCTTCCGCAGCGAGTCCGACGAGCACCATCGCCGGAGCACGTTGAGGATTGCTTGACTCCGTGTTCAGCCCCTTACACGATACCTTGGAGACACCCCCAGTTCCTGGGACCATTCTCCGACACAACTAATATATGGAAATGCATATTAGAGAAAAACCTCACCAAGCAAACTTACACAAACAAGAGCCAAAATACAACCACAAAGAAAATTGGAACTTGTTCGAGCAAACATGCCATATAGGAATCAGATAATTTACAATATCAAATCTAAGTGGCAAACCTCAAATATTCACATTTTGTGGGATTGTAATACGCATATAGCTTATTACTCCCCCATAATGTGATAAATCATTTTATTTAAGCAAGAGGCAAATAAAACCAACTAGAGAAATTAATGGACATTGTAGAATTTGAATTTCTCATGAATATGACATACCACATAGTAACTAGATAATATTGAAATATCAATACTAGGTGGTATGCCTCATGTACACACATTTTTAGGTTTGTGAGGTGCACTAAGCACATCACTCCCCCAAAATGGGGTAGTCCATTAATCTCTCAAAGAGCCAAATGAAATCCACACAAGATCCAATAAAGCTCAACACAAAGATACACATACATGATACACAACTATCATACCCAACCTTGCATAACAAGACAAGTAGGAAAGAAGCATATCACATACAAGCACATGCTAGGAACAAAACTAACACATGCAAGGGAACAAGCAACTTTCAATGTATATATGATTTAAATACAAGTTACCACAAGGAGGAAGCATTGGATATGAGATAGAGCAATATAATCCAATTGACTTGGCTTGATGAAATAATAATCATGAAGATCCCTTAATTCTTCAAAGATAGCCAAGTCTCCAATGTCCTCCACAACACCTATTGATCAAGTTGAAGCTTGTTGGTCCCCAACCAAGTTGGGTCCTAAGAGGTTAGTCACAATAGTCTTGGGAACCAAAATGGTTCTTTTCTTGACACCACTTTGAGTTCCCACAAATTTGGCAAACACATTGCCAATTCTATCCTTCCCAATAGAATAAGCATGATCAATTATAATAGGGTTGGATACGTTACCGATGGTGCATGAAGAAGCAAAGTGACCCTTGCCATGGCATAGGTAGCAACATCGACTCTTCTTCTTCTTAATAGGCTCCTCAACTTGAGGAGCATTGACTTGAGTCTTCTTAGGAGGTGGCCTTTGTTCAACTTGTGGTTGAGCACGAGATTGAACAAGAGGCCGCTTCCCTAGTTGCTTCTCACTAATAGGCTTCTTCTTCATTGGGCAATCCCGAACATGGTGCCCTTCAATCTTGCACTTGAAGCAAGTAATCTTGGCCGAATTCTTGACTTGTACTTGGCCCTTCTTCTTCTTCTTCTCAACCTTGGACTTGTTCTTGTTGTTGGAGTTGAATCCAAGTCCACTCTTGTCATTGGGGGATTGTTGCACACTCAACATGTTGTCAAGTGCACTCTTCCCTTCATGACGCTTTTCCAAGCCTTTCTTCATAGAAGTGGCTTGGGCCTTGAGCTCTCCTCTTTTCTCTACATGGTTAGTGACAATACAAGTACTAGAGGAGGTAGATGCATCATTGTTAGAGCAACAAGACAAGGAATGTAATTCATCACAAGATGTGCCAACATTACGAGTGGATGAACTACTAGGACTAGCACATGGCAATATAGCATTTTTAGTTAAAGTTTTGCCATTATCCACATGAGGCTCACAAGATGTTACCTTGGTAGTGATAGCCTCATGATCTAACTTTAGACAAGCATAGGATGCTAGGAGATCATCATTAGAGCTAGATAGCTTTTCATGACTTTCTTCCAACTTCCCATACTTGCTAGTTAGCAACTCAAGTTGAGCCCTTTGCTCAACATTCTCCTTCAAAATAGATGCTTCACAAGAAGTGGAGTTAGTAGCAGAAGCATCATTAACATTAGGAATAGAAGAAGAAAGCTTGGCAAGTGTAACAGCCCCAGTTTGGCACCCTAAAATATGGGCCAAATTTTCACTTTTTGCTTTGCATTGCATCATGGCATACTTATTTAAATTGCTTAAGTTGAATAAAGCAACGCTTGGAAATTTAAGACAAAGGAAGCAAAACCCTTCCCAAAAATTTCAAACCAAATACTTTACTCAAATTGGCAAAACCATTTGTTCTTGAGTCTCCAATTGGTCCAGGAAGCTCAAGGATATATTTTATAAATAAATGTCAAAGGCTAAATTCTTAACAAGCAAATAAATAAATTTGAGAGTTCCAAATTGGTTCAATTCAAATTCTATTTCTGAAGCCAAGTTAAATTTTCCAAAAATTCAAAATAAAATTATGGGGAGCTTCATAAATATATTGGGAGCCTCCATGATTATTTCCATTATTTTTGAAGATGCTTAAGTCCTCCAAATAAATGCATTTGCTAAATTACTAAAAATTGCCTTATTCAAAACTGTGAACAAATGTTGACCAAAACAATTTAATTTGCAACACCAAATTTTGTGGAGTTTCTAAAGGTTAAAGGGGGCCTACATGAATTTTTGCTTAATTTTTGAAATAACCCAAGGGCCTCAATAAAATTCCTAAAGGGCTTCTGGTTTTAATTGGAAAAAGGAAAAGAAAAAATGTTGAAAACCCTGACAGTGGGTCCCTCCTGACAGTTCCTCCTCTCACTGTGGCGACAGGGAGGACACTGCCGCCATGCCGCCGACGTGCCCTCCCCTGCCCCACGAGCCGTGCCCCCCCCCCCCCATGCCGCGGCCAAGGGCCACCCCGACGCCCACGATGCGCCCTGCCTCTCCCCCACATGCTCACCTGCTATCTCCCCGCTTCCTCCCTCTCTCTCTGCTCGCTCCGCACAGTCCGCGCCCGAGCTCGCGCCGCCATGCATCGCCGCCGTTCCAGTGCTTCCGAAGCTCCACTACCTCCTGGTCCATTGAATCGAGCTAGAGCTTCTTCGACGTGCCGCTTTCTTCCTCGTCTCCGCCAACACCGACGGAGCTCCGCGGCCGCCGCGAGCTCCCCGTCGATTCCGGCCGCCCCGATGCAAGCTGCTGCCGCCACGAGTTCCGCCTCGCCTTCCTCTTCCTCCTGGAGCTAGGAATCGTGCCGGGACGCCTCCTGCCGCGCGAATTGAGCTGCTTCCTCCCGCGCCGGCCGCCGCATGCCCAGCACGCCGCCGTCGCTCTTCCCCTCCTCCGTTCTCGCCACGCGCACGCACGCCACGAGGGTAAGCCGCCGTCCTCATGGACCTCCTTTTTCCTTCCCCGTTTCCCTTCGTCGTCGCCACCGTGCGCCGTCACTGGCGGTCACCGCCGTGGCACGCGCCGGTCGCGGCATTTGACCGGCCAAGCGATCCCTGCTAGCCCGGCGTGGCACCTGTCTGGGCCGGCCGGAGGCCGGCACCTTCGGGCTGGTGCCCGGCCCGTTTGCCCGGCCTGGGCCGGCCAAAGGCTGGCCGCCTCGGGTGCCTGCCCGACCCCTGGCCCGGCCTGGCCGGCATGAGGCCGGCCCGTCTGCGTTTTTGGTTTTTCTTTTTAAGAAAATAAAATGAAATAAAACATTTGATATCTTTTAAAATATTGCTCCAAAAATTGCAAATTAAATATCAAAATGTTTAGAAAAACAAACTCTACAATTTAGAATAATTGTAGTAGTCTTTTGAAACTAATTTCTTGCTGTTTAATAAAAATTATTAAAATGGCAACAAATAATACCTAATTTGGAAAAACTCATATTTCGATAAATATTTAACCAAAAATTTTGAATAAAATATCAAAATGATCAGTGCTTCAAATGATATCAAATCATGGTAATATAAACTCATGATCCCAAAAATTTATTTGATGTTATTCATAAATTGGTTAAAAGAATTAAATTCAATTAATTATTTAATTCGCTATTTATTCATCGTTACTCGAAAAATTACAAATGAGGTACCAAAACGATTGGAAGAACAAAACCTACCCAATCATAACACGATCATGCATATTTGAGCCACTTCTCTATTAATGTAATAATTTATACATAATGTATTCATTAAGTTAAATATGGGGTTGTTCCAAATAATTGTACTAATTATTTGGCTCCCCATTTAATTTTGCTATTTAATTTATATGATGGTATCCTTGCATCAATTTGACATGTCATCATGTGACTGAGCATTTCACCTTGTGTTCGTGTGATTTATTTGTTATTTTGTATTATTGTTGGGTATCGATAGATTCCGGAGTTGAGGTCACCCCTACCTTTCCCGACGAGCCATACTACACGCCCCGGCAGCAAGGCAAGAGATAACCTAACCTTCTTGGCATTTAGAATCCTATTGTTTTATAAACTTATTTTGTCCACCATAATATTTCATGCGGTTCCAATGTCACTTTTGATCAAAATGTAGAGTGTCCTGTGAATGCATGTTTATCCCCGAACCAATACATGTATCCCTACCTACGAACCCTAGGTTTGATGTGTTGGCCGGAGACAAGAATATAATTGTTGTTATATATGCTTAGCCATGCTTAGTCATTTTTATATTTATGTCCGTTGATTAAATTCCATTATGATGTTTGATGAT
This sequence comes from Puccinellia tenuiflora, assembly GCA_012064385.1. Taxonomy (NCBI): domain Eukaryota; kingdom Viridiplantae; phylum Streptophyta; class Magnoliopsida; order Poales; family Poaceae; genus Puccinellia; species Puccinellia tenuiflora. The sequence goes on from QRDG01000496.1 coordinate 410,903, forward strand.
GGGATGTTCGGACATGGAGGTTGTGGTTGGTACTTAATAAAATTGCTAAAAGGCTTGGATGAGTTTCCATCGGGGATGGTGTTTTGCCTCATTCTTGCCGCCTAGGCTGAGAGTGCTTTTAGCTAGAACCAAGAACCGAGCATGCTGCCATTGGTGGGTGTATGGGCGCCTTACTGACCGAATAATTTGTGAGGGGCTTGTCAAGGGTCCTCTAGTTTGCTATTTCCATTTGCGCGTGAGTTGTGTGGGTGGAAAAGAAACGATGAGGACAGTGGTGTTTAGGATGTGGCCGCGGGGTAGGGCGTTGGAGGCGCTGAACCTGTCCTTCCGCACACGGATGGTCCTTGAGTAAGCCTCATGCATTGTAAAGGTCTAACCGCGCCTGCTCGCCGGCCTTCCCAGGAAGAGGGCCAATTACGTGAGCCGGACAGTACCAATGGGTAAATTAGTACACCCCTGCAGGGTTAAATCTTTTCGAAAAGCCGTGTCTACGGTTATGGACAAACTCTTGGGAAAGGCGGATTAGCTGATAGAGAACCTTAACCTAATTGATATGGCAGCTAAAAGTTGCGTAACCAACGTGTGATAAAGGTTCATTTCCTCGAGGGTGATTCGAGGGAGTGCCTTTGGTGGAGATGAGTGGTTTTGGCTACAAGTTGGCTCGATGACAACCGAATGAAAGTTACTCTCTTACCCCGTTTTTGGAAAACATTCTGAGTAGACGGTGCCATGTGTCCTTATGTCTTTTAAATGAAAATCTAGCTTTATGCAAAGTAGCTACATTATACAGCTTTAGGGCCTCCGTCAACATTGGGCCTATATCGCCCTACTAAACTTGCGAGTACGTCGTACTCAGTCTCTCTTTGCTGCCTTTATATGTTTGTTTCAGAGGAGGACGACACCGAGCAGCTAGGTGGGTTCTTCGTGGACGTCGACTAGTAGTCCGGGGTTCCCAGGTGGCAGCTTGGGACCGTGGAACAAGCTGGCTTGGGTTTACGTTTATTTGTAGGCCTCTTAGGCCATATTTGCATCTTGTTGTACTAGACAACACTACCTCGCTTCCGCATGTTGTATTTATGGTCTGTGACCCTTTTGTGTGTAATATTTGTATCTTTCTCATATATGAGTTGTTATATGAGTTTTTGTGTCGTAGAGTCTACAATCTGCCATTTGTTCCACAAGTCTTGATCTCTCTACTATACGTGATAGCGATGTCTGAGCTTATGGCATGATCGAGGTGTTGTGTGCCGATGATCCATTCCGAGCACACCTGCCAAAGGTTTTGGCCTGGGATTGGTAAACCCAGTAACCTTCGATTGTGTAGCATGACCGGTTGCACAATGCTTCAATGTATAGTTCTGGGGTCGGGGCGTTACAACAAGCTCTTCATTTAATCTGGCATTTTCCTTTTTCGTGACTTTATATTTAGCATGAGCATGGTCACGTTCTTTAATGATTTTAGCAATTATTTCATTATGAGACTCCTCAATAAAATCTAGTTTCTCCTCAAGAGAAACCTGAGTCTCTTGCTCTTCCTCAAGAGCATCTTCTAACGATGCCTTTTCCATAGCATCATCTCTTTCAATCTTACCCTTTTCTTCAAAGCTTGCTTCCAAAGCCTTAATAGTAAGCCCACGCTCAATTAGGGTTTCCATAATTTCAAAGAGGATAGCATGAGCATTTTTATTTTTAGAAAGGGCATTTAGAACCATTAGACCTTTCTTATGAAAGGATTAATCATCATCATCAACATCTTCTTCATCATTATCATTATCATTATCATTATCATGACTAGAAGAAGATTTAGCCATAAGGCAATAAGTGGTGGATGAAGATGAACACTGATTTTTTGAACTACTCAAGTTCACATCTTGTTGCATAGAAAATTGGGTTTCCTTTACATTATTATTCATGCAAGAGTTAGAGGGAACACAAGCATTTTTATCATGGCAACAAGATAAAGCAAACATATCATCAAGAGATTTATCTAAGCAATTTTTCGATGATATATGATGCATATAAAATGCATACATGAACTTTGCATTATAATTCTCATATTTCAATCATATTTGCATCATATAAGGGTTATATCATGATTTTATAATGATTTTTGGAATATTTCACAGTTTTCCTATTTTTCTGGAATTAACCCTGCACTGGCAGAAAACCCTATTTTCTATATTTTGATGTTTCAGGGACCCAAACGACGTCCAAATGACCTGAAAATTTCCGAGCATCAGTTTTAGGAAGGAAGAAGACTTGGGAGCGAAGGAAGCAAACGAGCGAAGGCCTGAAGCCCAAAGGGGGTGGCTCACGCGGCCAGATTCCTTGGCCGCGTGGGGCCCACCTTCTGGAGCCTCGTGGCTCCGTTGCCGTCGATCTTTTCGCCCACGACTCCGTGTTGACCTAAAACCGACTATAAAAAAAGCCCCCCGACGTAGATCGCAAGGAGGCGGACGAAAACAGAGAAACACCGAAACAGAGACCTGGACCTGTAGATCGGAGGGGGAAAACTCCGGCGGAGCGCTGCCGGCGTGGTCTCTATCTCCCCCAACAACGTCTCCACCGTCAACATGATGAAGAGGGAGTAGTCCACCCCTGGACTATGGGTTTGTGGAAGTAACTTATGTATCTCTCCTCTCTCTTGAGCTTCACTAATTAGAGCCGTATGAGCTGCCGAACATGATTACGGTCATCTATGTAATTCCTATGTGGTGGATCTCTCTATGAGTTAATATATGTTTGAAGATTGCAATTGTTTTGTTTCAGTTATGAAAGTAGATGCATATTATGTACCCCGTTCTTGTCTACTTGTTTTGATCAAGCTTGTTTATGAGAGCGTGTGTGGGGGAACGTGTGCATTAGTTGGAGTAATGAGGGGGTGGCTAGTGCGGTGAAAGTGAGAGAAGTTCCGCGATCCACTTGGGTATTCCTACCTTACTTTGTTACCTCACTAGGGATAAACTAAAATACCATGCTACCAGAGATGTGGGTTGACCATTGCCACTTCTCATGACTAGATCTAGCATGTTCTTATTTTCACTTCATGTCATAAAGATTAAAGCTATGCTCTGATTTATCTTAATACTAAGGTGTTATAATTTAGTTCGCATCTTAGTGGAGTATAAGAGAGATTAATAACCAAAAGATCTCTATGTTAGGACGTGATGCCCATATAATTAGTAACTTGTCATAAAACTTTGTGTTGCAATCTCATATGTCAATTCCTTTGTTCCATTGTCCACCACAACATTAAAGAGAGAGTGCATTTGTGAAACCATGAACCCCGGTCCATTTTTAATCATAAGAAACAACTTTCCAACCACTTTTAAGCATTATCTATATTCAGCCATTTTAAAATCAGAAAAATACAAAAACACTTTTATTCATTGCATTCACATATAAAAACCCCAAAAATATCATCCATCATTGTTTCCACCATCATTTCATATTTATTTACCACCATTGCATATTTACTTATTGTTTTGCATTTGTTTTATTTTGATATCATTCTCAAACTTTGTGCTTGACAACCACTTGGTGAGGTTGAGGGCACAAAACAATTTACTTTGTTTGTAGGTTCTCAAGGGACGGATAAGAAGATAAACCTTTCACTACTGATTCCCCGAGAGTTCGATATAAACCCTCGAGACATCCCTCATGGGGAAAACCGTCTTTCCTATACTATACACTCTGCACTTGGAGTCTCAACCTAACCATTGTTTTTTTAACGCAGGTAACTTCACCATCAACAACGTTTTCTAGCGCCTTGCCATCAAGTGTTCTTTGGTGCTGTTGCTGAGTTAAAGGCCATCAAGGATACATAAGAAGACTCTCCCCCGTCAACTCCGCCATCACGTTTTTCTGGCGCCGTTGCCGGGGAATCATTGCTATAAAGATTTATCCAAGGAGTGTCGCACAACAAAGTTAACTTCATCACCAACTTGGGCTTACACCTAAGCTTGGGGAGGTTGCACCTAAGTGAGCATCATCTTATCCATCTTTACCTGCAAATCATTTTATTTTGTTTTGTTTTTGTCTTGCATATCATCTTGTTATTTCGGTTTGCATATTTTATTTTCAGTTTTGCATTTTGTGTTGCATTTGTTAATTCGGTTTGCATTGTGTGGTGTCATTTTATTTTCAGCTTTGCATCAAAAATTAAAAAACACATAAAAAACTGCTAAAATGGGTGAAAGAACTAAGTTGTGTGACTACACAAACACTCCAAATGATCATTTTATTGCTAGGCCCATTGCCACACCTGAGATAACAGCTGAGAGCTATGAAGTAAGTCCTAGTTTGTTGAACTTGATAACTGTAATGTCCCGGGGTTTTCCCCAAAATTAGATTTTTGTTTGTTTTGGTTTCTGCATCATCATGACATCAGCATCATCGCATCGCATATTTTTTTTGCAACAAAAATTATTTTTATTAAACCCTATTTTATTTTTCAAAAATTGTCGGAAAAAGTTTTACCGAGACAGTCGTCTCCGTTTTCTAAAATTAATTGCTAAAATTTAATTTGCAAAATAAAAATATTTTGAGAATTGCGAGAGAGAGTAGCCCAACCCTGGCCCAAAGCCCACCTAGCCTCCAAACCCTAGGGTTTGCCCTAGTTCTCCCTGGTAGTTTTTCTTTCCCACCCCCTGCGTTTTGCAGCCACTCTTTCCCCGTTTTCTGTTTTCGCGAAGACGTCCTTCCACCCTTCTCCTTTTCTCTTTTTCCCCTCTCCCTCTTTTCCTCTCTTTTTCTTTTCTCTCTCTTTTCTTTCCTTCTTCTGTTCTTCTTCCTCACCCGCACCTTTTCTCCTCCTCCCCGGACACCCTCCTCTTCCTTGCTCCTCTCGGCTCGATCCCGACCGGCTCCTCCACCCCGTCCTCCCGCGCCGCTCTCCTCCCTCTCTCCTCCCTCCTTGCTCCTCGCCCGATGCTGCTCCCCCTGCGCCCTTCCGCGCGCGCCGGCCCCCAGCTCCACCCCGTATGCATCCTCTCCTCCGCGCCATCGTCGACCACCTCCAGTGCTACCGCTCCGCCCCGGCCCGGCGCCCTCTCCCCCGTCGCCTTCCTCTCCGGCCTACCGCCGACCCCGTCTCCCCGTCGACCTCCACCTCCGGCCGCGTCCTCCGGCCTCCTCATCCCCTTCTCCGACCGCCCCGATGCCCCCTGCTGCTCCTCTCCTGCCGCCGCTCCTCCACCTCCTCCCCGCTCTGGCCGCCGTCCCCTGCAGCCACGGCCGAGGCACCCGCTCCCTTGCTCCCTGCCGGCGAGGCCAGCCCGAGCATGGCCATCCCCTCCCACCGAGACTCCACCACCCCGACCTCTCCTCTACCGAGCTCCCCGAATGTGGTCGTCCCCGTCTTCTGTCCCCGTGCCCGTGTGTGCCTCCTCCCGTGTTCGGCTGCTCATGTCCGTGTCGTGCTTGTGCTGCTGCTCTGCCTGGTGCTGCTTCCCGTCCCCGACGGTCGATCTCATGCCGTGTTTCGTTGACTGTCTCCCGACGACAAGTTTCCCGTGTGCATCCCCGTCGGGAAGCCCGTCCCCGATGTTCACGTTTTGGTTCCCCGGTGTTTCCCCGACGTGTTCCCCGGTGCTTCCCGAAGTTGTTTCCCCGTCGTGAAGCCGTTCCCGTCGTGAACCGGTGTTCCCCGTCTCCGTTTCCCGATGTTCCCCTATTTCGTTCCCCGATCCCGCTCCCGTCGTAAAGCCTTTTCCGTTTCGGTCGTGAAGCACCGTGAAGCCCGATCCCCGACCGTGGATACGACAAGTACGACCCGACAACAGTGGATGATGATACGACAAGATCTTCCCTGACCGGAACCCGCCGAGTTCTCCGATGCCGGAACCCCGTCGACCCCGAAGCCCGGAATGCCAAGGTCTGCAATGACGACGACCCGAGTACGACTACTTCCATGATGTCGACTACCTCGACTACTCCGACTCCGGATGAACGACTACTTCGGCTACTTCGACTATGACGACTACTTCGATTACGACCCGAAGACGACGTTTCCGAATCCGGAGATCCTCGATCCGATGTGTGACCCCAACCCTAAACCCCTATATGCCATATATATATGCGATATCTTATAAAATCATGCATCATTAATTAACATCGCACCTTTATCCATTTAGTGGAATTAAATCAACTAATTATGGGATTTGTCCGGTGCATCTATATTGTGCATCGATCCCATTTAAAATGTTTTGCCATGTGTTAGGGAATAAAATTGGACAACATTTAATTTGTCATGCATCATGTCATCAACATGCCGCTTCTTTTGCCGTAGTAGTAAAATGCATATTTTCCGTTGCCCAGTGTTCGTTGCTTCTTCGGGAATAGGACGTTGAGTTGATGTGAGCAACGAGAGGTTCTGCTCCACTCAGGTTCTGTCATCGACTCATTTGAGCCGGATTCTCCTGACATGCCGACGAAGTGGAAGTCCGGCACCATCATATCAGAGGTTGCGTCGTCTTTTGAATCTTCATCATTAGCATCAAAAGCTAGATCTAGATCAGCGATCTCCTCAGAGTCCATATCCGATCCGTCTTCAGAGTTGTAAGGGCGGGTGGCGGGCAAGGTCGAGGTGAAACCGAGATCATCTAGAGCCTTGGCGGTGAATCCGACAAAGATGTCGATGCCACCGATGGAGACCGTGGACCAGCCGGCGGGGTCCTCCTTTGCTGGCGTCCAGAAGCCGTCGTTGAGAATGTGGCCAGCTTCGGTCTCGTCGAAGTAGCTGACCAAGCCGACCACGATGGTGTCGCCGATGCCGCCCGTAGATCCCGGCCGAAACGTAACCCCGGACATCTCTTGCCCCACGGTAGGCACCAACTGTCGTGGTAATGTCGAATCTAGCCGCGGCAGGGGTGCCATCGAGCTAGGTAGAGAGGTGGGTTTCAGAGACGAGGGTGGTTCCGATGTTGGGAAGAGCGAGGTTTTACCCAGCTTCGGATCACATGACGGTGGCGTGATCCTACGTGCTGCTATAATTCACTATAAGGCAATATCGCCGATTACAGTGGATGGTCTCGCCGAGATTGAGATTCTCGTCGAGATTGTGAGCATAAGCTTCTGCCCTAAGGCATCCCACACTGGCTTATAAAGGCGTCCGGCCTAGGGCTTACAGGAGGAAACCTACCGACTAAGTCTCAGAGTTCTAATCTAATCCAGCTTCGGCCTTGCCTTGAGGGCTAAGTCTTCCGCAATGCTGGCCACCTTCTGGAACCTTCCCTTAGCCGGATGGGCCTCCTACGCTTCATCATACTGGGTCGCCCGGTAAGCCGGATTTCGTCTTACCACCACTATGGGCCACCCTGGTATGCTGGCTTTACTTCACATCCGTGAGGATACCTGCTCGGCATAACCCCAACACCTTGCCAGCAGCATTAGCCGCAACACCTTGGGCAGAACTCTCCGGGTTGGACGAGTCCTTCACCACTTGAGCAGCATCCTCCTGAGGCTGGGAGTTACCATCATCTCCTGGACGGATTCTTGCAGGAGTCGGAGCAGCAGGAGTTGACAGCGAAGGACCAGTAGAAGTAGATACGCCAGCATTTGCTTGAGAAGGACGCCCAAAGTCCACAGCCGTGGGGGTAACTGGAGCCATCCTCTTGTTGTTTGCATCGTCATGGCAGACAAAGACGTCCGGATGCATTTTCGTAGCTATGTCGCAAGCAAACGGACGGACAGCTACCTCCTGAGCCTTGAACTCCTCCATGGTGAAAGGGGAGTCGTCTTCATGTTCTGCCGGCTTTCCCAAAGATAGCAATGCAGGCTCTACAACATTGGGATAGTAACTCCGGGCCAGAGCAAGGACCCGGATTGCTGCCCGCCGCAAAGATGACTGCTTCCACGCCAGGACATTACCAGGAGCCCTGGACAACTCCTTCAAAAGTTGGTCAGGCCTTGAAGGGCATTGATCCTTGGGATGCAAGTACCTCACAATAGCTCGAGCACCTTCTTGGAGTCCATGGCAATAGTCCAGGAGCTCGTTCAGTTGACGGCCAAGGGATAAGTTTAACTTTGAAGAAGTTGGACCTGCCACAAGGAGATTGCAAATGAAATCAGAGGGCAGTATTTTGAGATTAAACAAGTCAAACAGTCACAAGATAAGAGGATGATACTTACCAAAAATGAATTTGGTCATGGCACTGATGCCCTTGCGGCAGCGCTCTAAACTAGCATTCAAATCCTGGATGGCTTTGTCAGCAATTCTTTTGTTCTTGGCAGCTTCCTCCTTCACCTCAGTTAACTCGGCACAAACTGCTTTAAGGTCCTTCTCTAGTTGGAGGGAGAGTTCTTTCTCAGATTGGGCAGTTTTGTCAGCAGCAGCAGCCTCCTCCCTAAGCTCTTGCATGTCCCTTTGCATCTTAGTGACAATGTTCTGCAAAGAACAAAATCAACAAGTTACAAAATAGTCTCAGAATGATAGCTCCAAGTAGTCAAAATTAACAACTTGGTGTTTGGGGGCTACAAGGAGTTCTATTTTTTCAAGGTGCAAGTCAGTTATTGCAAGTTCAGATTTTCAGCAAATTCATACACAATGACCTACGAGTCCCAAACTGCTGTAAATAGCAACTTGGCACTTGGGGGGCTACAAGGGTTCAATTTTCAAGTTTCATATAGAGTGCAAGTATTAGCTCCGAGTTGTCGCAGGCTAACAACCCGGCGCTTGGGGGCTACTCATGTATCAAAAATTTGAAGCAAGTTAAGGTCTTAAAAGTCTTCAGCTCCGAGTTGTTGCAAGCCAAAAACAACTCGGCGTTTGGGGGCTACAGCATGAAGCTCAAATTTTTGCTATACGCAGTTGAAGTTAAAGCACCTATCTTAGTCACAAGTTACCTCAGATCAGGTGCTTGGGGGCTACTGAAATAGGGGAGTGCGTAATTACAAACAAAGGAGAAGTAAAGGACTTACAGTGTGAATCATCTTGAGGGCTCCAAGAGAAGAGAGCTCCTCGTTTGCAAACTTGGCGACTTCTTCGTTGGCCTTGGAAGTTTCACTCCAAGTCTCCATGAAAGATTTGTTGCCGTTAAATTGAAGACGGCTGTAATCCAGTTCTTGTACAGGGGACTTGCCCAAGTTTTCCTTGGTGCTTTCAGGAGGAGTTGCCTTGGAGAGATCAGTCATGATAAATTGAGAAGTTGCTTCAGGCTGAGGCTTCATCGCAAAAGGGGTGATAACCTGAGTCACCAGTTTGGACTTAGAAGTTTGAGGGGGAAATGCAGCAATGCTGACTCCCGCTGAGGCATCAATATTGACTCCAGCGGAAGCAGATGTCGGCACAGTGGAAACCAGGGTACCACGGGCCGGCCTGCCAGGGCCCACAAGATTCTTCAGGTGATTTTCACTAAGGACCAGGCTCTCCAAGCCTGGCGAGCTTCGCGAGGTTTTTCTCTCCTCGCGAAGGGTTCTCCTTGCCAAGGGTTCTTTCCCTTGGCGAGGGATCGCTCTTCGACAAGGCGTCTCCGACGCCGCTCGCAAATTCTACTAAGGACCAAGCCGCGAGGCTTGGCGAGGCCTCTCGCCTCGCGAAGCGCTTTCTTCGTGAAGCTATCTCTGCCCCCGCGGCAGAGCGCACATGGACTCTGCGCCATGCGCAGAGTGACGCGCGTGCCTACGCGCGATGACGACGACGCCGCAGTTGCCGTTTCCATGTATAAAGCAGTCAACAAAGCGGAGCCAAGCAAAGCGGACAACGAGTATTGCCTCTTTGGTGACAAGGGAACAGTCTGCAGCTACGCTCCAAGGACGACGTCACCATGGGCCGCCTCCCACCTCGGCAAGCGCCAGCCCGCTGTCCAGCTGGTCGGTGCCCCCCTTTTCAGCTTTGGTGACGCCGTTCCCCTGCCGTGGACCGCGTCCACGATCTTTACCTTTATGGTAGACCTCACCTTTACGGTGCACCGTGCCTCCTCCTTCGTCGCCATGTGGTAGCCCTTCCCGCCCAAATGTTTGGGCAGAAGAGGCCCAGGACGCCTATAAAAGGAGGAGGAGCACGCCCAAGCAAAGGGTTCGATCTTCGGTTGGTGCCGCTCTAGCAAAAACCCTAACCCTAGATCTAAAGACTAGTAAGTAGCCATTGTTAGCCACCTCGAGCTCGACAAGCTCTCCTTGTACTGTAAACTCTTCAAGCAGTGCAATACACCATAGCAGGACGTAAGGGTTTTACCTCCACAAGAGGGCCCTGAACCTGGGTAATACCTTGTGTCAATCTCTGCAGTGTCGTCCGCAGCGAGCCTGACGAGCACCGTCGCCGGAGCACGTTGTGGACTGTTCGACTCCGTGTTCAGCCCCTTACACGATACCTTGGAGACACCCCTAGTTCCTGGGGACAATCTCCGACATTTGGCGCGCCAGGTAGGGGGCTGAGGCGCGTCTTCATCCTCGACACAGCCATGGCCGGTTCTCGTGCTGAACGTCTCGCTCGCCGGACGGCTAGCGCCGCCACCGCTCCCGCAGGCCGCCCGCGTGGCCGCCCGCGTGGGGGCTCTGCTCCGGAGCGCCGTGTCGACCCGAGCCCCGCGTCGAGCACCCCGACGACGACGACATCGACCACGCTGAGGACGGCCTCGGCGAAGAGGAGGCCTCCTCCCTGCCCCCGTCGCGGGACCACGCTGCTTCCTCGCTGGGCCGCCCTGCGCCCAGCCCGACGACTGCGCTCCTCATGGCGCAGGAGCTGCTGCAGTACCGCCCCACGCTGGCGGCTCAGGAGGGCTGGCTCAACCGCGTTGCCGAGCTCGTCGGCGCCGCTCGCGCCGCGGTACCCGCGCCGTCTCGTTCCCTGGTCCCGTCTGTGCTCGTGTGAGACGTGGCGCACGGCGCACCTCCCGCACCTCCTCTCCATCCCGCACCCGCTCCAGCTCCACCGGTTGCACCGCAACCTGCTCCAGCGGGGGCTCCTCCTCGCGACGGCCGCGCTGCGTCGCACGCGTCGTCGCCGCACGACTGCCAGATCGTGCAGCGAGCCCCTGAGGACGCGCGCGTGAGCATCGAGCGCGGGCAAGAACGCCGCAACCGCGCCGTTCAGGACATCGCCACCGCCGGGCGCCACCTCCGCGCCACCCTTGCCAACGGCACGGTCACCTACGGCACGACGGCTGCGTTCACTCGCAGCCTTCGTCGCGTCGTTTGGCCAAGTTCAGGCCGGACCTCCCTCCGCGCTACGACGGCAAGAACAACCCCCTGGAGTTCCTGCAGCTCTACTCTTTGCCATCCAGGCCGCCGGGGGCGACGACAAGGTCATGGCGAACTGGTTCCCCATGGCCCTCAAGGACTCTGCGTCCTCATGGCTCACCAACCTCCCCGCCGAGTCCATCAGCTCTTGGGAGGAGCTCTGCCGGTGCTTCGTCGCCAACTTCAAGGGCACGTACGAGCGCGGCCTCACCTACAACGACCTCCGCGCCGTGCGTCAGAAGCCCGGCGAGACCCTCCGCAAGTACATCCAGCGCTTCAGCCAAGTGCGCAACAAGATCCCCAACGCCACCGACGCGCAGGTCATTTCTGCCTTCCAGGCTGGGGTCACGGACCGTGCGGATGCTCGAGAAGCTCGGCATCCACGACAACATCACCACCGTCGTCAAGCTTTTCGACTTGGCGGACAAGTGCGCCAAGGCTGAAGAGGGCCGCTTGTTCGTCAAGAACGAGCCAGGGGACCCTGCCGAGGGGTCCAAAAAGAAAGAAATCCTCTGAGAAGCGCAAGACTACTGCGGTCCTCGCGGCAGAGCCTGACGCCAAGCAGTCTCGGCAAGCTGCCACTCCAGCCGCAGGACCTGAGAAGAAGGATGACCGTCCCTTCTGCATCTACCACAACAGGCACTCTCACGCCACCGAGGACTGCTTCGACATCAAGAGGCTTCGCGAGGCTCGCGAGGCTCGCGAGGCAAATGGAGGCCGCGGAGGCCGCGGCGGAGGCCGCGGCGGAGGCCGCAGCGGCCGCGGGGGGCGACGCTGGAACAACAACTACAACGATAGCTACCAGCAGAACCCCCAGGCCAACGCTGCCCAGCCCGCAAACGACAACCTGCCTGCCGAGGCTGACGAAGGCTACCAAGTGCCTCGCGGGGCAGCTTGTATCCTTGGCGGGGCTCAGGCCCCTCGCTCCAACCGCCACTTCAAGCAACTCGCCCGCGAGGTCGCGGCAGCCCTCCCTGGAGTCGAGGCCTCCAGGCCCCTCAAGTGGTCCCAGTGCCCCATTACTTTCGACTCCGGCGACCACCCCAAGTCCACGTCAACCGTTGGCACCATCCCGTTGGTCTGCACCCCCACCATCAACAACATCACCGTCTCTAAGACGCTCATTGATGGGGGTGCTGGCCTCAACGTCATCTCCGTCGAGACATTCGAGAAGCTGCAGGTGCCCTATGAGCGGCTCATGCCTACCAGGCCCTTCTCGGGAGTGACAGAGGGTCTTACCACCCCTTTGGGGCAGGTGAGGCTCGCCGTCACTTTCGGCACCCAGGCCAACTACCGCACCGAGCTGATCGACTTCGACGTCGCGCACATCGGCCTACCCTACAACGCCATACTCGGCTACCCCGCCCTCGCCAAGTTCATGGCGGTGACCCACCACGCCTACAACCTCGTCAAGCTCCCTGGCTCGGGTGGCACCATTGTCATCCGCGGCGTGGTCTCGGACGCCTTGTACGCTGCGCAAGCGGCCTACAAGGCTGCCGCGGTGGCGTCACCCCGCTGACGAGGACGAGGAACCCCTCCCGAGGCCCCCCGCGAAGAAGAAGCAGCTGTTCTCCCAGGAGAAGGCTGCGACAAAACAAGTGTCCTGGAGGCGAGCGGCTCGGGGACTTGCGTCACCATCGGCGCCAACCTGCCTCCCAAATAGGAAAGCGCGCTCGTCGCCTTCCTCAGGGCAAACTCTGACATGTTCGCCTGGACACCGTCAGATATGTCCAGAGTACCGAGGGAGGTGATCGAGCACCACTTAGCCGTGTGCCCAAACGCACGCCCCGTCAAGCAAAAAGCGCGGCGCCAAGCGCCAGAGAAGCAAGACTTCATCATCAAAGAAGTAGACAAGCTGAAGAAGGCCAGCATCATCAAGGAAGTTGTCCACCCCACTTGGCTCGCCAACGGTGTGGTCGTTCCCAAGCACACCGGAGGAAGCCGCCTCTGCATCGACTTCACCGACCTCAACAAGGCCTGCCCCAAGGACCCCTATCCCCTCCCGAGGATCGACCAGATCGTAGACTCCACCGCCGGCTGCGCACTCCTCTGTTTTCTGGATGCCTTCTCTGGTTATCACCAGATCAAGATGGCGAAGGAGGACGAGGAGAAGACAGCATTTCTCACCCCTTGCGGTGGTGTGTTTTGCTACGTCTGTATGCCCTTCGGTCTGAAGAACGCTGGCGCCACTTTCCAGCGCCTCATGAGGATCGCCTTGGGAGCTCAAATGGGGAGGAATGCAGAGGCCTACGTCGACGACATCGTCGTCAAAACTCGCGAGAAGGACACGCTCATCCAGGACCTCGAGGAGACTTTTGCCAACCTGCGCAAAGTCAACATCAAGCTGAACCCCGCCAAGTGCGTCTTCGGGGTCCCTTCAGGCAAGCTCCTCGGTTTCCTGGTATCCCACCGCGGCATTGAGGCCAATCCCGACAAAATCAAGGCCATAGAGCAGATGCAGCCCCCTCGTCGCCTCAAGGACATGCAACGCTTAGCGGGATGTATGGCCAGCCTTGGCCGTTTCATCTCCAAGTTCGGCGAGAAGGCGCTGCCATTTTTCAAGATCATGAAGAGGTCCGGTCCTTTCAAGTGGACCCCCGAAGCAGCAAAGGCCTTTGAGGACTTAAAGAAATACCTGGCGAGCCCACCCATCATGGTCGCCCCACGCCCTCGCGAGCCTCTGAAGCTGTACCTTGCAGCCACTCCTCAGACGGCAAGCGCGGTCTTGGTGGCTGAAAGAGAAGAGCCAGTCCTCGACAAGCAGAAACTCCGCCTCGCCAAGCCCAGAACCCCCGACAAGGAAGCAGCCTCGTCAGGCCCCCAGCCCAAAAAAACCTCGCCACGGAC